>NDXB01019611.1:142754-160527 GCA_002631895.1 Agapornis roseicollis
TATTATGTCTTTTATTTTTTTTTTTTTTTGTTGATATAAATTTTTTGGGTTTTTTTTTTTTTTTTGGAAGTGTACCCTATAAAGAACAACAGCTCTGCCCTACCTGCTTCAAAACTTGTTTCTTCTACATATAACTAAATCGGTATGGTTTAGGAATTAGCTTCTGGAGAATCTCTCTCTGGCTGTCGTGTTTACCAATGCTTTGTGTTTCCCTGTGTTCCCTATATAGTTGTGTTGGTGTGCATTTGGGAAATGGTGGATCTTTTTTTTAATGGCTAGGAAGTGATGCTCCTTGCACTGGCTCTGCCCAGATTAAACTGCCCTGCTTTTACTGTTATGTTGCTGTGTTTCCTCTGACAGTTTTTTTCTGTAGGCACGGAGGAGATGAAATGCAATAGTTGCATCTCTCCTGTTCATTTCTTTTCCCTGGTTATGGATATTGCTGAAGAAAAAGCTGTTTGTGGAGAATCTTCCACCTCTTTAAAGCAAACTTTGTTTTCTTGGCTTGTAGTTGAACTGAATCATATGCTTAACTCATGCATGAAATCAACATCTTCAGTTCAGAAGACTTCATGCTGTTCTGCTTTCCCATGGTTTGATATGTTGGCATCTTACTAGCTGTAAGAAGGTAGTTACTGCATAAATAGGTAAAAGGAAGCCTGTCCTTCTGGTGAAAGAGAAAGAAGAAAACTAAACCTTCAGGAAGTTTGAGATAATGCAGTCAATTTTCTTAACATTTTTATCAACACTTGACTAAAAAAAATATGAAGTGTTATTAAAAAGATTATGAAATGGAGAGAGTCTGTTCAGAAATGAAGATAAAATTGTACTTTCCATAAGAAAATACAGTAAAATCCAAGAAGTTTAGAACTATGTATTTTATAGCACTGAATGTTTTACTGAAACCATGTAGAATATATACTGGTGTAGTATATTAATAGCTACTGAATTAAAAGCAGAAAGGGTTGAAAGTGGAAAGTAGAAAACTGCTGTGGACTGAAAAGTGAGACATGTTTGTGTTGTATGAGTTTGGTGTCATTACCGTAAAGTTCAATATATTAAAGTTTGTTTTTTCCTTGTGGGATGGTAAACGTTTTTTAATTACATAAATGGACATTAGTTACTGTTCTTCCTGCTTTGTATTTCCTCTGCAATAAATATATATGCTGTTACATGGCCACCACTTGTAAGTATTGGCTTTTTAAATAGCTTGAACAAATAGTCTGACCGTAATGAATGAAAAGCAAACGTGTGCTTTGCCTGCTGAAGATACAGGGGGTGTTTATAGGGGTGTTACTCTTACAGGTCTTGTACAAAAAAGAACAAAACTACCTTCCTTTTTGCAGGTTTGCACTTTGTTTTAGACATCTGTGATCATGTTCTATGCCCACTTCGTCCTCAGCAAGCGTGGGCCGCTGGCCAAAATCTGGCTGGCGGCTCACTGGGATAAAAAGCTGACCAAAGCCCACGTTTTTGAATGTAATCTGGAGAGCAGCGTGGAGAGTATCATTTCACCCAAGGTACCTGTTTAACACTAATGTAATGATTTTGCTAAGACTTTCAGTGCTGTTGTTACTGGGAGTTGTCGAAATAATATTTTAAGATAATTTGTTTATGCTCGTTACTGAAGTTCAGAGCATTTTTCTGCTTGGCTACAACAAAAAGATCTGAAGTATTGTAGTAGCTTGTAATGTTCCTAGTTACATGTGGGTAGTTTTACATGCAATAAAAATACGGCATTAGTGTAAAAGCTTTTGAACCTTTATCTATGTTTTTCTGGGAAGTGAATAGAGAGCAACAAAACTGAAAGAATATAAGACTTCTGGATGACTCTTGGGATTTTCTTTTTATTTTTTTTCCTTCTTCTCTTCATGAAACTTTCCATCGAAGGGCCAGTGGACTGATATGGTTGTGACTTTTGCCACTTAACAGGTGCCTGAATGTCTTGAGGGAACAGCAACTATTTGAAAAAGAAAACTTATTTTATCTTTTGGTGCAAACATGAAGTGTTTCTGTAATGGTGGTACTCTGGATTTTGAAGAACTGCAAAGTATAAGCAAAAGCTGTATAGTACAGTTGCAGAGATGCTCTTTTAGAGCAGTGATTTGCTTCAGTGTCAACTCTGGAGGGATTTAGAAAGATTATGATAATGTTTATGGCATCACTACTGAGCTGCAGCATTCTTGCAGAAAAAGGAGAATAGGCACTCTTTCATATGTTTAACTCTGTGGAACACTTTCATTAGCTGGAATGCTAGAAAGACACCATATCCAACACAGGTTTTGAATATTTAGAGTTTGAGGTTAAACCCCTATGCCCTCTATGGCTTAATCTTTCTAGGAGGCAATTTTCCATGTACCCTTCACAGGTCTTGCACTCTTTCACACTGAAGTACTTAAGAAGAGTCCTTCCCTGAAATCCTTTTAATCAGTTTTCTGTTCCCACAGCAGATACTTGATTACATAGTAAAGCAGTGAGTTTAAAGAGGAAAGAAACTAACTTGTTTTAAAGTGGCGGTGCTTGTTTATGGATGCCCCACATCTTCCACTATTTTTCTCTGGTTTTCTCCTTAACTGCAGGACAGAAGATGGAGAGGTAACAGGTATCAGTTTTTAACCAAATTTTACTTAAATTGTAATTTATGACTGTCCTTTCCCCCACCCCCAATGAAAAGATACTGTAAAATGGGGTTTGCTTTGTCACCTTTTTTTTTCCCTTTGTACTAGGCATTCCTGAGGTGAGATGTTACCAATTCATGTATGACCAGGCAAATATCAGTCAATAATACGTAGAGTATCATCTTGAACTGTCAACTTTGTGTTCATTTGTTCTTCCGTTTTCTGCTGATTTTTATACTTAGTTTGGATCTTTGATGTTACTCGTGCAAAGCCAACTGAAATTTCATGATAGGGGAAAAAAAGTGAGGCCACATCTAATTCACTGATTTTGCAATATGTTTTTAGGTGAAGATGGCACTTCGAACCTCAGGACATCTCTTACTAGGCGTTGTTAGAATCTACCACAGGAAAGCAAAATACCTTCTTGCAGACTGTAATGAGGCTTTCATTAAGATTAAGATGGCTTTTCGTCCAGGTATCTGTCTTTAAGCACTCTCTGAAAAGTAACATTGTGTATATAAAGATAAGTATTAAGAAGGTATACAATTCTGTCTTCCTGTCTCTGTAGAAGAATTGTATGCAGTTCTTTCTACATGAGTATGGAAGTTCTTCAGCACAGTTTCAGTCAACTGTGGACTGAGTTGTATGCTAAAAAACATCTTCTTGTGTTCTGAAAGAAAACTAGTGCTGATTCACTAAATCTCAGTTATGATTTTGGCTGTTGTTGGTGTATAAATGGAAATATGCTGCATGGTTTTTACCTTCTGTCACGAGTCTGTAAAAGGTCAGTTGCATGCACTGAATAGAAGCACAGACAGGAACTTGTTTCCATCAAAGGCAAAGAATGCTTAGCCATGAGTTACAGAAGAAATGTAGAAGTAAGCTGGGTTTTTATTTTTATCTCCTTCTTGTTTTAGTTTCTGGAAATAATGTGATCCTTATTGTGTGCAACAAAGATATTTTCCCTTTTGTATGTGCAGCACACAACTTCTCCCCTATATAGTTGCTTACTCTTAAGATTTTTTTTCCATGAAGATGTGGAGCCATATTAATAACTGAAATGATTTTCCATACAGCAATTCATTACTTGGCTAGCACACAGTTGATAGTTTTCTTTCATTTTGGCCCGGGAAACTTTTTTCCAGCTGTGTCAGGGATGCTGCTGGATACTCACAGCTGTTGAATCACATTCTATGTTTTTAAGTTTGTGAATGTAACAGATTTAAAAGCTTAACTTTTTCTTTAAAAGCAGTGCTTTAAAGGAAGACTTTTTTGGGTTTTGGTGGTTTTTTTTTAAAGGCAACTCTTGAAAGCCAGTGCAGCAGTAAATTTGAGGAAAGGGAAGGTATATCATTCTTTTATCTTTGTTTCCTAACCTCCATTTTGTGATTCAGGCATTGAACTTCATGTAGCTTTCAGTGGCAATTTGCTGACCATTGCAGATTTTTTGTTTACTGTTGTATTTAACTGGCCCAGGTGATCATATCATAAATTTGTCTAATTTCACAAAGCAATTTGTTTTTCCACTCCTTGCAGAGCGTGTGTAGAAGGTTAAGCACCTTAAAACAAGGCTAAGAGAACATGGCATGCTGACCTGGAACAAGTTGAGGCACTTGTCTTTGTTCCCAGTTTATCAGCTTTGTGGTTTAGACATTATCTTGACCCGGTCTTCACTGACAATCATTTACATGTTTTATTTTAAACAGCCAACAGCTAAAAATATTGCGTAGCCCTGAAAGGATGGACTAGGGTTTGTTTCTTCATTCCTAGCCAAGTTCCAAGATGGGTAAACTATAGATTCATGCTTTGTTCCTAATCTGTCTAGGCTGTGGCCCTTTACTTGTTCATTGCAGAAGGAAACATGATGGGCAGAGTGCTTCTGAAGTAGCTGTACCTCAGAGTTGCTTGCATTGTGTGGGTCAGAAGGCAAAGCATAGATCTCAAATGTTCTTCAAGTTACAAGAAATTGAACCTTCAGTTCCCATGCACTTTCAAGTGTCCTGACCTCTAAGCCTTTGAATAAAAGAGAGGCTCCAAGTACTGGCACTGTTCTTATGTGATGCCTAATCTGATAGTTGTGCTCTCAGAATGGCCACTGAATAGTAGATTATACATCTCAGGAGGGTAAGAAAAGGCAGTGTCTGGTTTAGGTAATCCAGCTCTTCTAAATGCAGAAACCTAGGAGTTTGTGCAGCCCAGGTACAGTCAGTACTGTGCTGGGAGTTTCAGAGCTCATTGAACTGACTGAATCACTGCTTTAACCAAAACAGGCTGCTGTGTTGTTGCTGCTTTACCCAAACCAATGGGGCTAACTAGATCATCTGGAGCATCATGATAAACTGATCATATAGCAGGTTACCTGCATAGTGTTTTGATAATATGCAATGCCTGTGTTAGCATAAAAAATAGCTCTGCATTGTGCTACACAAACTTTATCCAGTGTTTTGAGGCTTTCAGGGTCATACAAAACAGGACAAGGGCTTGAGGGTATATATTTTGAATTTAGAGTGGATCTCAATTCTAACATTACCTAAGGTTTCTTCATAGGCGTCTAGCATCAATTCAGTTCATCAGTTTAAAGACAAGAAGCTCATGCAGAGAAAACAGTACTGAAGGCAGAGGGGAGAATGCTGTCCTTGTGAGGAGTGGGAGCTTAATGTCTGAGTGTTCTTCTCTGCAGGGGTTGTCGATTTGCCTGAGGAAAACAGAGAGGCTGCTTACAATGCTATTACCTTACCTGAGGAATTTCATGATTTTGACCAACCACTTCCAGATCTAGAGTAAGCTTGGGTTGTTTGTTTGTTTGGTTTGTGGTTTGTTTGGTTTTTCTTTTATTTCCATGTGAATGATGTCTAGTTTTAGTTAAGGAGAGCTTGGTTTTAAACAGCAAAAGCCTTGCCAAACTAAAAAAATCCAGTGTGTAGGTCACTTGGATCCTTAAACCTTTTGCTACACCAGGAAAGTACACCATCATGTTTGCAGTGATTTGAGGTTCATAAGTAGGATGTAATTTTAACTGAAGCTAAAGCTGTCCTTGCAGAAGCTTGTAAGAAACTCAGATACGCATTACTGTTTCTTTCTTTCTCTGTGCAAGGCATCACATATATTCTCAGGTTAGACAGGATTAGTTTTATGGAAATGTCTGTAGTGGCAATTTTAATCCTTAAAACTTTTTAATACTGATTGGTGACTTGTGAACATAGTAACAAGTATCCAACTTGAATTGTTTGTTACCCTTTTGGATTATTCATAATGGAATTTCCTGGATACAATTTGCTTTACTCAGTGTTCTGTCTGGTTTGTATTTCAGATTAATTTGAAACTGCATAAAAATTCTGTGGTCTTCTAAGAAACCAACCTTAACACACCACAGAGTGTTAACTTGGCACTGCTACCAGATAGATTTATGATAAATTAATATACTAATAGCTTTTGAAGTTTGAAAGGGGGGGTGGGGGTGGTATCTTTTCTTGCTTGTTAATTTGGCCTTTAACATTAGAAACCCTGACACAGCAAGAGGTAAGAGAGGCTCCTGACACATCTTCCAGAAGCTAACGCAATTTGGATGATAGGTTTTAACTGTGATTTGTCTGACTGGTTTAAATAGTGTTTTCTATTCGGTATCCACTATAAGCTTTTTCATTAATTGAGTGAAGTGTGTAGTGTACTACTAAGAAGCTCATTTCACATTTCTCTAAGCAGGCTTTTTCTCTTCTTCATTTTTAATAACTGCATTCTCTTTGTTTAAGTGACATTGATGTGGCCCAGCAGTTCAGTTTGAACCAGAGTAGAGTGGAAGAAATCACAATGAGAGAAGAAGTGGGCAACATCAGTATCCTCCAAGATAATGACTTTGGTAAAAATCTTTTGTATTACTATGTGTTACTAAGCTGTTTTGGTAACTGTAAAGTTACAGTTTTGCAATTGCAGTGGGATTCCCACCAAAATAGGCCCAAAGTGTTGTGTTTCTGTACATTTAATTTTTAGTTTGTTCATGTCAGTTTTTCCTTTTAATTTCAGCAAATTTTTAGCTGCTTATGTAAAGCTGAAGAATCATAGCATCAACTATGTTGGAAAAGACCTATAAGATCATCAAGTCCAAATATAGTAAAGGGTATTCAGTCAGGTTGGTTAGTGAAGTAGTATGTCAATTACAATTTTCAAAATGTGCTGTGAATATGAAGTCGGCTGTTGCTTTAATCGTAGGCATGTTTCCAGTCAGAAACTGTTAGGAGATTTCTAAAGCTGAAGCAGTTATGGCCACTAAGTTTACTTCTTTCAGTATCTTTTGAAGGACAGCGTTCTAAGATCTGAATTAAAGCCTGAAGACAGCTGCACTTGAATATCTAGGTTCCAGAGTACACAAATGTAATCCATAATTTAGTAACCTTTTTGAAAGTATAATCTAGATATTGATGGTGGTATTGGCTTGCTCTATATGAGAACACCAACCTTGATGCATAAGGTACAACTGTTTTTTAGTTCCTTGGAATTCTTTGGTTTCAGTGCAGCTAAATTTTAGTAGGATCTTGCTGAAATCAATTCACATAATAAAATTCTTTGAAGAGAAAATGGCAATTTTTATAATGGCTTGAACAGTGTTTTCACTGTGGTGTTGTTGGGCACTATTCCTTATATCTTGTCATTAACTGCAAGTAAGATAACTTGAAATGGTCTTACGTATGGGCCTTTGATGAGTTAGGTCTCTTCCATTTTGTTTTTTTAGTGTTTATATCAGTGAAATCGTATCCTTGCAGGTGACTTTGGGATGGATGATCGTGAGATGATGAGAGAAGGTAGTGCATTTGAGGATGACATGCTAGTGAGCACCAGTGCTTCCAATCTCCTACTGGAACCTGAACAGAGCACCAGTCACCTCAATGAGAAATCTAATCACCTGGAATATGAAGACCAGTACAAGGATGATAATTTTGGAGAAGGAAACGATGGTGGGATATTGGGTATGTTTGAGAAATTTGTTTTTCCTCTGTTCTATCTTCTGCCTCACTAGTTAGTTCTGAGGGAAAGCAGGGAGGAGGGTGTTTCCTTTGTTGACTAGATCTCTCTTTAAGTTGTGTCTTTAGCAGTGGGAATCTGGTTTGAGAGTGCTACTGTGACAGATGTGTAGCATTTTAAGTGTTGGCATATTTCAAATGAAGTAAAATTAAATCATTCTGAGTTTTTACCATTCCATAACATTCTTTGGACAAAATATTGTACTCTTCTTGTTCTTTGATTCCTTCAAAGGGTTTAATTAATATGTTGAGAATTGTATCAAATGCTTCTTTGTGAATTACTAAGAAACTAGTAAGTATGTGGAATGTGCATTGTAATAAAGGCTTTCTGTATCCTCAGAATTTGAGCAGAAATGTGCCTTGAAAAAGAAATAATTGCTTTTATGTCAGCTTTGAAAGTATAGGTTTCTGTAACCTTTGCATTATCTTTATCTGTGTTGTCATGAGTTTGTTTATACTTGTTTCATGAGTTTGTGGATGCAAACTGATTGTTTCATGTGATTTTCAGATGATAAACTTCTCAGTAATAATGATGGTGGTATTTTTGATGACCCACCTGCACTCTCAGAAAGTGGAGTGATGATGCCAGAGCAGCCTCCTCATGATGATATGGATGATGATGATAATGTATCGAGTGAGTATGATTGAGGGCTAGGTCTAGAATTACTTGTTCTAAACAAATTTATTTGGGATCCTGACATAGAATCATAGAATATTTATTCCTTAAAAACACATTGAGCTCAAAAGTATGAAATACGGTAAACCACTTTAAGATGTGGAGGAGGGCAATGTCAGAATCCGATAGGAGAAAACCAAGTCGGACTCTTTTTCGTTCGTGATCCCAAGAGTGAAATTGAGATGCAAGCAAGGTCAAGTATTGTAGTTGATCAGTTGGCTTATTAAAAAAAAAAAGACAATTATTATTAAAAAGGGAAATTACTGTAATAAAGAGCATAGTAGTAGGACAGACTGGGGGGAAAAAAAGTAGAAAATGAGGCAAGAATTTGGGATGCAGAGGGAGAGATAGTCACTACTGTGGATCTAGCAGTGTTCTGGGGATCCATTGTCATCAGTGATGGGGAGTTCTTCAGGGTGTGTAGTCGGTATCAGAGCAGAATGTCCCCCAAGAGTCCATAGTAGTCATCAGAGGTGGGTGTTCTCGTGGAGGCGTCCTGGAGTTGTTCCCTTGAAGGCAGTCTTGGAGGTGTCCTGATGAAGTTGCCCTCATGGCTATGTCTTGTGGATGGTGTTCCTTAGGATCTGTAGCAGTCGTTGGTGGGAAGTGTCCTCATAGAGGTGTCCTTTTGAAGTCATCCTCATGGCAAAGGCTTTCTTTTTTTGTGATAACCTTTTCCCCCTTTTATAATGAGTTGGGGGGAGTACCTCTGTTCTCCATGTCATGCATTTGTCATGGTTTAAGCCCAGCCAGTAACTTGGAACCACACAGCTGCTCACCCTAACCCCCACTCCCAGAGGGATGGGGAGGAGAATCGAAAGACTGTAAATCCCACAGGCTGAGATAAGAACAGTCCAGTAACTAAGGTATAACATAAAACTACTACTGCTACCACCAATAAGAATAATGATAAGGGAAATAAAATAACAATAGGAGACAACACAATTCCTCACCACACACTGGCTGGTACCCAGCCAGATCTGAGCAGCGATCTGGGCCTTCCAGGTATCTCCCTGCAGTTTATATACTGGGCATGATGTGCTGTGGTATGGAATACCCCTTTGGCTGGTTTGGGTCAGGTGTCCTGTCCCTGCTTCCTCCTGGCTTCCTGTGCCCCTCCTCACTGGCAGAGCATGAGACTGAGAAAGTCCTTGATGGGAGTAAGCATTACTTAGCAACAACTGAAAACATTGGTGTTATAAGCACTGTTTTCAGGCTAAAGTAAAAAACACATCAGTGGACCAGTTTCCCTGGTCTTGCAGCCAGCTCTTCAGCTGCATGTGCCTGCAGCAATGGTAATGGGAAGCAATTCCTCACACCTCAGGATAATGGAGTCTTATCTCAGCTCTTTCTTACTCATCCCTCAGGCAATGGATGAGTGGTCTCCTCACTCCCTTTTCCCAGGCAGTGGACACTGGAGTCTTAACTCCTCCCACCCATCTCTGAGACAATGGACTGGTGGAATTCCATCTGGGCTTCTCTTATGAATCAGATCGCTGTCTCTCACAGGCATGGGAAGGGTAGCACAGTTTCTTAATGTTTTGATATAGTGAAAGGTACTTGTTCTATAGTTGGCAGTGGGTGGACCAGACAGCCCAGACTTGGTAGATCCAGTTGAGCTGTTACCAGCTGTTCCTTAAAAGTAAAAATAGTTATACCTTAAAAGCATATTGAGCTCAAAAATATGAAATGTGGTAAACCACTTTAAGGTGTGGAGGAGGGCTTGGGAAGGGTAGAACAGTTTCTTAATGTTTTGACATAGTGTAAGATATTTGTTCTAATTGGCAGTGGGTGGACCAGACAGCCCGGACTCTGTAGATCCAGTTGAACCATTGCCAACTATGACTGATCAGACAACACTTGTCCCCAATGAAGAGGAAGCTTTTGCTCTGGAGCCTATTGACATAACTGGTGAGTAAGCAATTTGTGGGTGCTCTTCTTGGGTCATCAGAGACCACCTTAGTTTGATGGAGTGAAAATAAATGTCTAGCACTGCTGCTGACTGGTTCTCAGTTGAAAGAGAAAACAGAGACCAAATGCTGTATGTCTTTTATTCTAACCATAGCCTTTGAGCTCTTTCCATGTAGGCAGCTTACACTGATGGTCTAAGCTGATCCTAGTTTGTAGTTTCTGTAGTCAGTGTGTGCAGCAGCATGATACTGTAGCTTTTGGTAAACATGCTGCTTAAAATACAGTGCATTGCAATAGAAGTTACCATGTCTTTAATTCTAATGCAGTATCTATAGTGCAGCACAATTATGTTTGATGGCCAGGAGTGACTGTTTACACCAAGAATGAGTGCTCTTCTGGTCACTGATAGCTTTAATGAATTGATGATTTCTGGAAATGCATCTGTAGTTGATGTTCTTCTAAATAGTGAAATTCCTTGTCTTTTTCTCTAATGCAAGTCTCTCTTATTTTAACTGGTACTGTACTTAGCTCATCAGAAACAGATCCCTGTTTTATTAAAAAAAATTATAAAAGATTTGGAAAAAATGTAGTTTGTCCTGTGTTTTCAGACGAAACTCCAGGCCAGATTTACTGCTTGGCCAATTAAGAAGCCTTAGCACTGCCCTCTGGTGGCAAGCTAGCAACAGAGGTCCTAGCTGATCAGCTGGCACCAGAAAGACAGCGTTTGCCAGAGCTTCAGGGTCTGCTGTAGAGTGCTAGGCTGTAAGCAATTTGCAGTAAAGTCATTCTAGAGCAGGATGGGAGGTACAGGTAAGATAACTACCCACATTAACACTACCAAAGCTCAGATAGGGCTTAGGGAAAAATGTGATGGCATTTTGTCTCTTTGATCAGAGGGGCCTTATATCTCAAGGGTTTGCTCCTGAAGAACACCAGCCTGACAACCAAACCATGAGGGAGGGAGGCAGATGAGGATATTGAGGCTTAGGTAGATTTAGAAGAACTACATGTACACATGGAAGGGTTTGTAGGTTCTGGTACAGCACTCATAGTGTTTGACCCTTAATAGGGCTTGAAGCTTTTCATTCCTGCTTGCAAAGCTAACATTGCTTTAGATTCTTGAGGCAGCATTATACATGGCTGGATAATATCTATAGAGAACTTGCAGGATTATTGCACAATGCAGTGTCTGTTTGAGCTAACCTTTATTACTCGCTAAAAATCTCAACAGTCAAGGAAACTAAAGCAAAGAGGAAGAGAAAGCTGATTGTGGACAGTGTGAAAGAACTGGATAGCAAGACTATTCGAGCCCAGTTAAGTGACTACTCTGACATTGTTACTACATTGGACTTGGCACCTCCTACTAAGAAGCTGATGATGTGGAAAGAAACTGGTGGTGTTGAAAAGCTTTTCTCTCTGCCTGCGCAGCCTTTGTGGAATAACAGGCTACTGAAGGTAATGGCTTTGCTCAGATTTGTTTCTAAACAGGCTATCTTCATGATTGTGCCTCATATATAGTAAACATCAGCATATGAATAATAATGTGATAGCAGTATTTATAATTTTAAGAAGTCATTAAAACAACTAAGATAATACTAGTGCTTAAAATAGTTACCAGTTACAGAAATAAATTACCTTTTTTGTTAAATGTTACTACTGTTAGAAAGAAGCATAAAGAATGGGGAAGGAAATGGTCCATAATTGCTTGTTCTGAAATGAAATTTAATGAAATGCAGGACACTGAGAACTACAGTAGTGATTAACATTACCTTTCCCCTGTAGCTCTTTACTCGTTGTCTTACACCCCTGGTACCAGAAGACCTAAGAAAGAGGAGGAAAGGTGGAGAAGCTGACAACCTTGATGAGTTCCTTAAGGACTTTGAAAACCCAGAGGTTCCCAGAGAGGAACAGCAACAACAGCAACAGCAGCAACGAGATGTCATTGGTTTGTGTCTTGTCAAAGATGTTCTGCTTTCTGTCAAAGCTTATTTTTGACTCTTCTGTTTGTGCTTTATATTAAGTCACCAAAGATTATGAAGCAAAGAGCTTTGTAATGGTTGTTTAGCTTGATACACAGCCTGTGACTTAGAATAGCCTTTTTTCCTAGAAGCAGAAGACAATTAAGAGTTTAATCCAGTAGGTTAAAAGGATGTTGGATTTGGTTGTATGCACATCTGTACCAGTTCTGTTCAAGATGGTCCCAAAGCTATGCAGGCTGTTAAAAGAGTACTCAATTCTAGATTAATAGTAGGTTGGACTTAGCAATGTAATTTGAAGTTCTACCAAAGTATCTAAAACTGAGTTTGTTCTGTAACATAGATGAACCTATTCTGGAAGAACCAAGTCGTTTGCAAGAATCAATGATGGAAGGCAGCCGGACCAACCTGGATGACTCTGTTATGCCACCCCCACCACCTCAGACAGGTGTTAAGCGCAAACTACAGCAAGTAGAACCAGAGCCGGTGTTACCTGTGAGTAAGATTTTTATTTTCAATATAAGAATGAGAAGTGATACAGATTTGTGGCACTAGTTTTCTGTGGTGGTGTGAATATGCTGGAGTAGTATCAGAATCTATGGCCCTGGGTAGTCTTTGTGGTGTTTTACTTAAATGCTTCAATAAGATTTGCACTTAAAATGCAGGTAGGATAGCAAATATTCTTTAGGGAGAAAGGTGTATGGCTTACAAAGCTATTAAGTTCTGTTTGGCAAGTGTGTATGAGCAGCTTTCACTGATGAAGAAAGGATTGTGTTAGCTGTACAACTTCCTTTTAAAGATAGTCCTGATGTTCTACAATTAAGGGTTCTAAGGAAAGATTTCCTAGTTGAGTTATGAGTAGGCTTGGAAACTAGCTTTCTCTTCTGTAAAAGCTATGGTACAGTATGAAAGGTAACTATGTTTGTGAAGGTGGGGGGAAATGGGCAGAATGAAAGGAGTATTTCTTTTCTGAATGCTTACTTGGTGGGAGCAGTCCTGCTTTATGCTGTCTTGTGTGTATATTTTTCTAACCTCACTTTTCACAAGTTTTTTGGCGAACAGGTAATTTGCTGTAGAATGAGAGTGTTGAATATTACATTATCTTACTAAAAAGGGTGGCAGCTGTTGCTCCTCTTGGCCATGTCATTGGATGAAACTGGCATTAACTGTACTTTGTGGTGAAGTCAGTGCCATTGGTGTGTGTTGGGAATTCTTTGATCATGCCAACCAGATCAGGCCTCTAGCAATAGCAGTATGTTCTACCTGTTGCAGTATCTGCTCTGTGTCTCTAAAAAGTTACTTTGAGGTATTTTAGGGTAGAAAGAGTTTAAAACAGTTTCCAGGTGTCATGGTAACTTTACTGACAAACACTTAACTAAGTATAGATTCAGGGGGAGTATAATTTTATTAAAACTGAATACATAAATCCTTTTAAACTACTTTTCTGGGTTTTCTTGATAAAAATATCTTCTGAGGAGTGATACCCGAGCACCAGAGTCACTCATACGTTTTGAGAAACTTAACAGAGTACCTACATCTTAATTTCTTCATGCTTGTTTTGCAAAGAACATAATTTTGATAGTTTGAAGATATCTTGTTCCAGTGAGTTAAAATGTGTTTGTGTAGCACTGCATCTGGTTATGTGGGATTTTAAAGCTGCATGAGCTGATCCAAGAAATGAGATCAGTAGTTTTGAGTGGTGGACTAAGTGAAGTTTATTGGAAAGCCTTTTTCCTTACCGTGGTGTCATAATTTCTTGTTTGAATAGAATGTTAAAGATTAAAAGTACATCTGTGGACAGCAAAACAAAACAAATTGGTTTTTGTGTTTCAAAACTGAAAAATTCAGACAAACGGCTCGGATTTAGACTTGGATTTTGTGAAAGTGGTTTATAGCATTAGCATTCTATTGTAAAAGCATTGATAAATGATGCTACTGGTTTAACTGCATTGTGTATTCTTAAAGCATCCACCATCACAACAGCTGGAAATGCCACCTGTAGAAATGCCTCCAGAGGAGCCCCAAAACATCTGCCAGCTAATACCAGAGCTGGAACTTCTGCCAGAAAAAGAGAAGGAGAAGGAAAAGGAGAAAGAGGAGGAGGAAGAAGAGGAGGTAAGAAATCTTATCTGGAAAGGGTTTGTTTGTTCCTCAGCACTGATTGACTTTGGAATCATTAACTGGCATAAGAAATAAATCTTCAGTCCTTACTTGGGAAAGTAAATCTATATTCCCAAAGGTTCTAAATGTGGATTTAAAAATTATTCCATGACCATTTCATATTATTTATATTATTCTGTTTTATAAATTGCATATACATTCCTCTTTGAATTAGAGGGTTCTCCTGTTCTCACATATGGTGAGATTAAACCACTGTATGGTTATGATGCCTTATATGAGAAGTTTTGACCTTAATTTTATGGTTCCATTTCAAATAATTGATGCCAGTTCGTAGATGTAGATTTTTGTAAGAAAACCATTGATGTTCTAGAATGTGATAACTGAAGCTCTTTCTTAGCAACAATATTTAATATTCTGTGGATATCAAGCCAAACTTCATTCATTGCTTTCATTTTACACCCAAATGCATAATATCAAACTAGTTTGTTGAGCTGTTTTATTGTTGGAGAAGGAATGTATCTGGACATGTGAAGTTACTCTCTGTAAGTCACATATACAAAGAAATGTGAATTACATCAGTCAAGATGATTTTCCTAACAGTGTAAATAGCTGTTAGAGCATTTTCATTTGGAAGTGATCTACAACAATCATCTAGTCCAGCTGCCTGACACTTCAGGATGTTGCTTTTAAAATACATGACGCATCTTCCATAAACAAGTACTGTTTTGTGTAGGTGAGTGTGTCATAGGACATGGGCAGCTGAGTCATTACAGCTGCTGGTCTTTGCAGCTTTAGCAATAACCTGTTTTCTTTTCAGTAGTTCTGGTTTCAGAGTGAAATGTGAACATATCTGTGTTTATTAATGTTTGCAATGCAAAAAGCACCGCTAATACTGTGTTCAGTGCTAGCAATCCTAGATTGGAAGGAAGGATCTGTTCTCATTCACCTGTTGTGACTGAACTTCTGTGTTTTACTAATTCTCAGCATAACATTTTGAGGTATAATCATCAGGTAGGCAACCTTGCTGTGGTACATCTGCTTAGATCTGTGTCTTCCTCCATCCAACTTCCTGCCTCTCCTGGATGTATCCTGCAACTCAAGTTGTCTAAACTCTCTGGCTTGATGAAAAGAAAAAGCTACAGTGATATCTAGATATCCTCTTTCATAACTCGGTGGATGAAAGACTGTTTTGTAAATGCATGAATTTTGGCTACTTGCAGGAGGAAGATGGCACAGGGGGTGATCAGGATCAAGAAGAAAGGAGATGGAACAAGAGGACTCAACAAATGCTTCATGGACTTCAGGTACACATGATCATTTGCTTCTCTTAAAGTAGCCTTTGATGCTTGTGACCAAAGTTGGAAGGTTAATAAAGAGCTTTCTTTGCAGTAGATGTGACAGACTTAAAATACCAGTTCTGTTTTAGAGGGAGGGGAAAAATGCTTGTAATTGATTAAATCCTAATGTAATTGTCATTCTTTTTCCAAAGAACATTTGAAGTTCAGTTTTTTTCCTTAAGTGCTTTTCAACCTTTATGTCTGCACTTGGTGTGCAAGAAAGCAGAAATTCAGATTTTAAAATAATTGGGTTTGATTGTGTTTTTAATGAAACCTTAGCACCTCTGACTTAGTGCTGTGTTACCCTGAGCAAACCTCAGAAAAGGTCTAGGGATAAAACCCTGTTACAGAATGTTTAGTCTCAGCTAGGCTAGTTAGAAAAATTCCATGCTCTGATAAGCTGAATTTATAACAACTATGGGGATCTGACCTTGGCTAAGGTGCAGCGTTACTTTTCAGCATGTGGCTTTGGTCTGTACAGACAGATAATCTTTGTAGGATGGATTCTTGCTTGCTTTTTTTCTGATAACTGGACACCCCATGTGTACATTTAAGTGCACACTGCTGTCCATTTGCATTTTGGTTTCTGTGTGTGTGTACTTCATATATTCTTGGACTACCTTTGCCTTTCAGTCTAGCTTGTGGTTCCTACCCCTTTGTTCACTTAAACATTTTGGCAGCTCCTGAGATTCCACTGTCACTGAAGTGTTTCAGTTCTATCTCAAAGCTGGTTTTGTTTTCCATCTTTGCTTTTTGGTGACATTGATAGGCTCTGTATCTGCTGATAAAAGCTTGTTGTCATTATTGTGTCTCTGAACTTCCAGTATAGCGAACTAGAGGCAGGGATGCTGCAGAGCTTTCAGTAAGATCAAGCAGAAGCTTTACAGTTCTGGCAAATGTTACCAGAGTAGTATTGTAAGAATTACTCCTTACTTCACAAAACAATAAAATTTTAATTTCAAACTCCTAAATAGCCCTTACGACACCTAAGTAAAACTAAATTTAAGTGCCTTTACATTGTAAACTAATGGAATTTAAGTTCTTTTGCACACCTGCAAGAATTCTGCTAGTAAGATTGTTTTAAACTGTGGTTGTGGCTTAACCCTGGTAATAGGCTTAGCCCCACATAGCCATTTGCTCTCTCGTTCCTGTTCAGATGAGGGAGAGAATCACAGGGGTAAAAGTAAGAAAACATAGGTTGAGATAAAGGTTGTTTAATAGGTAAAGCATCTGCAAGCAAGGTAAAACAAGGAATTCATTCATTGCTTCCCAACAGCAGGCAGACAGCTAGCTGTTACCAAAAAAGTAGGGCTTTGCTTCATGTAATAGTTGCTTAGGAAGACAAATGCTGTAACTCCAAATATATGCACACATCCCTCTTCCACTGGCTATTACTGCAGAGCATGACTTCATGTGGTATGGAATATCCCTTTGGTCAGCTGGGGGCACCATGAGCTGCTGTGAGGAAAATTAACCTGTCCAGTACAACTCTTGCCTAAAAGCAGTTTTTCAAGTGTGCAGATGTTTAGTTGGTAATGTTGTATAATGTTTTCCTCACTGAATGTTTCATCCAGTTTCTGAAAAGAGCTTTAGAATTCTCTTTGGACCGTGTGTAGCTTTTTTTCTTCTCTTCTTTCAATTCTTTCTTCAATGTGCCCCAAAGAGCATTGCACTGGATGGCTGAAACATTAAGTCTGTAATGAGATTTGAAGTCAAAATCTGTTTAATATAAAGTAATTTGGTTTGGCTAGCCGAATATCTTTTCATCTAGTAGATATTCCAGAGCAGACGGTTCTGTTTTGAGTTGAAGACGTCAGTTGTTGTTCTTGCCAGCAAGCAGATGTATTTTCCTGAATATTTTAATATGCTGGCCAAGACTTTGAAAAAAGTGTAAGTGACTTTGGGTAATTCAGCTTCAGACAAATAGGCGAGCTTTAGAAATAAACAGGCTTTCACCTTGGGAAAATGAGGCATTTTAAAGAGCCTGAGCTCTGGAAATTTTGTTTCAAACAACAGGTCATTATTATTATTTGTTTTGGAGGTTTTTTTATTTGAGACATAAAACAGGCTATTCCCCCTCCCCCCCCCCCCCCCCCCCCCCCACCCTCAATCCATCTTA
>NDXB01019611.1:160651-177544 GCA_002631895.1 Agapornis roseicollis
CCCCCCTTCAAAAGTCTTTGTCCTGTAGTCAGAAGAGACTGGCTTAGTGTTGGTGCAGAAGAAAAGCTAGTGCCATACTGCAGTTTTTCTGGAATAAGTTCAAGACTGATTTTTATTGGCACATCCCTGTGAAGCTCCCTTGGTTTCATTTAGATAAGATCCATATAGAAACTTCCATGTACATGTTGTGATGTCGCCATCCAATATCACGTCCTTCGCAGAGTCCTGGGGGTGACAACAACCAGAATCTTGCCAATGGACATTCTTGTTTATATGTAGTCCTTTATTTAATTTGTGGTATCGATGTTTGTGTTTTTCAGAGAGCTCTTGCGAAGACCGGAGCAGAATCCATCAGTTTGCTCGAGCTGTGCAGAAATACGAATAGAAAACAAGCAGCTGCCAAATTCTACAGCTTCCTGGTACTTAAAAAGCAGCAAGCTATCGAGCTGACACAGGAGGAGCCTTACAGCGACATCATTGCAACACCTGGTCCCAGATTTCATATCATTTGAATGGTTAGATAGAGCAGAGCTAGTGTTTCCTTTCACTAGTGCATACGTGTATTGCCCCATCTGTAGGGCCCACAACACCATTGCAGAGAATTTAGATTTCATTGTCTGTATAAAGTCCTTGGTTTTTCTTTTTTGGTTATTTTGGTTTTTTGTATATTAAATCTACCACTTAAATTTTTAGTGAAACTGCTGGGGTGGGTGGCTTGAGTTCCAACTGCAAAAACCGGATGGCTCAAGGACCCAGATGAAGATTGTTTAACAGCTTGGAGCAGATGTGTGCAATATTGGTGCATGTAATGTTGAGTATCAATGAAAATGTCTTACAATAATTTGACTAGCTGATTCAATAGTGATATTTTTAACCTATACAAGTAAACCAGAATGGCCAACCTCTTGTCTGATCAAAAACTTTGCCAAACTTGTCTAAAATGTTCGGTCTGCTTCTCATAGTAGTGGGTTTTTACACCCTTCTCTAGATCTTTGTGCATACCATGGGTCTCTCAAAGCTGCCAATATGAAAGGTAGTGCCTGATCCGTCAGCTTGCGTTCTCACTGCGTTTTTGCAGTCAGATTTTTTGTAGCCCTTGATGCTAAAGGGAAACAGGTGTCTGTGGAAAGCACTTCCTCTATGTGATCCTGTTGCATACACAGAAGGACAGAACACGTGGTAAGCATTTTAGATGAAACATTCCCTTTCACTTGTCACCTCATGATGGTCCACTACTGATAATGGCTGATTACTGTTAATAAACATCATGTGAAAACTATAGTAATTTCATTTAAACTTCGAAGATCTCAAAATGCTTTAGGTTTGTTAGAGGTGTATATAAATTCCAAACTTTTTAAAACAGACTTCTAGATTGTAAATTATCTGATTTTTTATTGAGCAGGAGTATGAAGACATGATTAAGAGAAGTAGAACAGTTTGCCTTTGTAGAAAGGCTAAATTCAGATGCTGCCTGTATTGAAAGGGCAACAAACTTGAATATACAGTTCAAACAGGCACAGTTCCACTTAATTGTGTAGGGTATTAATGGCTCTTTGGATATATTTATGGTTTTAGTATCAGTTCTTCCAATCATGTTCACTCCTGTCTTTAAAACATTTTATCAGTTTGGCAAAAGAAGTCCCACTTGATTTTGCTTGCAGAGAATGAAGCTTTACTGTAGACCAGGTAGCACCAGAAATATATGTGAATATATTGATTATAGAAACCTGTCTTAACTTTTCTTAGGGCAAAATTATTCACACTGAAGGTTCTGGTTTTCATGTTGGCACTTTTGTGAAATAATTTTGGGACTCTTGAAAATTCAGTGTATACTCAACTGTAAAATTATGTGAATGTTTTTAAAAAAAAAAGCTGAGACTACATGATGCCCATGTTTTAATAACCCTTGAAAAAGTTAATTGTATAAAGTTACTGCAGCTTTATTTTCAACATTATGTGCCTGTAAAACCATGGTTTTCCCCTTTGTAAAAAGAGACATTGTAGATAACTTGAATGTTTAATTATAGAAAAGGTGATTAGTTTCTTGTTACACATTTTTAGTCTGGTTTTGTTGCTTTTCAAGGTTAATATTCTTGGAAATAGTTGATGCTGTTATGTATAACTTTTCTAATAAAAGTTGTGTTATAAGCTGTTAGGCATTAGTTTTGTATCTTGTTTGAACAACTTTCGCTTGTGCTGTAGGGACCTGGCATTTCAGGTTGCTTGGTTTGGGACTGGAAGTGTAATGATTTAGCTCTTTTGAGAGATTTAGAGCTTGAGTATGTACATAGATCTCTTGCCATTAGGAAGGAAGAGTTATTTTACTGGCCATACTGAGGTTTTGTTCAGGTGTTCTATGCTAGGAATGTCTGTGTGGAAAATAGGGGAGATTGTGTATGGAATGCAATTCATCTCTATGCCAGTCCCTTCTGAGTGTCAGAACATACCCAGCTGGAGTTGTTGTAGCTTGGCTGCTTCCTTGCTGCTCGAATTGCTGCTGCACGTGGGCATATCAGTGCTGATGAAGCTTTGTGCTCCTGGATCATCGAGGTCTGCAGAAGCAGTGCATCTCCCATAGAGCTGGAGTTCCTCACTCAGGTTACCTGCAGAGCTTGGAGCTCCAGGCAGTGGTTTCTGTTGGACATGGGCTGCCTCAGGCAGCAGGATCCAATAAACTGACTTAATCCAGGCTCCGTGCACCAAGCCCCTGAACTGCTTTTGTGCCACTTGTGGTAGGAGTTAGGCTGATTTTGTTTGTGCTCTAAGTCTTGCGGGGCACAGGCTAGCCTGAGTTGTGTGTATGCACGCGTGCAGCTTGCTTGCACTGGAAAATAAGGACTTAATTCCTTTGCTTAAGGCTCTATAAGGGAGAGAAATACAGAAGTTTGGGTAACTAGGGCCAGAATGAAAGGAAGCTTTTCTTACATCAATAATCTAGGACACTTATGATCAGTTTTGCTCCTTGCTACACTGCTGTCATCAGCATTCAGGGCAAGTTGATTTTGCAGAGGTGTACATGCCTGATGGCACTAAATATAATCTGAGGCAATGAGTGTAAGCTCTGCTTCATAATGTACAAGATTTGTTATTAGGTTTGAACATGACCTGTAAGTTGTACGACAGACATGCATGTCTTGGAAAGCAGGCTTCACAGTAATACACTGATCAGCTGTTGAATAAGGTCAAAGGAATAGTGAGGGACAAAGGATATTTTCTCTATTTCTCCTCTATCTACAGGAATCATATTTCCCTGCTTGGTTACTGTGCAGACAGATGATGAGATGCAGAAAGGCTACCTGTTGCACAGCGTTTACTCTATTTTCCCTATGACTGCTGGAGTACTTAAAGCACAGCATCTGCATCTTATTACAGTTCCTCTTCAAATAAATGCCTAAAGGGTTTTAAAGGTATTAACCACAAGCATTCAGTTAGGCTTCACTAGATAAGAAGCCATTTTCTTAGCAGTGCAGTAACACCATCTATTTTCGGAAAACAATCTTCTTGTAAGAGATATAGATTGATAACATTACCATAAAATGTATTTATTCCTTCCTTGCTGCTTTACCATCCAGGCCGGAATGTCTCCAGCCTGCACCAGCAAGGGGAAGGAACTGCCATGAACACACCTTGGTGCTCCATCATCCCCACTGCCAACAGGTCAGTTCTGTCTGCAGAGCTTTATTCCTTCCATCAGTGACTATGAGGTATGCCCTCATTCCAAATCGCTCCTTTCTGGGAGGTGAAAAGGAAAACAGTCAATGGAAATATTCCTGCAAAGAAATTAAGTTGTTGAATGAATTGCTGCCCTGCATGTCTGACCACCTTGGAAAACATCCTGCTCCATCTCTCCCTGGAGAGAGCTCTGTTCTCATTCCAGGGCAGCAGAAGGGAAGTCAGGCAGGTAATGCTATCTACAGCTGGAGGTTAAATAGCTCTGCTTCTGGGAAGGGCAGGAGTAGAGAACTCTGGCACCCAGAAGACAGTGTACAAGGCAGGTTCTAACAACTAACAGCATTGGCTGACAGTACTGCTGGGACTTACAATGCAGGATTTTAAACCAGCTTGGTAGTGACCCAACTGGCAGCTTCATGTGCAGCTTTACTTCAAGGACTTCATTGGAGGGTCAGGTACGTGGTGTTACAGATGCTGAGCTGCCCATCTTTTGTAGGCACTAGATTGCCTTTTCTGCTTTGGTCTTCCCAGATGCTCCTACACCTGCAAATAGAGGAAGTCAAGCTTCAAAGGGTTGTTCTCTACCCACTGTTGTCACCCCACTGCACACCTGTGTGTGTGGTGGTATGTAATGTTACTTGGGGCAGGGGAGAATGAGGTTCTGGTAAGTTTTTCTGTTTGCAAAGCTCTCGAGTGTCCAGGGCTCATGAACATACTTCCTCAAGTGCTCATCATGCTCCTGCTTGTGCTTTTTCACAGGTTATTCTGTCATACCCATGAGGTGCCTGAGCTGTATCTTGTGAACTGGGAGTTGAATACAGAGCAAAGCTAAAGGACCAGGAAATAGACTGTCCCAGCACGCAAGGCAGGAAGGACAATTCTCTCTGCATTTCTTGCTAACCTCTAAACATCTGATAAAGCCACCAGAGAGACAAGAACTGGAGGTAGGGAAAGGGAAGGTTTTCCTTCGTTGTTCTCACAGGAGCTGTGAGAATAACATTGGTTTTAGCATTTGTTTTAGTTCAAAACATTTTCATGCAGGACCTGAAAACTCACGTAGGAGAAAATATTTGCATTAGCCAAGCACTAATGTTAATGTTGTGTTAGAAGTAGAATAAAGTGCCAGAAACTTTCTGGGAGAACACACCCTCCAATTTCACTTGGCCCCAGCTATTCCCCAGCAGCCAGGAAGGATACAAGAAGTAGTCTGGCTGTCACGAGCCAGGTCTCTACATGCTCTCCCCTCCCCAGCCCCTCTGCTTTTCTTGTTTGCCCAACTTTTGTTTTCAATAAAAGCATTAAACATAATAACATAGCCTGAAACTAACACTAAATAATTGAGGACTGTGTGGTTGACCTTTAGTCATGGATGTTTATAAATATTTGACATTGATCAAGAGTACATGTGATGAGAAACACAGACTTGCTGATGATACTCAGCATCCTTCTAGAGCAGATGGCATTTTAGAGCCAGTAGCGTACCCTCTGCAAGGACTCCTCTCCAAATTAAACTGTTCTGCTACTTCCTTGGAATACTTTCCCATTCCCTGCCTTGCAGTGCCTAGCTAATGCTGGCAATTATTTGTACCATTTAGTTATCTAGGTTTGGGGATGGCAGGAATTGCTTCAGGGTAAAACCCACCAAAGGAAGCGCCGTTCTTTCCTCCAGCTGGATCAATTCTTACACCCTGTGCACTGGGCAGGCACACAGAAACGTGTGCCAGCAGAGCACAAGAAGCACCAGGCAGGAGAACTGAGGAGGGGAGTGGTGAGGATTCCTTTGTCGGGTGGCTCTGCCAACTTTGCATGTGTGTTAAATCAGTCAAAGAAAGTGATTCACAATAATGCTCTTTGAATTCAGGAGTCCCAGTGCTGGCTGCACTGGGTGGGTTGGCATGTTCATCGTCGGCTTGCACAGCAGTGTTCATAAGCTGCTTTTCCAAGGCAGAAATTGAATGTTCTCCCTCTAATGGGGTATTTCTGTGACAGAGCCCAAATCCAGCCTCTGCCAGAGGATGTGTCTTTACTGACTTTCTGTGCCTCTTGTGAAAGTTAACATAGCCAGTCCTCGCCGTACTTGAGAGTAAGCCAGAATTAGAGGCAACGTGCGCTTCACAGGCAGCCTGTACCACACATCACAGTGGATTGTAGCTCTGACATGGAGGATGGGAACATCATAAATGGTTCCACTGCTGAGCAGTTCTGCAGAGAAGTTCAGCTACATTTGGTTTTGTACAAATTAAGCTGCTTCTCATGTTCCTTGACTACGGGACTAATCTCCAAAACAAAAGAAATGCTGATGTTTAAGGAATAAAACCCCATAGTCGGTGTTGGGAGAAAAAAAATAGAAGGAGAAGCAGCTTAGCATTTGGATTAAAAAGCCACATTTGATGTTTAACTCAGGATTGTTTCTCTGATTAGACAAATAACTGATGAGTGACCCTGCAAACAAACAACATGTTCCATTTTGCGTTTTGTAGTTACATGCATACAAAATTGAATCAGGTCTTGATGATGCTGAAGGAGGCAGCAATGAGCCAGAAAAGGCACGAAACGGTTTGTTATGGTGGCAGCTACTTAGCAACAAGAGCTGCAGGTTTTCCTTGATCGTTTCTCAAGGCTGGAATAAGTGCGGAAGACAGTGCTAAGTTTCATCTTCACATCTGTCTGAAGCAGCTCCAGTTCATTAATTGTGGCAGGCTGTTCCTTGCGGTGTGAATTGGGTCTGGGATCTCTGTCGCCTTCACCACCAAACTGGTGAAATTCCAGGGAAGCTTTTGAGCTGAGCAGGTAGGCCTCACACTGAAAAGGTTTAAAACCAAGCCCAAGAGGAACAGACCCACCATGTGTGAGAGAAACGTTTCAAGAGTACTTAAACCACCCTGCACGTCAGCAGCAGAGCCAGTGTCATTCCATTACTCATGCTGTTCCCTTGGCAGGGGTGATGTGACCGTCGGAGCATTGCAGATGTCAAACAGGTTTTATCAGTTACCAAGGTGCTGCTCCTGATGCAGCACAACTTAGCAAGTGGCTCAGCCTCTGGTGCACACAACTGTGGAGCAGGTTTGCTGTACAGCTCTGTACTCTGTGTCCTCTGCTCCACTGGGCAGATACAGAGCTCCCAGCATGCTGGGTCTGGGAGAGGAGGAGGCTGAGCCTATCTCAGGGAGGAGCATTAGGGAAATACAGCAGGTACAAAATCCAGCCAGATGCACTGGGGTAACACGTAGTGGAGCCACACTACTCTGAAGCCTTGAGGACGGACTGAAAGTGAGCGAGCTGTGGGTTTTCACTGCAAACGACGTGGATGCATGAGTGCTGAGTTCAGCAGGATGAGAGCCAGGGCCTGCAGCTCGACTGCTGAGATGAGGATATGACAAACCTGCGTGCTCAAGAGATTCACAGGTACAAACATGAACCTCAGCTGTCTCTGAGGTCTTGCTTCAAATCTCCTCTCCATTTCCATGGTCCCAGAGGCCCAATTTTTCAGCTGTAAGAGAGAGTTTTCTCCTTAATTTTAGGACCCAGATGTTTCCTGTCAAAGGACCACATTTCTGGAGCTAAGGCTAAGTGTGCTCATTCTTATTGTAAAGCAAAGCACACCTTTACCCAACATGCAAATAAGGCATCATCAGTGTTAAAACACAACCAAAACATGCTTACCATACTGGAAGGAAACCCGAGACTACTCTTACTCTTTAGATTTTGGTGTCTACATGCTCCCACCTCTGAAATGTGGCACTTCTATTTTGGTATGAATGTGTGTGATTTTAGTTAACAACTAAACGACAGCAATGTTTTGAACTTAACACCTTCTTCCTTACAAGAGGAGCTGGGCTGCGAAATGCCTGGATACGGGGCGATGCAGTACATGTGATTTATAACTTGTCATCTGTGAAGAAAATGGGCACATGGTATCAGTGTTTGTGTCTGGTTAAGGGAGGCAGTGCTATTGAGAAGGGTACCACAGCTGTCAATTTCTATAGTGTAGCAACCCACTTACGCATGATTTCTGAGTATACAGGTAAAAACCTTGGCCTTTCCTGCCCAAAGGGAAAATAGATGCTCTTATGCAGCAGTCCCAAGTCTGGTACTCAACTGTGAGTTCTTAGAGTTCCCTGACAGCCTTGGACTCAGGGTTTGTTTGCTCCATAGGAGCTGATGTTTTCCTCAGGGATGCACCATGCAGTACACGTGTGTAAGCACTCCTTAATGAACAGCACTTGACAACTCACCCAGACTAGAAGGTGCCCATTCTCCTTCCCCCCACCCCAGGCAGAGGGACTTCCCAGCCTGTCCCACTGGAAAGCTTAACTGTGGCTAACCAGCGTGAAGCCTGTGAGAGAACCCCATGAAGGTGATTGGGGTGTGTGCCCTGACATCACACTCCTACATCTCATCACACATGATAGCTGCAGAGGAAAGGCAGCACTCTGATCCCTGACACAGCACGACCTGCTGGTGGCAGAGGAGTGGGGTGGAAGCAGCATCTCTTGCCATAACCCTCGCAGTTCAGACTCAAGTCATCGATGCACCATTAGGGTCTTCATCCCTTGGGTAAGAATTACACTGGAGCACCAGGACTAAGCTCATGGGCAGAGAAGACATCTGTGTGCTTTACAGTAGGAATGTGAAACCAATGCAACTTCTAAGCAGGAAAGCCAGTTTCACCTGAGTTGCACAGGTGTGTATGAAGACTCTTTTCCGCCTGCTCCAGTGGAGAGGTACCAAGTTGGCACCGTGTTTTAAACCTGAACAAGTAACTTAAAATGTTCCAGTAAGGTTGGGACTGACATTCAAAGCAAGAAATAATTTTAAGATGATTGGACTCTTGTTCTGCAAGTACTGTGTGTGTTATTTGAACACTTCAGTGTCTAATTAATCCTGTCCAAAATAATTCTGTTCCCAACACAGTACAGAGAAAATCCAGTTTAACCAAAAGGTACAGATAGCAATGAGGCGCTACATTGGTGAAGTTTGACTGCAGAACTAATTGGCTCTTGATTTGACAGATTATCACCATAATACATAGTCTCCATGTGTTTAAGATGTATCCTTTTATAACCAGCTTCTAGATCCCACTTAAATGTAGTAGAAGTAGCTTGCATTTAAATTAATCCTTTACAAACTGTAGTTTCTCCATATTTTTTGCCTCTAATCAGCTAAATCAGACCTTGTTATCCAGGCTTAGGGTTTAGAAGCACCATGAAGTCTGGTAGGTATGAGTTCTTGATGAAAGCCATGTAACAGTGGGCAAAAGGCCAAGAAAAGTAGATTTAAAGGAGCTAATTTCCTGCTGACTGAAGGGGGTGTGAGGTCACATGCATTTATCTTCCATTGTGATTCCCTATTTCCTTCTGGAAGTAGAAGGAAACTTGTCTTCATGGCATTATGGTGCTGGTGGTTTAGAGGACCTCACTGTAAAAAGGACCAAGAACTGAAAAAGCCCAGGGAATGACCTTAAATTGTTGAAATACTTAAAATGCTTCGAGGTGGAAACACCCCACAGAAAAATGTCACCAGCTCTCTGCTACCAGCCCAAATATTTGCACCTGCATCAAGGACTGAACCAACCTCCTCCCTCCATGCCCTCTACTCTGCTCTCATGAGACCTCACCTGGAGCATTGTGTGCAGTTCTGGTGTCCTCAACATAGAAAGGACATGGAGCTGTTGGAACAAGTCCAGAGGAGGCCATGAGGATGATCAGGGGACTGGAGCATCTCCCATACAAAGACAGGCTGAGAGAGTTTGGACTGTTCAGCCTGGGGAAGAGAAGGCTGCATGGAGACCTCCTAGCAGCCTTCCAGTATCTGAAGGGGGCCTACAGGGATGATGGGGAGGGACTCTTCATTAGGGACTGTAGTGACAGGACAAGGGGTAACGGATTCAAACTTAAACAGGGGAGGTTTAGATTGGATATAAGGAAGAAATTCTTTGCTGTGAGGGTGGTGAGGCACTGGAATGGGTTGGCCAGGGAGGTTGTGAGTGCTCCATTGCTGTCAGTGTTCAAGGCCAGGTTGGATGAAGCATTGAGTGACATGGTTAATGTGAGGTGTCCCTGCTTATGGCAGGGGGTTTGGAACTAGATGATCTTAAGGTCCTTTCCAACCCTAACTATTCTATGATTCTATGATTGGTCTCTTGGAGCCAGAAACCTTTCCTGGAAAAAGCCTTTCTCAGAAATCTCATTCCTGAACATTCCTTTCATGAGGCTGCACTATAGTCACTTGGCTCTTGATTATTTCTCTCAAGCATTGGCAATTTGTTGTTTCTCTCAAATGTTCATTTGGCTCTGTTTCACTTAACCATGGTGTCTCCCAAAGGTCTGCACTAATGAGTTTCTGCATTCATACCATATGCTTTCTTTGCCATTGAGAAGTTTAGCTGTATAGAAAACAGATTTTGAGACTCTTTCCATTCCTTTCCTCTTCTGTCCTCAGATCTGAGAGGTCTTCTAGGCAGAAAAGACTTTTTGGATCCTTTCACCCCGCTAGCTAGAATCAGACCACATCTTAATGATGCTCCCACATAATGTACATTACATGCGGCAAAGCTTTGGTCCAGCTCCTTCTTCATTTGGCTTGAGGTTAATTGGCTTTTTTTGAACCCTCATGTGAAATTCCAGGGACCAAGGTCATCCACATCCTCATAAAGCGGTGGCAATTCTGGGCAACAGACACCAGCTTCCTATTGCAGGAGCTGTGCTTCCCCTGGTGGTGTTGACAGCAAGGCAGGACAGGGAAGGACTGCTCCTGAGCAGGGGGAGGTTTCAGAAGGCTTTAGGAGGCCCAAGGAAGCTGTAAGATCAGCACTGGAGCACAAACCTCCTAGGAAAGACCAAGCCAACTGCCCTGGAAGTACTCAGAGATAGCAAAGGGAATCACCCGAACTACTCAACTGATAAAAACAACTCATAAGAGTTAAATATCCCAGAGGGAGAATATAAAGTCTCATTTTAAATTACCCAGATAGGAAACAGCCCAGCAAGAAATGTTCTTTACAAGGAAGTCCTTGGAGCATTAGTATTCCCACCCTTTCTGGCAATTGCTCTCTCTCCACTCCCATAAATTCCCATCCCAGGGCACTTCTGACACAGATCTGCTATCAACAGCAACACTTAGCTTAGTGAAGCATCACAAAAGCATTAAGTGTTCCCTCCTGCATTTCCCCCATATGAACCACATTATTTTCTAGTTTTGTCTTGCAGATGCAATGGAAGCAGCATTCAAATGACATTCCCTTTCTTTGGATTATCCATCAAGTTGAAAGTGTATATGAGTGTTGTTTCCTAATCCAGGTCCATGCATGGCCTGTTCCCTAGTACAAAACACATTACCTAGAATGTAGTGATATATGGAAGAACCTGATGCTGTTGGTCCAAATATCATCAGGAAGGAAGGACAGCTCACTCCAATACAGCTGCATCAGGAAACCTCCTGGGCTGGAAGCTGTTCATGCACTGTCCATGTGAGAAGTATGGGAAGATGTTGACTGACCCAAAGGATGGAGACAAGGACAGTGGCGCTGCATATAGTGGGGCTGAGGCAATTGTGCAGAGTTCATATTGGTAAGCACAGGGAATGTGGCAGATGAGCAGGGAGACCGTAGAGCAGCCTTCCAATATCTAAAAGGGCTGACAAGAAATCTGGAGAGGGGCATTTTGCAAGCCATATAGTGACAGGACAGGGGGTGATGGCAGGACAGGGTGGACGCTGCTCCAGATGCCTAAAACGTTTGTCTCCCAATTTGAAATATAGTTGTGAAAGAAATAATTTTTTCCATCACACCAGCAAAGTAGATGTTAGATTTTATTTCCCTGAGCATCGAAACCTCCCACCCCTTAACGGATGCTTTTGTGTAGCCTTGCGAATTTGATAAATGAAGTACAGTGAATCCAGCTGATGTCCCACCTTTAGAGCAAGGCTATTATCAAATAGGGGGAAAAGAATGTTCTTGCAGCGAGTGGAATCACAAGAAAGGTCTCTTTGTGTTCTTAGCATACTTGGAAATGTCTGGCAAAAATTAGGACAAGGTATTTTATTCGTGCATGTGCACATAACTGTAACTTCATTCATTTAGAGAAAAGGCCCTTGTGATGTAGGACACAGCTATACAAAAACCAACAGAGCCTGGCAATAAATGCCCTGTGCAGCTTTGACCCACTCCCTTTCTAATAGTCCATCTCCTCAGGATTGTCTCATTCCAGGTGTCCCATCTTCCTCAGCTGTGCCTCCGACTTCCTCTGTTTCTTTTTCTTTCCTTTTTTCTTTTCCTTCATTAAATTCAAACTACAGGACAGAAGCAGAGATGCTCCTGATGCTGAAATAAGCTACCCTGATGGACAGGCACCTGACCTCTCTCAGTCTGGGGGTGAGAGGCATGCCTGGAAGAAGACTCACAGGTATCTGATATATCTTGTCCTACCCAAACCTGCAGACACTGAGCCCTTGCTGTTTTGGGAAGCAGGGTACAAGATAGAATAGAGCCTGGATTTGGTCTTCTGCTCTTAAAACCCCACTGCTTTCCTGAAACCCATCCTGCCCACATCCTACTGCCAAGCTCCAACCTGTGGAATGGAACCTGCATCCTAGCACCAGGCCAGGGCTGGCACAGCATTCACATGGCAGTTTCTTCAAATGGCTAATGGCAGTTTCTTCACTCCTGAAGTGATTTGATGAATCTGAAATAGGAATGTTTAGCACAGAAAGATAGCACAGACCAAGCCAAGGAGTTTGGGAATATCCCATACCTAGTAAGAGCTACAGCTAGCAAAAAAGCCACCCATTTCTTTCTGAGAAGTCTCTCTGGGTGCAGGTAACAGGGATACACAGCCTGAATTGAGATAGCAGTTGTAAATGTTTTAAAGCCCATTTGCAGGTCACATCTAGCAGGCAGGCATGCAGGCTGCCATCAGCTCTGATTTTGCTATTTCATTTCCACTCGCTCTCGTTCACATGCAAAGATGCTGAAGCACCCTGGGCTGTGATCTGCTCAGTTCAGGTTCTGGCTGTCTGCTTCCTGAAGGACGGTGATTTCTCATGTGTGGTTGTTTTCCAGCTATCACTTGTTGAGACAAACCCCCTGTTATATTACAAAGAGAATCAGGTGGCAAGTACCTATTTACAAGTCATCACTCTGAGGCACAGGAATGCCTTATTGATCTGAGCTGTGAACTGAAACTGTTCAAAAGGGGCTCTTGGGAATCACACTTCTTCTGCCTGAAGTGACTCTTCTGTGGGAGATACAGAAAATTAGGATTAATCTCATTTACTTGTGTGTGTGACTAGGGTGACAGTGGTCCATTGTACAAGGATTTAACATAACCAAGTGTCTTCTACAGGATGCTGTAAAGTTCTCATTGTATTTGATATTAAACAGGCTTTCTCCCAGCTACTGTTCACTGACTGCACACAATGCTGTGACCCAGCTTCTTCCTTCATTTCAAAAGCTTAATCCTTTTTGGTGTATACTAGTAGTTTGTAAAGCACTTTATCAGGAAAGCATGGATTTGTGAAGGGATGAGTGGGTGAGGTAGCAGTGCTGTGGCCTTCTCTTTTGCTCTATCCCCCTCACAAGATGCACGGGATTACCTTTGAGCTCTGTCGGCAGCATACATTTGGAAACTGGAAAATGCATGGCAATAAATGAGACATTTCCATTAGCAGGGAACAACTGACTCATTCTGCATCAAAAATTAGTTGGAATATTGACAGCATTATCATCACACATCACATACAGGACATCAAAAGCCTTGGGGCTGGCTCCTGGTATGGGCTGATCAAAGCCACATCCCCTCCCCAACATCCACTATCCCAGTGGGTCCCAAGGCAGGTCCAGTGCATCCCAGTCACAGCAGCAGGACAAGCAGGGTCTTGCTTGGAGCAGCCTCATCACCAGTGGAGGCTCCCCTGTGTGTCAACATGCAGGACCAGCTCAGTGAAACCTCCAGACTCTGGTTTCCCTCCATCCTGTCAGCTCCCAGAGGAGGCAGAAGTCCTGGTGAGATCTGCTGGGGGAGGAGGATCTGTTTTGTTGATGCTGTGGATGTTTCATGCCTCACAACCTTCGGGGTATTTTGGCAGCCACCTTTCCCTTTGCACCAGTGTGGTCAGAGCTGTCTTTTCTCCTTGAAACCTCAGTGAATTTGACATGTTTCTGCAGTGTCTGTTATTTTGGTGAGCAATTTATCCCAGGGTCTTTACACCAGCTGCTTTCCTCTTCCAGCTGTTCATGCACATCTGATGGAATGATTTTCTTAGAGCAGCTTCAAGCTCCTTGTAGTCAATGCCCCAGTTTCCTTTACATGTTCATTTTCTTGCTTGTAGTTTTAGAGATTGAAACTGAGCTGTATCATCATTCTGGTAATTTCTGTTTGTTTCTTACCCATCTTTTATTTGTAGACACCCTATTTTTTCTAGGCAAGCAATAAACCCATTATCTCTCTTCTCTCTATGTATAATTTGACCAGAAAATCAAATCTGACAACCAACTCATAGGGCTTTTCATCTACAAATGTATGTATTCAGCCTGTGGTGAGTTGTTTTGGCTCTGGTTTAGATAAACACAAGTACCAGATGTAAATATGATACTTGTAGGTCCAGGGAAACTGAAAGAGAAAACCAGCATCTTTCCAAAGGTACCAGAAGGATGCACAGAGTCAGTGTAGGAGCTTCCTTTCTGAGGCCCACAGGCCTGGACTGTGCAGCCTTACTTTGTACATGGGCAATTGTATTGGAGATTTCTGTGAGCAACAGCTACCAGAAGGAGTGCTGAGAAAGAAATAAGAGGTATGATAATGCTGCAAAAAGCACAGGCCATGAGTTGAAAAGTTCAGTAATAGCACCAGATAGCCGCCATGGAAAATGCCCTGAAAATATGTGATTGCTCTCTACAGAGCCTTGCAGGTGAAATTTCAGGACAGTGAGTGGACTATTTCCATATCAAATGTGACAGGAAGGCAGAGGGGGCCGTAGGGTACCATATATATATGGTACTATGACCATTATTTAAAGCCACCCTACTGAATAGTCTGACACCTGGAAATCCATCTACCAGCAAGAGCAGTTATTTTGTCCATGTCTAAATCATGTTTCTGAACCTTTTCTACCCGTCAGTAGTTAGGTTAGAAATAATTACATGATTCAACAGCATGTTTCTGGAAAAATAAGGAGTACAAAGCAGTTTTTCCCCCCTGAAGCTTTGTTTTCTGTGCTCCCTTCTGCTCTGCTTTCACTCTCCATGTATTACATGAGGGAATCATACTAATATGAAGGAAGAATCAAGTGGCCTGGAAATATCTTATCCTAAATTACATGTGCACTTGGGCTTCTGACCCACAGAGATGTCTGATAGAATAAACTGGTGGGTTTAGTTGAAATGGGGTTTACTGCAAAGAATAAGCAAGGGAGTTTACTCTTAGGGCAGCAATAGTTAATTTTTACAGACTTGCTACGCTAATTAAAAATGGAGCAATCCAGTGATTGCATCAGGGCTCCTATTAAGACTAAATCAATAAACCAATGGGCTCAAATCATGGAATCACTGGATTAATGCAGCGAGTAATCAAACTGAGTCCAAGGTTGGCAATGGAAGGAATTACTTTGTGTAAGTCCTACTCCAAGCTCTCGTGAGAGCAAGGGGCAGAATTTAAGGGAAAGCCAGCTTCCTCCCCTTCCAGGCTGCAGGCTGTAGTCTAACCAGTGCATGAAACTATTTATCCAGGGAAAAGTCATTGTGCTTTCAGGCCCATGCCAAGGAGATGTTGCAATCCCATCCTGTTTCATTTTGAGGAAATGCAATTTGAGAGTTCTCAGGTCCCCTCTAACAGAGCTCTTCGTGCTCAGCCACTGCCAGTGGTTTTGGGCTAACTGTTCCCTCTGAATACCACAAAAGCTAGAAATTTCCCAGAGAAGAATAGAGACCCCTTCCATGAGGTGCCCTCAGACCAACTGCTCTTTCCCCTCCCCAAGCAGTTGTTCCCATCAGCAAACTAATAGGAACAACCCTTCTGACCCGTGTGCCTTCAGAAGAGGCTATTCTGGCACAGAAATAAACATACCCTGTTGTAATTGCTCCAACCGAGTGACTTTGGAAGTGGAAAAGTTACCTGAGACTAAAGACACTTCTCTTTTGAATATATCCACGACTCTGAGTTTGTTATTGCAGTATAAAATGTCCATCACATTGCTCATGACAAACAAAAAGCCCCTCATGTGGGTGACAGAGTGCATCCTCCCTCCAGACCTTCTGCACTACCTACATGCACTACATGCACTGTGTGCCCTGCCCTCCCTGCTCACTAATCAGCCAAATGAGTGGCAAGACTTCAGAGCAGTTTGCAGTCATAGAATCATAGAATAGTTAGGGTTGGAAAGGACCTTAAGATCACCCAGTTCCAACCCTCCTGCCATAGGCAGGAACACCTCACACTAAACCATGCCACCCAAGGCTTCATCCAACCTGGCCTTGAACACTGACAGCAATGGAGCACTCACAACCTCCCTGGCCAACCCATTCCAGTGCCTCACCACCCTCAAAGCAAAGAATTTCTTCCTTATAGCCAATCTAAACCTCCCCTGTTTAAGTTTGAATCCGTTACCCTTTGTCCTGTCACTTCAGTCCCTAATGAAGAGCTCCTCCCCAGCAGCCCTATAGGCCCACTTCAGATACTGGAAGGCTGCTAGGAGGTCTCCACGCAGCCTTCTCTTCTCCAGGCTGAACAGCCCCAACTTTCCCAGCCTGTCTTNAATCTAAACCTCCCCTGTTTAAGTTTGAATCCGTTACCCTTTGTCCTGTCACTTCAGTCCCTAATGAAGAGCTCCTCCCCAGCAGCCCTATAGGTCCACTTCAGATACTGGAAGGCTGCTAGGAGGTCTCCACGCAGCCTTCTCTTCTCCAGGCTGAACAGCCCCAACTTTCCCAGCCTGTCTTCATATGGGAGATGCTCCCTGATCATCCTCTTGGCCTCCTCTGGACTTGTTCCAACTGCTCCATGTCCTTTCTATGCTGAGGACACCAGAACTGCACACAATACTGCAGGTGAGGTCTGATAAAGCAGAGTAGAGGGTCAGGATCACCTCCCTCGACCTGCTGGTCATGCTCCTTTGGATGCAACCCAGGATCCGATTGGCTTTCTGGGCTGCAAGCGCACACTGCACTCAGCTCATGTTCATGTTCTCATCGACCACCACCCCCAAGTCCTTCTCCGCAGGGCTGCTCTG
>NDXB01019612.1:4877-15956 GCA_002631895.1 Agapornis roseicollis
CCCCCCCTTCGACAGAATTAAGCCTTGAGTTTATGCGAGGCTGCTTTAAGGCACTCCATAGTGAAAGACTGCAAATAAAGCATTAGTAAATCTTGAAACAGTAAAACTGTACTGGACTGTAAAAGCACCTTCAAAGGGAAAGGCCATAAAATGCCAGCAGGCAAGCCAGGCTTTCTGACAAGGACAGCAACATGGATGGCCCACTTTAACACTAGAACTGCGGGAGGAGAGCAGAGTGATGCTCTCTTCCTACCCGAGACCTCAATACAAGAAGTGAGGAAGCCACAGGAAGGGTTGGAATCAGTTATACCTGACACGTGCAGGTAAAGGGGCTGCCCAGGCATCAATTAAACATCAAGGGGTTCCAGCATTTGCTTTGGAGAAGCCTTACACCCGGCTGACCCTCACAGGCAACAGTGCCGTGACTTCAAGGGCATGGCCATGCCTGCGGAATCCCTGAGCCCATGCTGGGAACTGCACAGCAAATCCCATAGGGATACCCAGGTCCTACCAGGCAATCATCCATCTGGATGGACTCACTGATCATGGGATGCTGCCTTTACCCACTAGGCATCATCGAGGAGTGATGGTGATGCAGAGAATCACTGCCAAGGGAAAGGGGGAAGAGAGAAAGAAGGAAATTGCCAGAATAGCAAGAGTGCTGGGGGATGCAGCTGAAAGCTCCCCTTGGAGACTGACCAGAGCTTCACAGGGACAGAAGGAGAGGAAAAAAGCCCCAAACCAGAAAAAGGGCACTCGTCAAGTACTTGTCATACATTAAGAAAGATACTACGCACATTCCCCTGTCAGGCCCATCACAGGAGCTTATTTTGGGAAGGGAGGAACATTACAGCTAAGGTTTGATGCCATCATGCCAAAGCTGGTATTTGACAGAACTCCCACCACCTCAGCCGGGCACACTGCAGCTGAAACTCCTGCTCTCACTGCTGAGAATATCCCTAAAGCTCATTTATAAACTGCAGCAGCTGCCCAGATCCTGTCCCAGTTCTACAAAGCTGAATTGTAATCATGACCTCATCCTTTCCCACAACAAGTAGCTCAGGAATAGGATTCACTGATTCCCAGAGGAACCCAGAACAGGAGGGACCCAAGGTAGTAAGCATGAGAAGACCAGAGAACACTGAAGAAAATCACAGAATCCCAGCCTGGTTTGTGTTGAAGGGACCTTAAAGCTCCTCCAGCTCCAACCCCTGCCAAGGGCAGGGACCCCTTCCACTGGAGCAGGGTGCTCCAAGCCCCTGTGTCCAACCTGGCCTTGAGCACTGCCAGGGATGGGGCAGCCACAGCTTCTCTGGGCACCCTGTGCCAGCGCCTCAGCACCCTCACAGGGAACAGCTTCTGCCTAAGAGCTCAGCTCAGTCTCCCCTGTTCTGGCAGGTTCAAGCCATTCCCCTTGGCCTGTCCCTACAGGCCCTTGTCCCAAGCCCCTCTCCAGGTTTCCTGCAGTCCCTTTAGGCACTGGCGCTGCTCTCAGGTCTCCCCTTCAGGAGCCCTCCCTTGTCCAGGCTGCCCCAGCCCAGCTCTCTCAGCCTGGCTCCAGAGCAGAGCTGCTCCAGCCCTCACAGCATCGCCATGGCCTCCTCTGGACTCACTCCAACAGCTCCACATCCCTCTTGTGCTGTTGCCCTGGAGCTGGATCAGGACTGCCAGGGAGGGTCCTCCCTACAGCGTAGCATCACATCCATGCACCTGAATGGGAAAAGGCACCTACAAGGAACAGTCACTATAAGCAACCCAAAGCCCATCAACCCAGCCTGCAGGTTCCACTCGCTCCCAGGGTTCTTCCCCCCACCCCCCAACTACAAATCGCTCTCCATGTGCAGCTTGCAGCAAATCAAGCTTTGCTAAATAACCCCACCATGTGCGGGGCTGAGAACCAGCCAAGAAGCAATGATGAGATGTCCCTGGAATGACGACAGGAAGCGCAGCCAGCGCTCAGGTTACCCGGCAGCCTGTTGTCCTCGCCCCTCGGTGCATATGCGATGCTGCAAGCACTGTTCTGCAAACCTCCCCTATTCAAAGGCTCATTTGGTTGACAAGGAGCCTGTGGATTCGTGGACAGATTGTCACACAAACTGTCAGGTTTTTAGAGAGACTATCAGACCTCTCTTTGCCTACGTTATGGAGCACATCAAAGACACAGAAGATGAACCAGACGCAGACTGCACAGATCTGACAGAATGGTGGGTGTACATATTCAGAATACTCTACTGCTTGGGGGGAGGAGGCTTAATATGAATAATCAGGGGCTGAAAGTTCCAGAAATGTGACAGTTTTTGGCAGCGATTCTCATCTTTGCATTTATTTATTGAAGGGAGAAAACTGCCATCCTAGAGGCAAACTTAGGAGAGAGCAAGAAAAATTAGCTCAGCAGCAATTCCTTTCACCACCGTACCTTCTCTTTATTCTTATTCCCAGAGCATCTTCTGAAGATATTTGTGTTTGCAGGCAGGGTTCTCTCACTTGCAGCTCCTCATCCCATTTTATACCCTAAGAAGACAGGCTGGTTTAATGATCACAGCCCAAAAGACCACGAGGACCTCACTGGTCCCCATGTGCTGTTAAAGACAGAGACAAATCCGCGCTTTGGGAAGTGCCCGCTGGCTCCTGGAGCTGCTCAGGAGCTCATTATTCAAACCTTCAAGCTCCAGTTATGGGTAGTCAGCACATCTGAAGAAACACACCGTAGCCAGGAACCCAAAAGGCAGTAACAAAAGCTATTGTAGGAAATGTGAACCTTAAGCACTGGGGTCTCACTCAGAATGGGGACAACATTCACTTACCTCGCACACAGCTGAAACCTCGGTTAATGAATACCTGGAGAAAGTTCCCAGCTCCACAGCTCAGAAGTAGTTTTACAAGGATAACTCGATGTCATTCCCCTTTATTAGTAATACATGGACAAATATTATAAAGCAACGGTGTATTTATTTTATAGCTGGCAAAAAAAAAAAAAAAAGGGATTTAGGCTCTTTCTGCCCAGTATTGACTGTTCTTTATAAAGGAAAGTAAAACATAAAATGAAACACTGATAACAAAAAGGAAGAAAATGGATTAACAGAGATTCCTTTGGCCTGTCTTTACAATAGCACTGCCACAATCTCCAGCGCTCCCTGCAAGGCATCACTTATTCCACAGAAAAGAACACTAGTATCTCTTCATATTTATTCTGCTATTCAGAATGGATTGAAATGCTCCACACAGTAAACAGAAAACAAACATGATGTTTATCCGGAGATAAAGAAAAGCCAAAGAGAACAAAGGAGAAAGGATGGGAAAAGGGATAAGAAAGAAATCATGAAATATTGGTGAGCAATTTCCTCTCCATCATTTGATGGTCTCATTTGCCCTGCTTTTAGTGAGCTTCTCTCTCCCCCTTGCTTTTTAACAGAGCCATTTGTCCTCTGAAGGGGACAAAGCACTGAAGAGACAGCTCTGTGCTGCAAAGAGCTTGTGAAGCCTCCAAGGATGAGCCCAGAAGGCCCATGTTGGTCAGGTGAAGAGGGGCATTGCACAAAAGGGTATCAGGCTGTGAATACAGCATGAGAAGCAAACACCCAGAGAGCAGAGCAGCCCCACTGCTGCTGCTTTCCACAGCTCCAGACACAGCCCTGGCCATGGTGTCAATGGGTATGGATCACCACACCAGGTTCACGTGGTACCTTCATTACAGGGCACAAGGTGTCTCCCATGCAAATATGGAGCAGCCTGCTTTGAGAGTCCTGATCTCTGGACTACTGAATTCAGCACCAATTTGAGGTGTTCCATGGAGCATGCCCAATTGACAGAGGCATTATTAGCCATATAGTCCATTAATGTGACAACAGCATGTTCTGCAAGGGCAGACCCATAATCCTAAGGACCTTATCGAAACAAAAGTAAAACCAAGGCCTGAGCTCAAGTCATGATGGAAATCCCAGAGTCCCCAAAGTCAGGCTCTTATGCATATGGATTCCACCCACACGGGGAAGTTTTGTCTACCTGAAACCATTTCCAAGCCTAAGTCTAAATGGGGAATATCCCAAGAGAAGCACAAGCTTCAATCATCCTAATCCCCGCAGACACGCTGACTACAGACAAAGGTCTGTAACAGATTTAATCAATTCACTGCGCTCACTCGCTACAGCTTCATAAAATAGCCAATACTGCAAGAACAGGGCCAAAACCTAATTGTACACTGGTTGGTGAATGACACAGAACTAACAGCACTCGTATTTAGTGCAAGATCATGTACTTGGTGCTAAGGTACAACAAGAGCACAGCGGAATAGGCGAGATACATGCCTGTGTGCGCATGCAGTCTGTATGCACATACGTTCATGTGAGAGCTGCTTTCCATTCAAAAAGCAGCACTGGTTTTACTGGTAGCAGCACTATGTGTATATACACGTGTTTATAAATACCATTCTGCTTATAAACAAGCATATGTGCAATGCAAAAAGGAGGGGAAAAAAAAAGAAGTTGAAGCTATTAGCAATAAGAAAGTGAATGAAGTGGAGGGAAAACTGCGTTGAATAAAAGATGGCAGGGGAAGGGAGCAGGAATAGGAGCTGATGGGGAAAGCTCTCAGAAGTAAGACAAAAGCACCCTTTGTTTTGCTCTTTTTGGACTAGGCTTGACAAATAACTCCAGTGCTGAGCTCTAACAAAGAGAGAGGATCACATTCTAGGTCTTTTTGTTCTGCCTTTAACAAGTCTTCATAGTGATACACTGATGAGACCAGATACCAGATTGTTATCTAAATTCAGCTGCTAAATTCAGTGTTAAAGACACTAAGTTCAAACCACACATTGCCACATTTATTTCACAAGTCGAGCCTGGGGATGGATTTCTCTGAGATGAAGCAGCCCATCAGCATCCTTCTCTCCCCTCTAAAGGTACTCTGAATGCCAGGGAAACAGAACCACCGCGAGGCTCTGTCAGCTCACCCATCAGCACAGACTGCAGGCGCATCCCTGCGCTGATCCTGGAAGGAAGCAAACCCTTGGGTGCTGTTTGCATAGAGGCTGCTTGTGATTTGATGTCATGTCCTGTCCATCCGTCAGCACAGACAGAACACATGCACTGCAGAGGGCAGGGAGGCAGTGCTGACAGCTAACGCGGTTTATTTACCCTATTAGAGATGTTCCTTGAGTTCATCAAATTGCCAATCCATTTATCTGAGCTCTAAAACCCGCTGCGCTGAGCTACACAAACTCCTAAAGCTCACCAGCTTTCAGCAAAACAGCCATGGAATGGGTGCAATGAGCACAGGGCACTGGAAGTCCAGCCAGGAGCAACCTCTCCCGCCACGGAAGGATGGAGAAGCATTAGCAATCAGCAGCCTCCTCGAGATGTTCAGCCCTAACAGATACCAGCAGAAAGAGGAGATTATGGATGCCGCGCTCCTCCTCCTCCCCCCCTCCATGACATTTAATGTCTGTGAATAACTGGAAAGAGGAAGATGATGGGAGATCAGAACTGGCTCCGATGCAAACTTCAGGTTCATTCCCGTTCACAGGACAAAACCTTCAGCTCTCTAAATATCAAAGGCTCTGCCTTGAGAGACTGCCAGAGCCACTGCTGCCTGGAAGACAGCATCCACACAGCCCAAGTGATGGGAAGTGATCTGGATGATTAGGATGGATCTTACCAGGCTGATTCAGAAAACCATAGTGGGGATTATTCTCCTTGTGCTCAGAAGAAGAAATCAACAGTTGGATGAACTGGGTGCTTCATTACGCTGCTCCATGGGCCTGAATGGATCGGAGCTGTTGTAGGTTCAAAGCGAGCTCCCTACGACCCAGCACAGTGTGTGCTGGGCTGCACTCACACCAGCGGGAGTGCAGCTCAGGGAGGGGATTCTCCTCCTCTGCTGCACTCTTGGAAGACACCACCCCCCCACCCCCTCCCAGTCCTGATCCAGCTCTGGGAGAGATGTGAGGGTGCTGAGGCGCTGGCACAGGGTGCCCAGGGAAGCTGTGGCTGCTCCATCCCTGGCAGTGCTCAAGGCCAGGTTGGACACAGGGGCTTGGAGCAAGCTGCTCCAGTGGAAGGAGCAGCCCTTACACACAGCTCGGAGATGTTAGAGTCTGTTTATGGAGAAATACAATGGCGTTGGTGATACCTGGCAGGACCTATCATTTCCTTTAGGAAAGGGCACTGGATCTTGAGCTCCCTCTGTGAGGGCAGAGGGCTCGGCTGAAGGTAACACCTGACCACAGCTTGGCTTTTCAAAGGCAGGCAAACACTCTCTAGGTCTCATGGATAAACACACAGCCTGGGAGCCCCAAGTAAGGGACCCTCATCCCCTTCAACTTCCCTGCCATGTAACAGAAGCCTGTCCGGCCCCACAGAATCTGCTCTGAATTGATCACAAAGACTCAACATGAAGATGCTCTAAAAAGACTTGCTTCTTCCAGGCTATTGCCACTTCCTCAATGGAGGTTTTTAGTGAGGTAAGTTGCAGGCCACAAGGCACAGACATGCCAGTGGGCTCCCACGGAGGGCTGACCTTGGTGCAGCAGAAGTGGGAGACTGCTCCAAGAAGAAGGATCAAGAGCGGTGAGAACAACAAACAGAAATAACTTCTCCTCCCTCTCTTTACATATCCTAAATGCTTTCCAAACATGAATTAAATGGGAAGCGCAAGGGCAAAAGGAGATGCATTTAAACAAACCAAACAAGGGGAATGCCACAGACACAAGATTTGTGAAGCTCAGCACAGAAAAAGGTGCAGTCTGGCTTATTAATAATAAAAAAGGGGGATGTGTTGAATGCATTTCTCTCCTACTTGCATGAATGCTCACAGCTTATGAATACCTCGGGTGCTACTCACTGCTCTGAGAAGCTACTAGCAGAGACACGTTGCATATTGATGCCCCCACTGCTTGAAGTCGTCCATGGCTTCATGGACGTGGGAGCTGGAGCTTAGGAGAATCCAAAGAAAGAAGAGGGACATCATCTACAGCAAGAGCTTCACTTCATCTGCTGAGACTGCTTTCAGCTTCCTCTGCCCCTTTCCACTACGCCAAAGAGCTGCCCATGTTCCACTGCCCTGACCCTGTGTCAGGTTAAACCCAACAGAGGCCAAGCAAAAGGAGGCCAACAGGTATTTACTTGGGAGAAAGCATACGAGTAATGCACTCAATGAGACTGAAGGGTTCCAGAGAGGCTGCATTTCTCAGTCATCCTTTTGGAGGATGATGCACACAAGGAATCCCTAGTAAAAATCCCAGTGCTGAGCAGTGCACATGTTAACTGTTCATACCAAGCTCCTTCCTTCCCTTGGTGCTTCTCAGTAACACATAAATGCATGAAAGAACTTGCACCTCAGCTGCTCAAATTGAGTTTTCCTAAGGTTATTAGGTCCAACCTCTTGTTCTTCCTATCCAAGCACTTCAGTACAAAAGCACCTTCAAGACAGTTGAGACAAAACCCACTTCCTGTGGAACAATCCCAAATTACATGGATTAGGTGTAAAATTAGTCCAACAAGTCAGAGGGAGAAGTTTAACCACTTCTACTTACTGGATAATACCTGGATAATCACAGTGTACAAGCAGGTGTGGAATGGAATGTCTGTATCAGCAGCTCCAAGATCCTGCCATTACACACAGTCATATAAGGAATAGTCAGTTCAAAGGATCTATTCCCTGTAATTTTCCTGATTACACAGGAAAAACACAGAAGGAAAACAGAAACACAGAAGCGATGCCAGAGAGTGAAACACACAGCTACAGCGATCAAAGTGATGAAGACCAAGGGCATCACCAGTGTGCTGATCCTCCGCAAGGAATTTATCCCATACACCTGCCCTGATCTGATGCTCATCCCTGGACTTCCCCGTTTGGTCACAGTCAGGACCCTGACACTGAACTAGATGGATCTTCAGTGTGACACAGCACTGCTGCAATCCCCTTCCAGTGCTTTGGTAGATCACAGACTGGCTTGGGTTGGAAAAGACCTTAAAGCTCATCCAGTTCCAACCCCTGCCATGAGGAGGGAGATGCAGGGCCAACCCCTCAAGCTGAAACACTGACATTCTTCTTCATACCTGCCCTTTCCTGGGGAAATCTTAATGAGGCAGCAGAGAACCAGAGTTTCCAAGCTCCATTTGAAACAAGGTACCCCCATAGTTCATCTCGTGCAAAGCTAAAGGCAAAGCCTTTTTAGCATTTTTATAGCTTTACTGTTTCATAACACTTTGCCCTCTCATTATAAGCTATTCCATCACATAGATGGAATAACTGAGATAGATGGACTAAGCAATTGTTTCAAACTCCCAGAAGAGAAGTTACTATTAGAAAATGAGCAGGTTTTTGCTTCCAATTCCATGCTCTGTCCAGTAGATTATAGCACTCTGAAAGAGATTACCCAATACAAGGATAATGTATTCACACAATGTGCTGCATTCAATGGAAGTACTGAGTTCAATTCTGGCCAATCCATCTCAAAGACAGAGCCACAGGGGGAAAGGGCCTGAAGACAAACAAGTGGAATGAGAAACCTGAAACAAACTCATTCACACAAGCAGAGGCTGAAAGGTAAGGACTGCTCTGCTTAATGGAAGGTAGAAGAGGGGAGAGGAGTCTACAGATAATGAATAAGGAAAAGGATTCTTTTTATCTTGTCCACATAAAGGATATGAAATGGGGGGTAAAAGAGTATTTGAAACGGGTGACAGAGAATGAACAGAGTGGGTAAGTTAACCTGCGGCACAGGCTGCCACGTGATGGTGGAAGGGAAGAGCTAACCAAGGCTTCAGGAAAGCGGCCTGAGACATGGAGAGGAGCGACGGCAGGAATCCAAGTTCCATTACAGTGAATAAGAATACTGAATGAAAATAACCCCTTCTGCAGCAGGATGTGTGGCAGCCCCCGAGTGCCAACACGCACCAGGCTCTTCTCTAAGCTCTTCTCCCAAAACTTTCTGGGGGGGTTTGCTTTGCTGAGGGTTTTGTTCTGCATCTTCCTTCCATGTCTGAACAGGGACCACTGGCAGAAGCAACAGGGCAGGCTCTGTGTCGGATTCAGAGCAGCAGCCACTGTGATGTAAGGAGTACATACGCAACTGCTCTCAGCATCCTATTGGAAAAGCACCGAGTTCTCAACATCAACAGTTCAAACCCAGAGCTCTGAGTCTCCTACTGCTGAATTCTGTTCTCATGCACAAGCGGGGACAAAGCCAACATGAGCACAGAGACACAGCAGGAGAAGGGAGGAAGGAATTCCTGACAGCCTGATCCTTAGGAAGAGATACTTCAGCTTTCCAGGTCCACATTCATTCACCCCCAGTCCAACACTTCTCAGCTACCAGCGACCATGCTCCAAGTGACCATCCCCTCCGAGAGCAGGGAAAGCAAGCTCCTGCTCCAGAGCTCCCCACCACAGCCCCTTACCCGCAGCTTTAAATACACACTACACATACACACAGATACAGAAAAACCTCCCCGAGTTGGAAGGTTTTAGCAGAGTGGAAGGGAAAATAAATAAATAAGTGTCAAGGTCTGCGTGTGTTCACCAAATAAAGGCAGGATTATAGAAAGGCAACAGCTAATAAAGAAGATTGTTCTGCGCTCTGGTTTGCTTCTTCCCAACCATTACAGGAATAAAATTATCCACAGAGAAGATCAAAACCCTTTTTCAAAACTAATACAATTAAGCTTTATTACACTGTTCCAAGCACATTCCTCTCCCTCCTAGCCCCCACCTCCTCCCACTCCCATCCACATGAACGGTTGAGAGGCATTCTTCTGTTTTATTACCAGTGAAACGCTCGTGTTTAAGGGTCAGAAACTGCCTCAGTGTTTCAGGAGAGGAAAGAAAACCCGTCCTTTTTACCTCCCTGTACACAAAAGAGCTAAGAGATAGTTTCTATGCAACTCTGCAGTTTGAATAGGACTGTGGGCAAAGCGCCCTGCTCTCCAAGAAGATGCTGCGCTACAAGCATCCATCACCTTGTTGCCAAAGTTGCCCTGTAGCAAGGGACAGGGACCTGAAAAGGGGAACACCACCCAACAAAAGCCTTCAAGAAGGGGACCATGCAGCCTGGACACTGACTTCTTCCCACTTCACTGGCCACAAAGGACTGACACACAGAGACTGGATTTTCCCTGCCGCTTCCGCTTTGCGAAGCCAGATCCAGAGAGAATATAATGGGAGCACACAGCATGGGAGCAAGGAATTGCAAAAATTCCCTTTGCGTATGAACATATGGACAACTGTGATAATTAGGAGGAGAGCTGCTAGACTGCTTGCAATTCCCCTCAACAATCCCCATTATCTCCAAATAGCACTTACAAATCTGAGTGCAACACCGAGCGGGAGCTTTAATAAAGTAGGCTTTTTAATGAACTCTATGGATTTAAAGCGTTGCACGAGTGCATCACGTGAGGCTGCTCATGGGCATGTTTTACCATCAATGGCTTCAAAAGCTGCATGGACAATCCTGCAGAAGCAGGGAATGAAGAGGGGAAGAGATGGACCAATAGTTTCCTACCACTGCTATAATCTGCCATGTTCCCATCTTCCCTGTTCGCCATCACACTGGTAGTAAAGGGAATGGATTTCACTCTCTCCATCCCACCTTCCCCACTGTTTGCATTCCTCTTCAGCCACCTACCACAACTCCAAGGCGGATGCTCGCGCCCCCCTGTCAGGAGGTTTAATTGCTTCAACTCAGAGAAGGTAATTCTCCACATTTATTAAAGACTAAAGACTACTTATCCCATTACTCCACGTTGCCAGGAAGGGAAAACACATTAACCGGTGAGGAGCAGCGTGCCTGCTCCTGTTTTTATGGCATCAATTTTTAAAACCTCATCATGGTAAACAATTAAAGAGAGAAGCAAATCCCACGTTTCGGGGAGATAGGCAAATCCCTGAATGGATTTTCAAAGGTCATTGCAGGCTTAAAAGATGCTTGATGGGGTCTCTTTAAATGGGGTTCATTTGAAAGGCTTATCCAGCGAGAAGCAGGCAGAGTGCTGCAGCAGGGCTCTGTGAACTGGTGGGCTCCCGAGGGGGAAATTAATAATACAACTTTAATTCATCTTTATACCAAAATTTGGGGGGGGGGGG
>NDXB01019612.1:16063-37280 GCA_002631895.1 Agapornis roseicollis
GGGGTGTGTGGGGGGGGTGTTTAGCAGTGTTGGAAAGGACAACAGAAGGCATAAAACCCAGAAGACTCGAGGTTATTTTTCCTTCGAATCAACACTCACCTCAACCCCATGGTGAAAAGGAAAATAGAGTTAGAACTCGGAGAAATCTTCCTTTTGAAATCACAGCTAAAGCTCATCTCTCAGATGCAGGGGGCTCAGGTTTGCTCTCAGCTCTGCACCATGGAGTACAGGGCAGACACGCAGTGACAGCTCCAGGTTTCTCTGCCCTTTGGACCCACATAAACCCGCGTATGATGCTGTTGGAACACCAAGGGCACAAATGAAGGGCAAGCTGACCATACCTTCCTCTCAATGCGGGCCAGCTGCTCCTTGTAGAAGGCCTCTTGTCTATTCATCTCAGCCTCCCTGCCTTGCAGCTCCATCTCCTGGAAAGAACAATAGAAGAGCATTGGAAGAACCACCAAAGAGCATCAGTAGAAGAAGCAATAGCAAGTGTGAGCGCAGGGAAAGCGCATGGGGTGCAGACTGGGACTGAAGACAACCACTGCTCAGGACTGGCGTATGGGATCCTTCCTGGTGGAACTGCAACCTTCAGCCCTGCAGTTCAGTTTCGATTACCCCCCCAAGCTTGAGACATCCTTGCCAGTATCAAACTCATAACCTGGACTTCTCCTTATTAAATGAAACCTCAATCACAAGAAGATGCCACCTTCCTATTGCCTTTCCCAGAACTCCAGTCTTTGTTTTTCATGAATGATGATGTTCATTAATCCAGTGTTCTTTACCTTACCTTAAAAATCAACCTCAAACCCTCCACTTGATGAACACTTGCCCCTTAGACTGTCAGGAAGCTTCTATAGGTTCAGCACATCCCTACAATCATGAGGAAGATCCAAAACACAAGGTTGTGATAAAGATAACATCTTCATCACAACAGACATTCTCAGCAACCTTGAGTTTGCTTCCAGACATGGACAGCATTACCCTGATAACCAAGGGCTCTCCCCACATGCTCTCTGCACACCCCACGACCTTCTGGAGGGGAGATGGGTATCACAGAATTCCTCCTCCATCTCCCAAAGGCTGAGCGCGACCCTCCCAAACCAACACATCTGGGATAGAAGCTCGTGCTTAAGCATAACCCAGGATCAACTACACAGTGCTNTCTCCCCACATGCTCTCTGCACACCCCACCAGCACCCCGAGACCCTCTGGAGGGGAGATGGGTATCACAGAATTCCTCCTCCATCTCCCAAAGGCTGAGCGCGACCCTCCCAAACCAACACATCTGGGATAGAAGCTCGTGCTTAAGCATAACCCAGGATCAACTACACAGTGCTCAATTAAAAACCAAAGTCTGTGTGGTTCCAGTAACAGCTTTTGCCTTTTAGCTCTTTACAACCGGCAGCTCTTCCTTCCTTCCATTCCCACCCCTGAACATAAGCAGCATTAAGAAAACATGGCATAGATGGAACTGAACCAAACTTCTGAAGTTTAAAACTAACAAGCAACAGCAGCAAGAAGAAGGGCACTGGCTTTTCTTCCCGATCCCACCCCAGAATTCCTGCGGCCACATAAACCAGCACCAGGCATAAAACCTTTCAAACCCAGCATTATGAGCCCATTTAACAGGAGCACAAACCCTGCTCCATCTGCAGCATCCTAGCAGCATTGCTCTTCACTTTTAATGATGATGGTATAGCACAGAAAATGCTGGTCCAATATCATTAAGCAGCCAGGACAGAAACATCCCCGTGGGCTCAGACCTGTCATTTTATGGCCAAAAGCCATTGTTAATGAGAAAAATTACATCTGAAAGCAAGTTGCTGTGCTTTGCCTTCCTTCTGCTCCCCTGCTGATGGAAATGCAGTGGTATAATAGGGCTTAGCAGAGATTTTAAGCTAGGCAGTGGAGGATGGTGGATAAATAAGCAAGGAAAGGAGCATGTGAAATAAAGGGCTTGTGGCGGTGTCTGTTTGCTTGCTTTTAAAGGGAAAAGAAATGTTTTGGTGCCTATGTTTGCCATCCCAGGCAGCAGGGCCACGTAAGGCACAAGCACTACAAACTCGTATCAAAACCCTTCTGCACTCAAAGGCTCTTGATTATAGGCAAATCTCTGCCTTTAGTCTAATCAGAGCTGTATCTTCCATCCTGCAAACCAGCCAAAACGGGATGGGGAGAGGGATGAGAATGAGCTGCCCCACACATGTAACCTGACCAAAGAGACACCTGATGGGCACCTGAAGTGCCAAAATGACCCTTTTCTGCTAAGACAGCCGCAGCTGTCCTTGTGAACCAACATCCATCTTCTGTACAGAAGGGGACTAAGCGAGTTCAAACAGATTGGAGGTGTCAGGGTGGGCTGGAGGATGCCCAAATGGCCCTGGTTCTCCTGCGTAACACCCATACACTCACATTACTACACGAGTGATTCATGTTTCCTAAAGGAAAGAAGACATAAGGAAAAGAAGGAAGAAGAACAGAGTAGTGACCCCTCTGCACAATTCAGAAGGTGCTTTTTGTGTGAAACACAAGGGAAGAGTCAAAAAACGAACTGTTAAAAACACAAGGAAGTGCCTGATTCATCTAAATAAGCAAATGATGTGGCAGTGCTGTTCTCTTGGCGTAGCAGGCTATTCGGGGAGCACAAAACCCACACGTGCAACAATTCTGGTGGGCAAGAGGCTTTGCTCTATTTCTGACAAGGCACAGATCCAGGTACCCATACCCCTACTCATCACTTCAACCTCTGAGCGTGCCTGACCTCACTCACCAAAGAACTCAGCACATTTGTCCCTATGACACCTCCGGAAGGGACCACAAAGCAAACACTTCACCTCTCACGTAGGACACGCAAGAGATGTGCTGCAGTGCAGAGTGAGGAGCCAGAGCCTCCCAAGCAGAGTGATTGAGCTGGGATGCCCACAGTGAAGGATGCCTCCGCAGCAGCACACCCTGCAGCAGGCACATTCTGTAGTGACTTCTTCCCTTGGGCCTTGCAAAAGCCATGGCAAAGAATCAAAGGTGGATCTCTCAACTGCAGACCACAACCTCATATACCCCTCATCTACCCCCCTAAGTAACTGCTCTGTATTGCCTCCCATTATGTCCCACTTACCACCCCTATAAACTGCATGATGAGCCAGAGGTTGCAGAGAAAACTTTTACCACTCAAACATATTTGCCATGCTTTGCTTGTTTGTAAGAGCTGCTGATGTTTCAGTCATTGAAATCTACTGAGAAACATCCCATTTGTGACAAATCTGCTTGAAAGTAACTTTCTGCCTCCCTCTATTCCCAGCTGTTATTACTAGAAACTTCAGTGCACTCTCTGATGATGTTTGAAGTGTGAATGGTACAGTCAGAGCATGTGTCATTTGAAACACTCACTGTTCCAAACTGGGTTAAGCAACAAGGGACGTGCAAGAAGCGTGTGTGTATGAATACAGGATATTTATTAAGAGCTCCTCTCGTCCTGCTGCTTATTCCCTACCTGAAGTCAGAGGCCTGTGATGTCCCAGACAGAGCTGCCAGCTATGGAGATGATGACAGTTTCAGAGGGGACTGAGATTGTAGGTGCCAAACAAAGCATCAGATACGCTTTGCACATAAAGGCTTTTAGAACAGAAGGAGGAAGGAGAAGGGAAGACAGGCATGATAACACACTGGACTGGAAATCAGCTATCAGAAAGCTGCATTTCGCATCCATGCTGCAGAATCTACATCTGAGCTTGAAGACATCAGGCAAGAGATGACCAAAGCCCAGAGATGGCATCTAAAACTGGAATGGGGAACACAGAGAGCGTGACTGTCTATGAAATGAAGCCAGGAACAGAGCAGGGAGGGGAGGAGGAGTGTATTGTGTTTGGAACAGACAAGTTGCAATCAAAACTTGGAAAAGTAGCACTGGACAGCACAGATGTGCAGAAGGATCACAGCATCATCACAGAGTCACAGTGAGGTTTGGGCTGAAGGGACCTTAAAGCTCCTCCAGCTCCAACCCCTGCCACAGGCAGGGACCCCTTCCACTGGAGCAGCTTGCTCCAAGCCCCTGTGTCCAACCTGGCCTTGAGCACTGCCAGGGATGGGGCAGCCACAGCTTCTCTGGGCACCCTGTGCCAGCGCCTCAGCACCCTCACAGGGGGGAAGAATTTCCTAATGTCTAATCCAAATCTACCTTTTTTCAACTTAAGGCCAGCGCAGGCAGTTGTTCTCTGTACAAAAAGCAGGTATAAGGTACAGTCAGGCAAATGCTCAAGAATTCCCTTGGTATCAGTGCTGCATTCTTACAGGAGGACACTGAAGGTACACATCCAGCATGCTACTACAGCTTCCACAGACCCAGGCCCAAGGACTGGTTGGGGACTGGTTCAAACTCTTCCTCTGTTTTATCTTTACTCCTTTTGCACAGCCCCAACTCATCCTGGTTATCTCAGAGCTGCTCGGAAGGGTGACAAAGAACTGGGGCAGAGCTATGTGCGATTCTCTGCCTCCTCCTCGCCCCTTTATCAAGTAACCCATTTAGAAGCAAACTGTGAAAGCACATTGCTGAAGCTGTGCATTACATCCTGCCCCAACTGAGGGATTCCAGCCCTGGGCCTGGGAGCACACAGGCAGCCCTAAAGGAATCTTCCACCAGTCTCTTCATTGAGGTAACGCAGTACTATTCTGGATGAGCAAAGCCACGTCCTGAGCTGACACCAACACGCAACACATCAGAGGGTGCAACTGAGCTCCTGGCATTGGGCTCTGCTTGAGCTGCAGCCATTCACAGCCCAGCTTTTGGCTTTGCCCCCCATAAAATAGCACCAGATCTTTATTATTTTTAAGCACAGTCCCTTCCCATCACCTCGTTACACAGGAAAACCAGGACGGAAATCTGCTTGGGATTAAAAAATACAGGGCTTCTTAGCAGGGTCAGCTGACAGTAGGGAATGCGGCACCCAGAAATAAAGTGCAGCGACAGCACAGCCCACAGCTGATGGCGACCATCAGGCTGTCTCTCCCTGCAATCCTGTTGGGATTCTGGGATTTAGGGAGAGGGCACGGAGAAGGCTGCGCTGGAGGACAAAACATCACCCCTCCCTGCAAAGGGCAAGTGGAGCTGGAAGGGAAGGTCCATACCTCGATGTCTACAGAGCTTCCTCAAAGGCAAGTCACAGCACTTGGCAAATTAGTACACAAATATTTATCTTCTTGGCAAAACACATTCACCAGGCACAGATGAAGGAGTGAGATGTCGCCTAGAGACTCAGGCGGAGGCAATCCAGGGAAAGAAGCCACAAGGATAAAGGAAAGGTCCTTAAGCCTCTACCAGTTGCCTTGTTGCTGCATCCTCCACTCTTTGCTAGGAGGAGTTATCAGCTTCCCCCTGAGGTAGCAGCCCCAACCCTGCAGCAGCCCAGCAGAGATGTTCTGGCTGGGTACCTCAGCTCGCTACACTTCACAACTGCAAATTCTCCTATCTCATGCTTTCCCATGTCTCTTCCAGTCCTGGTAGCAGTCCAGGTGGCAGGGGAGAAAACAACTGCTATTAAAGGCTCCAAGAGCAGAGGAAGGAACTGACAGCAATTCACTACAGAACAGAACTAGCTCCAAAATTAGCTGCCTGGCGTGTTCCTGACCAAGCCCAAAGGGAACAGCAGAGCTGAAAGGACAACACTGAAACAGCGACGGCAGCTTGTGCACATCGTGCCCGAGACTGAACAGCAGAGCTTTACAGGGAGCTTGTACCAGACAAGTTCCTAAGAGCTCATCTCAATCTCCCCTCTGTCAATTTAAAGCCATTCCCCTTGTCCTGTCTCCACATGTCCTTGTCAAAAGCCCTTCTCCAGGCTTCTTGTAGCTCCTTTAGGCACTGGGAGGCTGTTACAAGGAGGTCTACAAGAAAAGTGCAGAGGGACTTTGTCCTTTCTCTCATCCTATTGAAGGCAGATGACTGGGGTTTGGTTTGGTTTAGAACCCAGATGCAGACTTGTGGCCTTCAAAAGCAGTACTGGTGTAACCATTCCTATCTCCTGCTGGTGCTGCTCTCCCAGGCAACACCACACATCACCGGATCGAGTTTGGTTTCAGCAGCTGTAAGCTACACAAAAGGAGCCAGTGAAAATCTTTATGGAGGAAATAATATGCAATTTTCTAGCTGAACACCTTTTAAAATGTAATGACAGAAAATAAAATCCTGCATCTGTGCTGAGCAATAACAATCTGTACAGGCGCAGTAACAACATGACACTCGGAACGAGCAAGACCCAGACACAAAAAAGAGAGCTTACCCAGGCGTCCAAATCCGCAGGCTTGGAATAAAGAGAGCGCAGGAGAGAAAGGAAGGGAAAGAGAAGAAGAAAGAGGCATCAGTGATTTATGGAGGCCGCCTGCTGCTGCACAACACAGCTTGTAGGATGATAAGTTTAGGAAAGTTGCTTAAAAATGACGGCATCTTCAGCAGTGCAGCGCTGTCCCCTGTTGGGAACTGTGCTGTTAAAGCAAACAACGGCACATGCACCCCCAAACCAAAGCAAAGCCCCCCAGGACTGCTGCAGGATCCCCTGCAGGGTGGAGGTGGAGCGGCAGGTTTCAGTCATGCAAGGTGCTGTACAACGTTAGAGGTGATGCTGAGAGCCACAGCATGCACTGATGCCCAGGGCAGTGCCAAGCGTACTCAAAAGGAGGTGGCCACCAAGTGCGCTGTTGCAAACCACCTGCAAAGAAAAGGCATCCTTTGGCAAGGCTGTTATGGGATACATGACCTGACCTACATACCCGGTCATCTGCTGCCCTGGATTACTTCTGAGAGCGCTTCCTAATAGGAAGCCACCTGACTGATCAGATTTCCAACCAGGTCCCCCCTTCCTAGGTATCTTTAGCACACAATCCAAACCTCTGCCAAACACAAGCTGCCTTCATCTCCTCCTTTTCATCAAGCCTAGTAAAGTATGAAGACCAGGAGATGAAGCAGGCTGCAGTGTCACTGCGTGTTCACTTAGTACTACTTTGGACTTACACAGTAACCCAGCAGCAGCAAAGCAAGTACAAGAGGATGAACATTTCATGCCCATAACCACCTCCTCCTGAAGCCAAGGCAGTTAGGAGGCAGCCAGAGCTCTGTCTGTTGCCAAGGGCTGCAGCCTTCACTGCCTCTCAGGGCTGTGCTCAACAGCAGCACATTGGCCAAGCAGCAACCTCAGAAACTGGCCTCTTGTTATGATTATTTATTTGAGGGGAGTTGATAGAGCAGGAGGAACTTTCCTCTTGGTCATAGCTCAGTGCCAGAGGGAGCAGGCGCTGGAGTGCAACATGTTTATGGGCTCTGCCATCACTTTAATGGCAAGGAGCGGCTGCTCCAGGTAGCTGAGGGATGAGGTGGCATCAGCCATGCGTGTCATCCATCCTCATCCCTTACAACAGCTGAGAGGGCTGCAACCGAACCTCTACAGTTGAGGCAGGGGAAGCCAAGCTCCCCCTTTCTGCAGGCAGGGTTGATTTAGCAGCATCGAGTCCCTGGCCAAAGCCACACACAGCAGGTTTGCACCAGGAATCACTGCCCCTGTTTGACAAAAGCCTGCTTCGAACAGCATTTCTCTCCCTGCTGGTTTTTACAGGCAGGACAGATGTGCTTAGCTTTGGTGTTCCATTTTAGCAGCTGCAGGGCTGTCCATCCTCAGCAGATGGGCAGGAGGAACACAGGCTCTTTACAGCACACAGCACTATGTCAGCAGGTAGGTCATGCGCACCGGGAGCTCTTTACTGGACACACATCTGTCATCCCTGGGGTACCCAAACCATTCCCCATCACATTCCTGCTGGATAAATGCTTGCAGGGCAAAATGAACACAAGGCACTAACTCAGTGGCACTGGGCAGTCACTGAGAGCAGGGAGAAGGAACACTCCTACCACCAAGAGGTGGTCCCTCCTCCACCCCTGTAAGATGCGATGCACAACAGCAGGATCAGTTTTCACAAGGACACTACTGCTCTAACCACAGGGCATCTCTCCTGCAGGCACTGCCAAGGGGTTCAATTCTGCCACCTTTCAGGAGGCGGGTGGAATTACTACTCCCAAACCAGATACACTGCACGGAATGGAAGCAGGAACATTACAATGAGTGTAAATGCAGTTGGAAAAATGCACTGGGGGAAAAAATGACTACAGTGGGAGCGAAGCACAGCCTAAATAAAACAGAGGAAGAAATACTGCTTCAAGTGGTGCTGCCTCTCAGCATGTGCCAGGACCTCTTTGCAGACCCAGATTTACCAACAGAAGACACAGCACGCACACTAGCATTTGCTAAGTGTAAGTAAGGTGCTTAGGAAATAAGCAAGATCTGGGTTCTTCACTTCCCAACCAGGTGAGTTTCACTTCCAGCTCCCAGCAGGGAGCTTGAGGATCTCATAGCGCCAGCCCTAGGACACAAACCATCTTCTAGCCCTTGGCCAATAGAGCCAAACTCTGCTGCTAAACCAAGGGTTCATTCCTCACCCAGGTAACCCACACAGGAAGCTGAATACATACTGGACTTAGGTACTGGACTGAATAGTTTGGGGTCAGAACCAATTCAAGATCTTCCTCTTGATGGTACCAGAGGCAAAAGGTGCTTGAAACAGGATCTCAAACAAAAGCAGCATCCCCTGTCTCAGGGATTTATATGGGGGACAAGATGACACAGCCCAATTGGAGACAACTCCAAGCATCCTGAGGAAGGGCATCACCTTGGTAACGTGATGGAACCAGCTTCACTCTAGATACCCATTACCTTGCCATAACAAAGAACTCTGCCATCCAACTCCCTTGCAGCGTGACCAGTGACTCAGGAACCCAGCTCAGTAGCAATCTCCTGCTTCAGAACTCAACACAGAGCATTTTTGGGGGCACTGCCAACTTTGGGAGTGGAAGATAAGAGTGGGAGATTCGAGAAAGGAGAGGCAGCAGGTGCCCAAAACCCAACACAGCTGCTGGCACCAGCTCCTGCTCTCATGGTAGTATCTGAAGAGCTCAGCAGCACATATTCTAACATCTTGATGACCAGACTTCATCACTGAATGAGCAAAGACTCGTTTCTTCTCAAGGCAGTAATCCAGCTCTGAACTTTTCCACGGTGAGAAGAGTTAAAGCATGTAAGGAAGACATCGAGACACTCTGCATCCACTCCAGACCCTTAAACACTTCCAGTTTAGTGGAAAATTGAAGCCGTATCAATATTAAATGTAATGAGAGTCAGAGAGGTGACCGACAAGGGAGAGGAAGCAGGAGGAGGCACTGAACAGCAATCAATCCTGAGGGAAGGCTGTGATGAAACTGCTCAGCTCTGATGTATACAGAACACACAATTCTATCAACATGAAGATGGGAAGCAGCAGAAAAACCCTCTGCCCTTTTATGACTCAGGGACAACTGCACTCCTAATACCTACGGCATTACCGCAAATAGGTTTGCAATGCTGACAGTTGATGGTTTTCATTGAAAACACACCAAAAAGAAACCTATTTTATAAAACCCAGGGTGCACCATCTGCTTTCAGCACCTGCTTTAATACTTCAGCCCATTCCCACATCTCCTTTCCCCATCACCACTTTTGCACATGCATACCTACATACATAGAGTTTGCATTCTGCAAGCTGCTAACAGACCAGGCACTCAATGCCTATAGAAACCCTGCCGAGCATAGGCTCTCCAGAGATGTGTGCTCAAGATGGTTCTGAGCGCAGGTGAGTCAACAACTCCCTCTCATTTTCACCTCTTTGCTTCAATTCCTGCTCTGCTCCTTAGATGGGAGGATCCCGAGCCCCTGACCAATGCAGCCCGAAAAAGAGAGAAATGAACCTCAAGAGAGAGCATCATGAAATTCTACACATGAAGGCCAGGTTGGATGGGGCTTGGAGCAAGCTGCTCTAGTGGAAGGTGTCCTTGCCCATGGCAGGAGTTGGAATTGAATGAGCTTTAAAGCCCCTTCAATCCAAACTACTCTGATTCTATGAATTTCCAACCCTCCTGAGTCATATTTTCTCACAAAGCTTGAATCAAAGGCCACTCAACTCCTCTTGGATGATTTCTAGCTCATAATCATTAATACAAGCTCCCATTATGTTAGCCTAAGGGTGGCATATGGCTTTCTAGGGATAGGACAGACGGGGGGAAAATAACAGTGAAGGCATGCCTACATCCCAGCCTCATTGCTGTGCGTGCATATGGGGACAGAGATTCTCTTGCCAGACTCTTAAATACCAAATATATTAACTCCCAAGTCCAACACAGGGCTTTAAACACAACCACTGCTTTGCAAACTAACCCCCCGAGATGACGTGCATAATGAAGCCGTGTGCCTCCCAGCATACCAATGAGGAGCCATGGGAGTTCGGGAGGAATTCCCTTCCCACATTTGCTCCCAGACGCTCCCCGCCATTCCTACCTGGCTCCGAACGGAACAGATATTTATAGGCAGCAGTGATGGGGAGAGGTTCAGTGTGGTGAATACAGATTTCCTGTCACGAGATTAGAAACCTTATTTCTCCTGATTTAAGAAGCAGATTACCTCAAATACTGCACAGTTTAGGAGAAACCCAGTTGACTCTGGGGCTGCTTTTTAATACAGGCAAAGACTGTCTTTAATTACATGCTTGAGTAAGAAAACTCCTCAAAGCCTTCAGTCATGGTCACGCATCCCCTGCCTGTCTCAGGCTCAGGTGAGCTTTCAACCACCACGTTCCACACCTCACCCGCTCTGACAGTCCTGTTCTCTGGCATCCCAGACACAGCAACGCACGCTTGACACCGCGTTACAGACTCGGCTTCGTCCTGGGGGCAGGATCCAACCTACCGGTTTCCAAGATGTATGTGGGAAAGCCACACTGGAATCATCATGCAGTGTGGATCGAGGGGATTCGAAAGCCTTACAGAAAGGACCACAGAAAGCACAGGGGGCTCAAAATACATCAGAGAATCACAGAATAGATTGAATTGGAAGGGACCTTCAAAGGCTGGTCAGGGCAAGTACAGATTCACAATCACATCAATAGTAAGGTGTTACCTATGGAGTAAAATGGAGTCAAAACATGCAGAAAGACTGATCAGGCTGCCCAGGAAAGGAAAAACAACACAGAAGGGAGGAACTTGACTGCAATCGCCCTCATTCCTGTGATCACTGCAGAGGCAGGCAGGCAGTCAGCTCCGAAATTCCCCACTACCAGCCCTGAAATGCACCTTGGCCCTTGCCTGCAGCATTCCCTACATCCTAAGCCACAGTCAGAGTTATGAAAAGGCTGCCAATTAAGTTGTGGTTTTGAGTTATAGACAAAATGTCCACCAGAGACTCTGATTCTTGCTTCCAAAGCACTTGCAGCCCACTGAGTGCTTGGGGAAGATAATGGACTGGTTCTCAAGCACACGCACTGCCGGCTGCTCGCCAGGCTGCGAGCAGAGAAAGTGCTGCGAGGTTGCAGCTTTTAATGAAGTCCAAGCGTATCATAATGAAATCATCTGCAAACAGAAGAGTGTAGATTCAGCAACAAGCAGGATTTCAGGCTATTGTAGCCTGCACTCTTCATTTGTACATTGCCATCTCCGGGGCACGATTGTATCACGAGCAACCTGCAAATCTATGTCACTGCCAGCAGAATTTTGAGGTCCTTTTGATGGGATAAGTTGCAAACAGCAGTTTTCCACGCTAAGCAAGTGCTTCATGTTTGAAAGAGACTGCAGTATTCAACACTGATTCGATGTCCATTTACTGGGCAGCACAACACACTCGCACCCAAGGCGGATGGCTTGGAGAAAATAGGGGTTGGGGAGAGCATCCTCCCTTTCTACTAAGGAGCAGTACCTCAGTCTCCCAGCAAGGACCACAGTCCAAGCACTGCTGCTGTCAAGATGCTGGTATAGAGTGGGTACAGCAAGAAGAGTTAAGCAGTTTGGGGAATTTTCCTTAGGGAAAGAAACCAGTTTGCTCACAGTGGAGCTCCCGAGTCTCAAAACTGATGTCACATCCCAATCTGAGTAGCATTTACTCCTGGAGCCTCTGATCAAAAGCAAGATTGAAGCCCAGCTCTAAAACAGTGTATGCTCTAAATATAGCAGTCAGATGACCAGACAGAGCTAAGATTCATGCTTCGTGAGTTTGCAAATTGAGTCAATCCAGCTCAGAGCATCACAGAACCCTAAAGACAGACTGCTGGATTTATTATACTAGATACCATGTACAAACATATCTGCACACTTCTTTGCTCCCCAGTTCTAATTTGGGCACATAAAATCATGTTACTTGGTGAGCTCCTTTTCCATGCTGCACTCCAGAGTCAGTGACAGCGATTTTAAGAGCCTGGTGTTTGATTTATTCATTAAACAAGTTGACCAGAGCAGCAGACTAGAAATAACCAGACAGTGATTTGAGATGGATTCCTGGAGACCCGTCACTACAGGCACTGTGAGCCAGGGGGAAAGAAACCCTCCAAGGCAGGTTCAGGCTTTTTATAGGTACTACATTAACAGTTGGCTCCAAACCTGCATTCCTCATGCAAGGCCTGCTTGGTCAAGTGCCCTCCCCAAGCACATGTTTGGGATAACTCTGCAGAGCCCAGTCTCAGCTATCAAACGCTGCAGAAGCAGTTGGCAGAAGTTCAGCTCCTATTACCAGAAACAATGTGAGAAGAAAGAGGAAGCAGGGGGGATGTGACACAGGGTTTGAGGCAGGAAAGGGATCCTTCTCCCTGACCAAGGCCATGGGATGGAAGAAACACAGGCGGAGATCATCCCCCAGAGGTAGGATGGTTTCTTGGTGGTTCTATGGTAGGAGTTGACCACACAGAGCACCAACAGCGAGGAGCAATGATGCCCCTGACCAGCACTAGAAACCATAAGCCTCATCCATCAGCTACTCACCGAGATGGCCCATTTTCTTTTTCCTGTGGATTTAATTGTGATTTAATGAGGTTTCCAATGAAACACATTGGCAGCTTATTAGAAAACTCAGCTGAACATAACTTGTACTCCTTCTACACTGCCCGCTCGCTTGTCTGAAGAGTTGTCATCCAACTCAAGTGAGGAGCAAATTAGGATTCAGCTCTGTTGCAGAGAGTGGCTTGCTAAGAGGCAAGGGAAAGGTACACTAACAAAGCAGGGGGCACAGGAAAAAACTCGTGTTACCGCTGTCATTTGTACACTGTTTTAGCTCATCTTTTGGCACTGTGGTTTTGGGGAGTTTCCATTTATCCCCAGGCCAACACAGGAATTACATGCTCAGGGATGGCAATGGCTTTTTAGACAAGTATAGACTTAAATTGGAGGGAAAAAAAAAAACCATATTTAAGTATAGACACAATAGATCAGCAAGATCAGATTCAGAACCTCTCATAACCTCTTAGAGTTCTGGAAAATAAAGGCCACACTTGGCAAAACAACCTTTCAAATGAAACCCTTAAAGGCTTATTTATCTCATCATATATCATATATTATAAGGCCAGGCTGGAGACGGGGGCTTGGAGCAACCTACTCTAGTGGAAGGTATCCCTACCCATAGCAGGGGGTTGGAACCAGATGAGGTTTAAGGTCCTTCCAACCTAAACCATCCTATATGCTTCTAGGACACTCTCCTTCCTGCCTGTCACATGGTTTATATTACATATATATAAAAACAAAAGAAAAACCCACCCACTCAAAGAAAGCAACACCCCACTGCTCCCTTTCCATTTCACATTGGTCCTACACCCACAGGGACTTAAAGCCATTGGGAAAGGACCAAGCCTTCCTTCCCATCAGTACCACCCTCACGTCGCTCAGAGCTGCGGCCACATAACCCCATGCACCTTTTCACTGTGCTGAATCAATGTCCCCTGCCTCCAGGACCACTCCCCGCACTAATCCTGTGTGCACGACTGTGAAGCACAAAATCAGCCGGTTCAAACTAAGCAAGGAGAGCACCTGAGAACCCTGTTAAATCCCCACCAGCAGCGGAGTGCTTTTAAAACAGAAACTCCATTGCAAAATGTTACCCGTCTCTGGGAAGCTCTTTACATTGACAGGAACGAGCCAGGCAGCAGCGGAAGTCATCTTCCTCTGCCCCCACCTTCCTCTTCATGCTGCTCACGGTGCTTAAGCAGCAGGAGCTCTTTCAGACCAAGCAGACCTTACCTTGAACTCCCCAGCCCTGGCATTGGCAAGGAAAAGGGACAAGGTCTGTTAGGTACTTGGGTAAAAGCGCACACACAGAAAGCATGTGAACACACAAGAGCAATGTGCTCTTCTCCCTTCTCCTCCCAAGCCATCCACAACACTGGTGGCTCTCCCAAGTCACATTACAAGTTGGAGACAACTCTTCACTTCTTACAACAAGGCAAGGAGCCATTTCCCATTTTAGTTTCTGTTCTCAGCCCTCAACAATCAGGATCACTGACACAATGGGGACGGGCAGCAAAACACTTAAACTCTCCAAATGTGCCCCTTTAGTTCCTGGCCAGGGATCCTTCAACTCCTTTCCAAGACAAACCACTGGGCTATTGTACCATTGCCCCTTGCTGGATCATCAGACACATTGTTAAAGGCACAAATCACCTCTGAGCCTTCAAACATCACTTTCCCTTGGCTCTTCTTCAGTCAGAGTTGGTATTTCCACCTTGTGTCAACAGCATGAGTGTGCACACCTTCATCACTGTGCAACTCCTATGGGCTTGTCTGCTGGGCTGCCACCTAAACCAGGGAATGTCTCAGTATTGCCTTGCAGGGAGAGCTCATAACATGTGTTCCTAAGGAGTTCTATGGAAAATAATCCTGCTAAAACAACGTGGAGAAGAGAAGGCTCTGGGAAGACCTTAGAGCAGCTTCCAGTGCCCAAAGGGGCTACAAACCTGGAGAGGAGTTCTCTGTGCCAATAAAAGGCCACTTTGAGGTGCTGCAGTGCTGACACCTCTTCAAAGCTATAAATAAAGTGACCACTTCCTCAGCTAACAGCCAGGCTCCGATGGCATTAAGAGCTGGACAAGGTAGTTCCTACCCCAGAGTTGAGACAGAGTGCACCAGGGAAACAGGAAGGAGGAGGAGGATAGAAACCACCACCCACAAGAGCTAGTGACAAAAAGCTAACTTGGTTCTCAAAGGGCTGTCTAGCAAACATCCTTGTTTCATGAAATGCTTCATTCTCACCTCAAAGGGCAGCAGCAGCAATGCAAGACTGCTGGGAGCCTTCCGCAACAAAAGGGGCCACTGAAAGCCAACAAGTCCCTGTTCAGTTCTAAAAGCTGGAAAACAGGGAAGGCAAAGCCAGACTGGAGCAGGGAATGGCTGTCCTAGTGGTGCCTCCATGTTCAGACTGGGCAGAAGTGTGACCAAGATACACTGAGCTGCCCACCTGGGTTCCAGAAGCGACAGCACCAAGCTGGAACTCGAAACTTCCTTCTCCCTGTTCTCTGCTGCATCCAGCATTCCTCCAGCCCTTCCCAGCAGCCTCCCATGGCAATTGCTTTTGTAGGGGTTAACACACAGCACCTTTAATTCAGTGGGAGAGTAACGGAAGCATCATGGAATATCAGGTTGGAAGGGACCTCACAGACCATCTGGTCCAACCTTTTAAATAACTAATTTCTATTCACATACCCAACGTCTTCAGCTCTTTAGTGCCTCCACCCCAAAAATCCTTCTGGAAACAGCTTTACCAGCCACACAAAGAGTACAACTGAGAGGAGAACAAACAGCAGAGACAGGTTTTGTGCAACTTCCATCATCTAATTCTGCTGCTTAGGAACTGAAAGTCACTTTGATAGCTCAGCATACATCAACCCACAAGCAGACAATGACACACGCAGGTACTTATAACTGAAAGCTTGGAAAAGCTTTCAAAGAATTACCAAGTTTGAAACACCTGAAAAGCATCAAGAACTAAACCAGAGGCTCCTGAGGGGGTTATTTTTGTTTTCTAAAAACACACCATTCACCTGCAGAGATCTCAGTCACATCAACGCATCGCGACAGCACTTCTGGAGATAACTGCTATTCCAGCAACACTAAAGGACAAACAAGATGCAATAATTTGGCCTGATTCATGCAGCAAATCCTAGACAGGATCATGACTGATAATGGACCCAAACAGCAGAAGAAACCCAGATTTTCATCACCCATGTATTTGTGCAAATCACTGAAGAACAGCCGCAGAGTACTGATGCTTGCCTCTTAATATCCTCCAAGATGCACAATCAGAAATTATCTCCAAAGATCTAAGTATAAAGGAATGAAAGGTTTCATGCACTGGAGATGAAGGGAAAGAGCTGGAGCAGCAAAAAAAAGCAAGCCCTGTTTCATTGCGAAGTCTCCAGGGGACTCCAAAGCAGCAGTGAATGGTGAAAGCCATCCACCAACTCCAAGTAACTAACACTGCTTGCAGTGATGAACTCAGTGCAGGTGTCAGGCTGCCACCTACCACTGTCAGTGTGGAAAATGCACTGCGAGCACAGACAGGATTCTAAAGGGGGGCACAGAAAGAGAAGGGATGAGAGAGCCACAAACCCATGCAGAGCCACAGCAGCCCTTCCTTTCAGCCTGACTCCTTGGCTGCAGCACTTGGGAAGGATCAGTTAAAGGGATCCATCTCCCCAGCGTTCAGTTTTCCCAGGAGCCAATCAGGAATTAACATTCCCGGGTTCTGTGACTGAGCTAACTGTGATTTAAAGGACAATCAATCATCAGCCCCACTGGTGCTGCCAACACACTCACAGGAGGCAGCGGCAGCACACAGAGACACAAGAGCCCTTCTCCCTCTCCCCCCAAGCCCAGACTGCACAGTGTTTGCTAGGAGGGTTCTGACTGGGGTCTCTCCCATATCAGGAGCACTCACCCACCAGTACCCCCCAATAGCAGCTCTCCCACGAGGCCCAACCAACTTCTCTTGCCATGTGGGTAAGGAATGCTGTACCTCACTCCTGTCAGCCAAGGCAACAAGCTCCACCACCTCCATTATGGAGACCTCCTCATCCCCGTTTTCCTCTGCATCCTTGAGTGAATTAGTATTTTTAAGGGTGGCATTTCATCCCATTCCTAGTTGGAAAGCGTATTACAAAGGTGAGAGAAGCAATTAATACAGGTTCATGGAAACTTCAAACCTGGCAAGTGGGGTTTACAAAACAAGTCCAAAAAAGCCACTAAGGCTTTATTTCTTTGTGTATTTCCTGCCATGATCTTCTGGGATGGTTTTCAAAGCTTTAAACAAAACCAAACCCAAGCAATCGGGCTGGGTATTAGTTCTGCCACTTGAAGATCTTTCTGTGTGAGCATCCGTTGCCAGATGGGAAAGGTATTTCAGGTATGTAGAGAAGAGATATGTGGCAATTTGTCAGTGGTGCTCAGGCTCACAGAAAGACAGTTGTGAGGCCAAATTCCTGTGGGGTGAGTACATAACCTCCCATAGGAAGTGTAGTTCTCAATACAATATCTTTTCCTGGGAGGAAGAAAGCCATCTAACTGACCACCCTATGATGCCAGTCTGCTTATCCAGATAGTACATAAACCACTATGGTGACAAACACCATGGAAAATAAGTCTGAGATTGATGGAAAGATTCAGAGCTCAGCAAGCTGTGAGGTCCTCAAGCGACACACTTAACACTATGTCCTTGGGCCAAAGAAAACATACAACCTACTTGGAGGCCAAGGAAAGCTTGCTCAGACAGGTGCCTCCGCTGCCAGCCAAGTGCAACACATACATAGGGACTGAGGAAGCGAGGTGTACCACAAGCTGTACTGTCCTCCCTTCCTCATTCCTGCCAGTCAGCAACCAGAAATTGCCTTCATCATAACAATACAGGACAAGAATTCAATGCTTTTGTATGTGAAAGAGTAATTTCGATCCGCAGAATTAAGTCAGGATGGAAGCTGGAACACAATTACATATTGCACGTCTTGGTCAGAGCTCCAAACAAAGGTAGCTGGCAGAACGTCTCCGCCAGCAGATAACGCCAATAAATGCCTCATTTCCATCTATTAAAAGCTAATAAACAGGCTTTGCTCCTCACACCGGCCTCATTTCCACCAGGCCCCTCTCAAGATGTGCTCTCTTTTTGGGCACATGCTCCAGGTGCTCTCCATCCCCAAACCTCGGTGCATCCCTGCACGTGAAATGAGGCACCTGCAACCCACTTCTCAGCTTTGGGAAACCAGACAAGTGCAATTACAGCTCCCTGCAGCTTCCTGCTCATTCAGATTTTGCAGGGTTTGAGAAGTCTTTTAAAGAACAATTTATTCCCAAAAGAGACCTTTGCCTTCCAATGCCACAAGTACCATGCTGGCCATGTGCTCTGTGTTCAGATAGGGCTGCCCTTGCCCTCCGCTAGCAAAATCACTGCTTAAACACAAGTACAGTGTGAAGAACTACACGTATCTCACTCAAGTATGTATCTTCTCCCACCTTAAGAGTAAATGCCCTGTGACTCGGATGTAGCTCCTCATAGGGACTGCCTGGATCACAGGCTCTTGCACACTCAGAGGGTGTTTACCAGCAACAGTCAGTAACAAAGCAAGGGGGTGGGAAAGAGAAACACAAACACAAGCAGGGCTCCTGGGCTGCTGCCCGGGATCACGGATGCTTCATTTCTTACCCTCCTTTGGCAGAAAAACAAATACTTGTGCTTCCCAATCTCCCTAGCACCTGTAAGCTTAATGCCTCCAATCAGCACTTGCTCACATCTTCATCTTCAAGCCGTATTAGGAAGTTTTGATAAGCTCTTTCCTTCCCAGTCCCTCTCACTCCACATGGATGAGAGCCACTAATAGAAGACAGAGACTAAAATCCTTGTCTCTCCTATTGCCTATGCTTCGCAATCAGCAACTGCCTGAGTATGGTGTGAGCCCCAAAGCACCGCTGTGCATTACACACTTATCTCTGCAAAACCACGCTGCACAAGTGACAACTTCCAGGCAGAGGGGAGGGGGAACTGCACAGCTTTGGGATAATTAAAGCAGAGATGAGTGTCACCGCTGCAGATAATTCTGCATTAGCAGTGGAGTTACTGAATGGAATGGAATAAACTCAGCCAAATGGTTTGCTTTAAAGAGAATTTAGGGGCTGCAAAAGGTGCCCAACTGACAGCCCAGGAGAGTGTGAATGACAGCCCTTCATCATTCACAAAGCAAGGCTTCCATCTCCCACCCTGGCTTTGGGAAGCAGAGGAAAAGCTAAGGGAAATTTCACCCAAGTCCTTGGTCATTCAGGCTCTGATCCATCCAGTGAGCACCGACACAGGGACCAGTCAGTCACCAAGCAGACAGGAACAACTGACTGGGAACAAATGGCCACAGCACCCCTATGCAACACTCCAGGCTTGGGGAAGAGTGGCTGGAAAAGGACCTGGGGGTGCTGACAGAGCTGAACACAAGCAGCTTGTGCACATGCAGCCAGAAGGCCAACGGCATCCTGGTCTGTACCAGCAGGACCAGGGAGGTAATAGGCATTGGAATGGACTGCCCAGAGACTGGTGGGGTCACCATCCCTGCAAGTGTTCACACACCGTGTAGACAAGGCCCTCAGTGCCATGGGTTAGGGGTGGCCTTGGCAGTGATGGGGAAGGGTTGGATTTCATGACCTTCAAGGTCTCTTCCAACCTTGCTGATTTTCTGATTTCCTACATGAAGGCACCAGCTCTGATGCAATGGGTTGATCCAACCCAGACATCTCCCATAGACCACCCTCACAAGCATCCATCAGAGGAAGAAAAAACAGACTGCTCAGTGTCGGTGCAGAGGACAGAAACAACAGGGTACGTATATACATGGCCCCCACCGAAACCACCTCCTCCCACCAAGTCCATGAGGCCTTCTCATTCCTCTCCTCTTGCTTCAACAACTGCGCACCTACACACAACTCCCACCTCTGCTCTCGTCTACATGGCTCTCCACAGCATCCTCCTGCTTGTTAGAANGCGCACCTACACACAACTCCCACCTCTGCTCTCGTCTACATGGCTCTCCACAGCATCCTCCTGCTTGTTAGAACAGGGACTCTCAAGGTCAGACAGAATTTACAAGGAAGCCATTTCATCTTTTGTGCTTTTCTGGCTCCATTCCTTCCTAAAAGATGCTGAACAGTGGAGATTCTGCTGGTCTGAAAGCCCTGCCAACACCGGGCCAATTAGGAGCTTCAGGATGATGCATATTAAAGTTATTACGGGAGGCAGTTCTGCAGCCAGAATAAATCTTAACTGAACCTTTAAGTGGTTTTTCTAACTCTCATTTCTCCTTCTTGAAAACAGAAGAAAAGACACAAATCCTCCTCTCTCAAACTCTGCAGGGATTCCAGCCAACCACCACCTTCTCCCTCGAGAGCAGATTCCGCCCTCGAAGCAATAATTCATTTCATCCAAGGCCAAATAGATCATCTTTATCTTTTCCATTCAAAATCACTCCAAAACTTACAGTATCAGTGAAGACTGACCTGAGATAGGGCTTGCACATCTCAAACCGCTGCTGAAAGCTGTGGTGGTTTTGCAGTGCAGTTCTTCAGCAGCCTACAGCCTGACTGCAGACAGTCAAAGCCAAAGGAACACGGATGATAAAGCCAACGTTTCAGATGAGGTTCTGTAGGCAGTATCTAATTATAAGGCTGGGATGTAGGTCAAAACAGTGAATCTTATAGAGGATCTGAGGAATGGAGGCAGCAATATCAGTTTTGATAGTGAGCATGAGACAGCACGAGGGCAGATGTGCCGCTCTCCTCCCACCACTTCCCAAACCAAACTTGCTCTCAGCAGCCCTTCCCTACCCCTGCAAAAAGTACCCTTAGAAATCAGCTACACACAAGCACCTTGTGCTCCCCTCTGCGACCTGAATGCACAACCTCACAAGCTGCTGGATCCATGCAGCTAAACGTGAACGTGAGCCCAGGAAGCACGGAGAGAGAAGGAAAGATGGAAGCAGGCTGACTGCACATCCATCTCCAGTTTGTAAACTGGGTCAGTACTTACACCTCCAAGTGATCTATTCCTATATGAACCAAGGGACTTCAAAAAACTAAGCGTAAACTCGTTCTGAGAAATATGATGGTAACTCCTGGAGAAGGAGAGTCAGAATGAAAACAAGTAACTAAAACCTTGGAGCTGTTGCCGTGCTATGCGAGCAATTTGAGGGCTCAGCAGCTCCCAATCCAGCCTTGGGAAGGAGCCCTCATGGGCGTCCCTTCACTGCCACCTTCAGGAAGCACTCACTGCTGCTTCCAACGTGCTCACACCGCAGCAAAGGATGAGCTCAGCGAAGG
>NDXB01019613.1:20455-32090 GCA_002631895.1 Agapornis roseicollis
TGTCAGGATTGAGGGTGTCAGGATTGAGGGTGTCAGGATTGAGGATGTCAGGATTGAGGATGTCAGGACTGCGGATGCCCAGACTGAGGATGCCCGGACTGAGGATGCCAGGGTTAACACGCATGGCTCTGCTCCCGCTGTGGCAGGACCCAGTTCCACCTCCTCCCACACCAGCTACAGAACATGTGGAGGAGGAGGGAGCGCAGCCCTCACCTCAGAGGGATGTTCCTACCTTTAACTTCTTGGAGTCTGCCTTCTCCGGGGGCGAGGCCGGGGCCACAGGCTGGACACTGCTCGTGGTCACCGTCTTCAGCTTCTCCAGCCCATTGCTCAGAGCAGCGGTCAGGCTGGACCTGTGCTGCTGCTTCTTCTCACTGGAGCCCTCCTGCACCGCAGCACTGATGGGCTTCACCGGGTGAGGACTAAGGAGAACAAGGAGGTTGGACAGTTAAACCCCCCCAAGATGGGGAGCAACACTGAGCTCTCCCTGGGGTTCTTCACAGGCTGATCTGGGTTGGAAGGGACCTTCAAGCCCCTCCAGCTCCAACCCCTTGCCATGGCAGGGACCCCTTCCACTGGAGCAGCTTGCTCCAAGCCCCTGTGCCCAACCTGGCCTTGAGCACTGCCAGGGATGGGGCAGCCACAGTTTTAATGGGGATGGGACCCACTTATGACATTCAGTGAGCTCCACACAGCCCAGCTGCTCTGAGAGCCCATGTCCTGCAGAGCAGGCAGCCCAGAGTGCTCTCCAGCCCCATTGCCACCCAGAGGTGAGATAAGCAGCCCCAGGCCGTGTGTGTTTGGCTGAGATAAGGGAACAGATCCCCATGCCCACACCTCTGCTGCTCAGTCTACACCTAGTCCTGTGGGTTGAAACTCCCACCAGGCACTGGTACCAGAGGGGAAGTTCAACCCATGCCCATTGCCATCAGAGGCTGCTGCATGCACTGCCCAGAGAGCAGGGCTGGGGCCCAGGAGCTCCCTGGGATCACCAGGGATGCTTCAGGGATGCTCCTGAAGTGCCTCAGCCCAAGAGCTGGACTCCACCTGCCTGAAGACACCACTGGATTTGTCCCTTCCAGCAGCCAAAAGGGGCAGTGAGGAGGCTGTGTCTGAGGGCACCTCCTCTCACTTGAGAAGGAATGACAGCTTCAGTTAGTCTGGCCTCATTCTTCACTCAAAAGACTGTTCCTGGACTTAATCGAAGCCCTTTTGCTTTTCAGTGGGATGGAAAGAGAAGTGACCTGGTGCTACCGTCCTGCAAGGAATACACAGACCTCAGCAGGAATCACACAATAGCATCATGGAACCAGCCAGGCTGGAAAAGCCCTTTCAGCTCTTCCAGTCCAACCATTCCCAGCCCTGCCAAGGCCACCATTGAACCCATGGCACTGAGGCCTCATCTCCACCCTGGGTGAACCCTTGCAGGGCCGGTGCCTGCAGCCCTGCCCTGGGCAGCCCCTTCCAATGCCTGAGCACCCTGTGGGCAAGGAATTGTTCCTCAGCTCCAGCTAAACCTGCCCTGGGGCAGCTTGAGGCCGCTTCCTCTTGTCCCATCCCCTGTTCCTTGGGAGCAGAGCCCAGCCCCTCCTGGCTCCATCCTCCTGGCAGGCACTTGGAGGGAGCCATCAGGTCCCCCTGAGCCTTCTCTTCTCCATCTGAACCCCCCAGCTCCCTCAGCCCTTCCCCATCACCCTTGGGCTCCAGGCCCTGCACCAGCTCTGTTGTAAGCTCACCAGGANCTCCATCTGAACCCCCCAGGTCCCTCAGCCCTTCCCCATCACCCTTGGGCTCCAGGCCCTGCACCAGCTCTGTTGTAAGCTCACCAGGAGCTCTGCAAAGCCTCTGCTCCCACCAGATGCAGCAGCACAGGGATAAATCCCCAGTGTTGGGCATCCAAACAGTGCTGCAAGAGAGGGGGAACCTCAGCAAGGTGGGCAAACGCAGCATCTCTCTCCAGGGGGAAGGCCAGGGTGTTGGTAGGATGGGCTGGAGGAGGAGGACTGACACCCACAGTGATGGTGTGAGCTGCTGCTGGGCACCTCTCAAGTGCAGCTTGTGCTCAATGTGCTCTGAAAGCTTTCAACCCTGTTCCAGGACTTGGATGAAACCTTTGGTCCAGCCTCATCCATCCCACGAGGCATCAGGTGCGCGGCCCAAGTCCTGGTGCCTTCGTGCCGTGTCAATGGTGATGGGATCAGGATGTATCAAGCAGTCACCTTGTGCTGACAGGGCACGCCTGGAGTCTTCTTCAACCACGATGATGCCTCCTGTCATCCATGTGAGGAGAGGGCAGCAGTGGCAGCCACTGACCACCTCCAACAGGCCAAAGGATCGTCCTTGTCACTGCTTGTCAGAGCTGTCCAAGCACATGGACAGAGCCAGGGTTCCAAAGCAGCAGGGAAGGGTGGAGAGGGACCCCATAAACCACTGTGGGAACAATCCTGCTCCTCAAAACACACGGTTCAGAAAGGAGCCCAGTGCGGGCACTACTCATCCCAGCCAGATAGGAGCACAGGCAGCTCCAAATGTCATCAGAGGATCCCAGCCTGGTTTGGGTTGAAGGGACCTTAAAGCCCATCCAGCCCCAACCCCTGCCATGGCAGGGACCCCTTCCACTGGAGCAGCTTGCTCCAAGCCCCTGGGTCCAACCTGGCCTTGAGCACTGCCAGGGATGGGGCAGCCACAGCTTCTCTGGGCCATCCCCCTGGGCCAGCCCAGCAGCACCCTCCCAGGGAACAGCTTCTGCCTCAGAGCTCAGCTCAGGCTCCCCTCTTTGGGCAGGTTCAAGCCATTGCCCTTGGCCTGGCCCTCCAGGCCCTTGGCCCAAGCCCCTTTCTCTCCAGGTTCCCTGCAGCCCCTTTAGGCCCTGGAGCTGCTCTCAGCTCTCCCCTTGAGGAGCCTTCTCTCCCCCAGGCTGCCCCAGCCCAGCTCTCTCAGCCTGGCTCAGAGCAGAGGAAGGCCCAAAGCAGCATGTGCGGATCTCACACCTCTGACATTCCCAATCCTGTCTCTTACAGGTGCCATGTGATGCTGCCTCAGTCACCCACCAGAGTTCCCCATCACTTACAGACCTGCCCAACTGCTCCAAGGCAGTGGAGTCCCCAGTGCACTGCCGTGGGCTGAACTTTAGATGCCACCTGGACCAGAGACACCTTCCCAGCGATGAAGGCACCATCCCTCCCTTCCCAACGAGCAGGAAGGGGATCCTCCACACACCTGAGTGCTGCAACTGATGCTCTGAGCACCCACATCAACCCAGCAGCAATGCTTCCATGGTGGGAGTCCTCCCTCACTGCAGGACCTGCAAACACAATCCCGACCCGAGCTCTTCCGGATGCTGATTTCCTGGCACACCAGGAGCTGTTCCAGCCTTCCAGCTCCCTGGGACCAGGCCATGTCCCACCCAAAGCAGGCAGGAGCTGCTGGTGTCGGTCGGATACACAAGTCTACCCCTTGACTTGCTATCTTAGACTAGAACCATACAATAGTTAGGGTTGGAAAGGACCTTAAGAGCATCCAGTTGCATAACCAGGGACACCTCACACTAAACCATGGCACCCAAGGCTTCATCCAACCTGGCCTTGAACACCAACAGGGATGGAGCACTCACAACCTCCCTGCCCAACCCATTCCAGTGCCTCAGCACCCTCACAGCAAAGAATTTCTTCCTTAGATCCAATCTAAACCTCCCCTGTTTCAGTTTGAACCCGTTCCCCCTTGTCCTGTCACTGCAGTCCCTCATGAAGAGCCCCTCCCCAGCATCCCTATAGGCCCCCTTCAGACACTGGAAGCTGCTCTGAGGTCTCCACGCAGCCTTCTCTTCCCCAGCCTGAACAGCCCCAACTCTCCCAGCCTGGCTCCATACAGGAGCTGCTCCAGTCCCTGCTCATCCTCGTGGCCTCCTCTGGCCTTGTTCCAACAGCTCCATGTCCTTTGGATGCTGAGGACCCCAGAACTGCACTCAATGCTCCAGGGGAGGTCCTTGGATAAGAAGATCAGCTCAGAGCCCTCTGGCCACTTGGGAAGAGGACATGGGACCCTGCAGGAGTTTCCATCCCTCCAAAGGAGGGCATGTACCCCCGGCACACCAGGTTCCCAATAATCCACACCAGCTATCCATACCAATCCAGGTACCAGCTCCTCCTTTACCTCATGGAAGAGAAAGCCACTTTTGTCCCAGCTGAGCCTTAATGTCCATTCTAAGTCTTTCCTTCTTCCTTCCACCTTATTTCTACCGGATCTCTCCTTTGCCTACGTTGCCACTGAGCATCGTACTAAGGAGATTCCTTAAGGAAAAGGGCCCTCCCAGCTTTCCCCTCTCCCCTATGACAATCAGTCACCTCTCCCCACCCTTCTAAAGCGGTGCAGAACCTCGGAGCCTTCCCCAGGGCCCTCACTACCTCCTCCAAGGTGACTCCTTCCAAGGTTCTTCAGTCCCAGCAGCAGGAATCCAAACCAGAGCAGAGATGCTGAAAGCCTTCTCAGCCAGGCACCAGGACAGAGGCCAGCACTGACACAGTGACCGGCTCTTAGGTCCAAGCCCACCTTCCTCCCATGAGCCAGTCAGGACTTGGATGGATGCAGTCAATCCCAAGGATGACTGTGAGCACGTACCATCATGTACCATCCATATGGAGTGTCCTAGGGACTACACTCGTTCCTAAATCGACCCTTTGGGATTGCAGGACACTTCTCTTTCCATCTCTACCCACAAATTGTGACCAAGGTTATCTGTTGGAGGATGAAAAACCCAATTCGGAATGATGTGAGGATGTGGCCTCCATGAAGGGATAAAAACCCAAACCAGCTCCCAGCCCAGCTCATGCTGCTCTTTGCCCCCAAGGACCTCAAACCCCCACTCAAGGCAAGGAGGGATCCCCATGGCGAAGGGCTGGAGCTCAGCTATGTTCTGCTGTCCCCATCTCCTGCCTGCCTCCCCGGCCCATGACCAGCACTACTCTTGGGCCAGGTGGGCTTTTACCATCTCAGTGCCCCCATCAAGCTCCATTTGCCTCTGCAGCAGAAGTGAGGCCGACCAAATAAATCCCTGCCAGAAGACCCATGTAGGACCCCATGGAAACCACAAGAGCTCTGTGCAGAGCCCATGACCTCTGCTCTCCTGCCCAGGCAGAGCAGGGGAAGGTGCACCAAGAGAACCTGATGAACTGCAGGACACAGAGCAAGAGCCCTCAGCATCTTCCTCCTGCCATTTCTACAGCCCAAAGCTGACCTGGGAGGACAAAGAGCCCCTTCTTTCCTTGATGCACCACCACAATACCCCCCTTCCCATTCCCATTATCCTTAAGGCTAAACCCCTTGGCTTCATAACCAATGGGCATCTCTGCAGGAGGAAGGGGAGATCAGCATCTGCCACCACCGTGGTGACACCGCTTTTGGCTAGGGAAGGAAAGAAGGGTTTTAGTCCCTGATGCTCGTTTAAAAAGGAAAGAAACCAAAGCTGAATGAGAGGGGAAGGGGCAGGGGCTGTGCACATGCCATGAAGGAACTCATGAGAGCATTAACGGCTGGAAGCTCTCCCGGCAGATGTGGAAAAGGCACCTATTGCAAGCACAGGGAAGATGCTGGAGCCAAACTTAGCATCGAGCGCAACGCGGATGCAGTTCTGCTGTGTTTGCAGCTGGGGCAGGTCTTGGATGCATCATTTACCCTGCGTTCGGGCAAACACAGGACAGCAGTGGCCATTCCTCATGATCCAAGAAAGCCAAAGCTTCAAGCTGCTCAAGCCTGGACTCTCTGCGACCACGGGAAGAGTGAGGGAAGAGTCCCTGCAGCACCACACGGAGCATCCTCCTTGGAGTCTGCTGCTGAGGGCTCCACTTACCAACCCCGCTGCTAAGCGCAGATGGGAGACAGGGTTCACCTCGACCAAACACAACATCCCTTCGCCTTCCCCGGAATGCTCACCTGGAAATCTGCTGGAAAAAGGGCTTCTCAGCTGGCTGTGTCTCCCTGGGCAAAACCAGGAGCGCTGAAGCTTGTGTGTCCCCGGGCTGTGGCATAGGGCAGGGCTGGCCGGCGGCGGCAGGGCAGGGGCAAGGGAAGTCAAACTGCTCTGGGTTAGTTGCAGCCACAAGGAAAGGGGTGGAGAAGGCCAAGGGTTGGTGGTCATGCAGGAAGGGTTCGCTTAGCACGGCCCCGGGGAGGTCAGCGGGGAAGCCTTGCCCGAGAGCTTCCTCTTGGAGGCTGGAGAAGCTGGAACCTCCCTGTGCAAACCTTTCGGGCAGCACAGGTTGAACAGGGACGGGCTCGGGGGGCTTCTCCACAAAGGGGTTGGTTGGGGTGTTGGGGCCGAGTGCGGGAGCAAAGGGGTTCCTCGGGGCTGAAGCATCCTCTTTGTGCCTCCCATCTGCCCCTGCTGCCTTCCAGAAATCAGCCTTCTTGAAGTCCATTCCGGGCTCGCCGGTGCTGGGGCTGCCCTGCTCTGCCTCCCGGGGAGGAACAGCCCCTGCCATGGGCTCACACGGCTCTCCCTGGCCTCCTGCTTGCCCCATGGGGCTGGCCACCAGCTCCTGCTGCCCCTCGCCATCACCCCGGGCCAGCTCTGCCTGCGGTGGGCTCTCCCCATGCGCTAACCTTTGGGGTCGTGGTGCTGAGCTGAGACCCACGGGGTGGCCGCCTGCTTCCTGCTCTTCCAGAGCTGTCCAGAAGGTTTCCTGCTGGGCCAGGTCCAGCTTGGAAGATGGATTTAGTCTTGAGGTACTGAGGTCCCCAGGGAATGGCTCCTGGTTGGAGGCCATCTCCCACTCGGTCCCCATCGGAGGGGATAAACCCGACTGGCCTAACCCATCCAGGGAGACCTGTGACGGGCAGGTCTGGAAGCGCTGAGCTGCAGGCGTCTCGTTCGCCTCGGATGGCTCTTCCCTCAAAGGGCCTTCCCCTTTTGGCACCTCCTGAGCTCTCGCCTCCGAACGAGCGGCTGAGTCCACAGGGGCAGATTCCCCATCTTTGGAGAGCAGGAACTCGCTCCCAGCTGCATCCATTCCCACTGCGGGTGCCCTGAGAGACGCGGGGCTCCTCGGCAGCTCCCCCTCTGCCTTTGAGCCCTGCTCCTCTTCCCGTTGCTCCTCACCCCCTCGCTGTGGGTCGCCAGCCTCTTCCTCCTCACCATCCCCTCCACCTCCCATGGCTGCGAACCACCTGGGAGGTTTGGGGGGAGGCACGGTGGAGCCGGCCACCATCCCCTGCTGCTCTTGGCTGCCTGTCCATGGCGAGAGGACAACCTGCCTGTCCTGAAGCCTCACTCGGCTGTCGCTGGCCTCCAGCCTCATGCTGGCCTGGAGCCGGTACACCGACGTCCGGATGTCGAACGCGGCCTCCTCGCCTCCTGCATCCCGAGGCTCCATCCCGGGTTCGGGGACCCCAGGGAACCGCCGCGGGGCCGCCTCTGGGAGCACCCGTGGGGGCACGGCCACCACGTTGCTGCCTGGCAGGGGCTCGGAGGGCAGCTCGGGGCTGAAGGTGCTTCTGGGCAGGACGCGAGCGGCGGCGCGGGCCCTGCTCTTGGCCTCGAAGGCGGCCTCGCTGAGGAAGGCTGGGCGCGAGCTGAAGGCGCTCTCCTGACCCACGTGCTCCTGCCCTGCCGTGCTCTGGGTGCTCTCGGATGGGTCAGGAGTGGTTTCGGTGGCTATGGTCATCCAGCCGTTTGTCCCTGCACTAGAGGGGTCCTCCTCATTGCTGTCCCCTTCCTCCCTAACGCTGTTGGGAGCGCTCAGTGGCGGTGAAGCCTCTTTCTCCCCTGGGTTTCCCGATGCAAACGTGGTCGTCCAAACTGTAGGAGTGCTGCTTTTCCTCCTCCTCCCCATCGGCCCCACAGACACGGGGCTCAGCACGTCCTCGATCACGGTGGCTTCCTGGGTTGTGCTCACCAGGTTTGCCCCTACATCTAAGCCCGAGAAGTTGGTCCAAGCCCGTAGAGTTGCGGGTATTTCAGTGCTGATCTGCGCCTCAGCCTCCTCAAACACCTTTGTCCCCTTCTCCTGAGCTGGCTCCACCGATCTCTCTGTGGGGCTGGCTTCACCAGGCTCGTCGATGAAGGCCATGCCCTCTGCTGCCACCGAGGCGAAGAAGTTCTCCTTCTTCAGCTCCGGTTTGAGCCTGCTGGTGGCAAAGGCATCGAAGGTCTCGTCCCACTCGGAGAGGGCAGGAGGGACAGCGGGTTTCATGTCCGGAGGAGGAAGGGCTCCTTGGGATGGGGGAGTTGTTTCTGGAACGGGGACACCAACGCTTGGGGCTGGAGACTCCCTCTCTGGGTCTTTAGGTCTTAGGGAGGCAGAGGGCCTGGAATCCTCAGAGGAATAAAAGCTCCCAGCGACCTCTGGAGCAGCACGCGGCCCGGCCGGGAAACTGGAGAGAAAGTGAGTAGGTGAAGGAGAATTTAGTACCTGGTCAGCGAGGAGGTCCTCAAAGAAGGGATTGCTCTGCAGGGAGGGGAGGAATGGGTTGGTAGGGGACAAGCATCCGGATTGACCGTCTCCAAGAGCGGGAGAGAGGTTAGTGCTTGGCATGCGAGCGAGATGGGCTACGGCAGCAGGAGGAAACTGGGCAGGGGAGCAGGGAGGAAAAGGAGAAGGAGCATCTGAGCTGGTTTCTACCTGAGGAGACACTTCCAGGCTGTGGAGGGAAGACAAAAGAGTCCTCCTGGTTAATGCTGTGACAGAGCTGTAAGCACACACCACACACACTCCAAAGCAATGCAATGATCAAATCCGGTCTCGTCTCTCCGGTTAGGCAGAGCAATGATTATGGAGTCAAGGCATGGAAAGGGCATGCACGATACACAGGAGAGGGCAGCCCTTGTGCTAGACGTCCTCCACGCTTCCCCTTCCTACCTTAGCAAGCCTCAGGACTCAGGAGCCAAGAGGTTTTCTCACCTCCTGCAGCCCAAGGACTGGGCTCAGGGTGTTCGGTGGGTACCAAGGGGTAGGTTGTGCACAAGGAGCCAGGATGGGCTCTCGGATCGGGATTATTGGGCCAGGAAGAGCACCCAGGAGTGAGTCTTTCCCAGCTTATCCCAGTGCTTCATTACCTGTCTGCCGGGACATCAGGGTGACAGCAGATGTGGTGCTCCCTCTGGCATAGGAGGGAGGGGAGGACAACCAAGCAGGAGGGAGCACGTGGCCGGGATGCAGCCCTGGATCCACTCCTGACTCTGCCCAGTGTCCCCACATCCCCTTCATCCCATCCCTTCTGACTGAAACCCCATGGAGGACCCCAAGGAGGAGGAAGGGATCCAGCACACGTCAGACTCACACTGCACAACCTCCTGTGCCTCACCCCATGTCAGGCAGTCAGTTCCCTGCTGCCTTTCCAAGAGGAACTACAGTGACCTTGTTTTGGGATTCATCCTTTGGGATCTCCTCTGTCAATATCCATCACCCCCACGGGGAACTCACCAGCTTCGGGATCATCATCTTGGTGGATTTCACATCATGGTGTGGACACCCCATGTCCCAGCCAGTGCTCTGATACCACATTCCCTCCTCCTGACCCCCCATCCCCTTCACTCACCCCTGCCAGGAGCAATCCCAATGCCAGGATGGGAACACCCAGCACCAGGACTGAGCTGCCCCAAACCTGACTCAATGGGATCACCTCCTTCCGCATCGGCCACCGCAGCTGAGCTTCAGAGCCCCCAGCCTTGGATTGGGAGAAACACGGACATCCACCAGCCAGCACTGCGCATGGCAAAGAGCGGTGAGGAATGAAAGAAGGGATTGCCCTAGGGATACACCATGGCATTCCCTGCTTCACCCGAGCGGCTGGTGCAGATCACAGGCAGCGCTGGAAGATCGTGGCCAATGCGCTGGCAAATGGGAAAGGTGCCTGGAAAACCGTGTTCCTGTGCTATAAGGATGCACAAAAGCCTCAGGCACATTTTAAAGCTCAAAAATGCCATCTTGAGGCAGAAGCTGAGGATGTGGGAAGGTGCAGCACAGAACCATGGAGTCACGGAACCAACCAGGCTGGAAAAGCCCTTCAAGCTCCTCCAGTCCAACCATTCCCAGCCCTGCCAAGGCCACCATTGAACCCATGGCACTGAGGCCTCATCTCCACGCTGGGTGAACCCTTGCAGGGCCGGTGCCTGCAGCCCTGCCCTGGGCAGCCCCTTCCAATGCCTGAGCACCCTGTGGGGCAGGAATTGCTCCTCAGCTCCATCTAAACCTGCCCTGGGGCAGCTTGAGGCCGCTTCCTCTTGTCCCATCCCTTGTTCCTTGGGAGCAGAGCCCAGCCCCTCCTGGCTCCATCCTCCTGGCAGGCACTTGGAGGGAGCCANTCCTGGCTCCCCTGGCAGGCACTTGGAGGGAGCCATCAGGTCCCCCCTGAGCCTTCTCTTCTCCATCTGAACCCCCCAGGTCCCTCAGCCCTTCCCCATCACCCTTGGGCTCCAGGCCCTGCTCCAGCTCCATGCCCTTCCCTGGCCCTCAATGTCTCACAGCAGGCAGGATATGCGGTGCCCATGCCCTGCACCATCAGTGATGCATGGCTGGGGAGGAGCCCCTGCTCACTGCAGCAGGGTGCCAGGACCCCCTCCTCCCTGCTCCTGGCAGCTTCACTGCCCCCCTCACACATCACCTTCCAAGCAGCTACCTTGGAATGGTGCCTACCTGTGCAATCAATGCCACCGGAGTCCCCCCATCCCAGTTTGAAGGTAGGTAACAAACACAGAAAGTGGCTGAAGCTCAACCCCAGCACCCTGCAGACACCAAACCAGATCCTGCTGGGCAGACCTGGTAATCCAAGCACCAAAACACCCATAAAACCATCATTTCCCCCCAGACCTGCAGCACACTTGGTGCTGTGGGCAGAGAGAGCGCCTGGGTGACCTCTCCTGCAGTCAGTACACAGCAGTGGTGGCCATGGCCAAGTGTCCACCCTACTCATCAGAGTCCATCCATGCTCTGCTGCGGCTCCATGTGCTCTCCAAGCACGCACCTCCACAGAAGATAACTCAGAGCTGCCCAGCTCTTCCTGGGTGTTTTGAACATCTCCAGGACAAGCAGTGGAAGCAGGTGATGGGCACAAACCAGCCCCGAATGACCAGCTCTGCTTGGAGCCAACCCGTCCGTGTGATGGGCAGGGACCCCTTCCACTGGAGCAGCTTGCTCCAAGCCCCTGTGTCCAACCTGGCCTTGAGCACTGCCAGGGATGGGGCAGCCACAGCTTCTCTGGGCCATGCCCCTGGGCCAGCGCCTCAGCACCCTCCCAGGGAACAGCTTCTGCCTTATCTCCAACCTAAGCTTCCCCTGTTTCAGTTTGAACTCATCACCCCTTGTCCTGTCCCTACAGTCATAGAATCATAGAATAGTTTGGGCTGGAAAGGACCTTAAGATCAGCCAGTTCCAACCCCCCTGCCATAACCAGGGACACCTCACACTAAACCATGGCACCCAAGGCTTCATCCAACCTGGCCTTGAACACTGCCAGGGATGGAGCACTCACAACCTCCCTGGCCAACCCATTCCAGTGCCTCAGCACCCTCACAGCAAAGAATTTCTTCCTTAGATCCAATCTAAACCTCCCCTGTTTCAGTTTGAACCCGTTCCCCCTTGTCCTGTCACTGCAGTCCCTAATGAAGAGCCCCTCCCCAGCATCCCTATAGGCCCCCTTCAGA
>NDXB01019614.1:8340-22755 GCA_002631895.1 Agapornis roseicollis
TTTTTTTTTTTTTTTTTTTTTTAAAAAAAAAAAAGAAAGAAGACAAACACAAAATCTCAGGGTATTTAGTAGTGAATGGAGGAGGTGAGCAACAGGATTTCAAATTCCACTCTAAAATATAAGATAAACATCACCTGCAGCGCAAATATGCCTGAAATTCAATCTGAGACATTTGACCTGAAGTAGAAACTTTAAGGCTGTAAGAATATAACCCCTCCCCTTTGCTCTAAGCTGCACATTTAAACCTCAAACAGTTCTAGAGAATACTCCTGGGCTGTTAGAGCCAAAGCCTGGCTCTGCCCTGTGCAAAGCTCTGCAGCAGCCTGTTGAGCACTGGCTTGTGCCCTGGGCAGGGAACTGGGTCCTCGCCTGCTGTGTTGGTGGATGGATGGACAGACGGAGCCCGCGTGGGTGAGGCAAGGGCCGAACCTGCAGTAGTGGGTGTCAAAGCCCCACTGCCCGTGCAGTGGTGTCAGGACACGTCAGCCCTCTCTGGAGTACAGACCCCAGTGCTCACCAGGGCTGTGGCACAGGGCCCTGGGCTGGTTCCCTTCATGTCACCGGCTCTGTGTGGTGGGTTCAGTGGAGGCTGGCTGCAGCTACAGCCCATCCAGCCCATGGTCCTGTGGCATGGGGGACAAGCAGGGCTCCCCACAGAACCAGATGAGGATGGGGCCCTGCAGTGCCCGGTCACATTGCCCTGATGGTGCAGAGCTGCCTGTGCAGCCAGTGCAGCCCCAGTCCCACAGCAGGAGGCCACATGTTCTGTTGGCAGGGCAGGGACACCAGGTCCCCAGCACTGGGAGGGAGCCGCAGTAGTACCCCCATCTCCAGCTATGTGGGTGTGTTTGCTGGCTTGGGCTTATGCTGCCTGGAGATGGGCCTGTGCAGAGCTGCTGCAGACCCTGGCTCTGGGCAGAAGCTCCCCACACAGCCAGGAGCACTCCCAGTCCTGGAATTCAGTGCGGTGGGAAATGCTCCTGAACCTTGGTCACTCCAGACATGGAGACAAACCCGCTCCAAGCCAGGCACCAGCCTGCAGCAACGGTGGGTGAGCTCAGCTTCTGGAGTTTCAGTGCTTGGAAGTGTCTGGGATGGAGAGCTGTCTCCCTCTCCAGCACGGCTGGGGTACCAATACATTCATTTGCTAGGAATGGGTGCTCTTCCAAGCACACCCAGCATTAAGCTTTTCCCCCTAGCAGGCACTTCACACACACATCACCCCATGGCTTGCTCGTGCGTGGCTCCACACAGGTTTCTATGTCTGAACAAGCTGGGTTGAGGTTATAAATAATGAGGAATAAGTGACCTGCAGGCAGGAGCTGGTGACTGAAGCTGAATGATCTCAGATGGTCTGGGACTGATCTCCTAGGTCATCACTCCTGGGGAAAGGTCCAGAAGAGACTGGAATACAAGAGGCTTCAGCTGCCTGGGCCAGATACCCAGGCTCCCCACATAGCTTCGGTGAGTAGGAGCAGGAGCCTCCCAGTTGAGCCCCTGGGCACAGGTCTGGTCCCTGTGGTCACCAGTGCTTCCCTGGAGCTCGGTGATGGGGAGATCATCATGTTTCTGCAGAGACAGCACTGGTTTGCTGACCTCTGTGGGAAGCAAATGGGGATGTGGCTACTGGGCCACGATTTCCTCGAAATCGGAGAGCTGCCGCATCTGCTCTGCCTGCATGGAGTGTCTCCGGAGCAGCTTCCTCTTGGCTCGAAAGTCTCCCCACCTGGGTGAGCTGGGAGCGAAGGACACCAGGGCCTTCAGGCCAGCAGCCAGCGGGGAGGAGGCTTTGCTGCTGGAGCCGATGTCGGGGATGGGGGGATTGGGGTTCACGTTCAGGGGGGGCAGGTATCCGGGCCTGCTGTGTGCGATGTGGTCCAGCAGCAGGGTGCCAGAGCCTCTCCTCTCCAGCAAGCCGGGTGGCCAGTGCCGCACGGGCCCGGGTGAGGTGCCAGTGCTGCTGTCCAGGGTGTCCCAGGAGCCGTCCAGCGAGGCCACATGGGGCCCACTGAGCCTTCTGCGCTCCAATGGCCCCTTCCCCTCGGCCGGGCCGGGGATGCCGCAGAGCTGGGGCTCATCGTTGTGGTGCTCGGCGCTGAGCCGCCGCCAATGCAGCGCCGCGGCCGGGCCCTCTGGCTCCTCGGGCACCGTGCTCCTGCGGGGCAGGAGCTGTATCGCGGCCGGGCTCTTCTCGAACGCTGCCTTCCTCAGCGGCACCCTCGGAGCCGGGTCATCCACCGGCGGCAGGAGAGCCGGGTCCTTGCTCCTGCTGCTGCCGTGGGCAAGAGGAGCCTTTCTGGAGAGTGAGAGGTCGCCGATGCCCGTGATCACCCCCTCATCCACACCCACCCGTGAGTCATCGTAGTGTGTGGAGGCTGCAAGCACCGAGGGTGCCACCAGACCCCACGGCTCCGAGCGCAGCCGCTTGAGCCGGGGCAGCCGGGCTCTGTGGGCTGCCCCAGTGTGCTGCCCTGGGGAGGGTGTCTCATTGGCACAGGGGCTGTCCCCAGGGTGCGATGGGAAGATGCTGCTCTCCTCCTCAGCAGGGGAAGGTGCTGAGATGGGAGCTTTAGTGTGGGTGCTGGAAGGTTCTGTGAGTGCCTCAGGTGGGCTCCTCTCCTTGAAATCCAGCAAGGGGGGCATGTTCAGGTACTGCTTGGCTGTCTTGGTGCCAGAGGCAGATTTGTCCATGGTGATGATGATCACCTCCTTGCCTTTGGCTTTGCAGGCATTCAGGAGGTGCTGCAGCACATCCTTGTCATTGGCATTGATGGCGTGGACCAGTGCTGATGCTCCAGAGTGGTCCTCCAGGCTGGGGTCTGCGCCGTTCTCCAGCAGCAGGGACACCACATCCCCGCCAGCACCGCGGATGCAGGCGTGCATCAGGGCTGTTTTCCCAGACTTGTCCTGGATGTTGGGGTCAGCTCTGTTGTCCAGCAGGTACTTCACCATCTTGGGCTTGCTAATGCTCTGCTGGTCAACGTGCCTGGTGATGCAGGCCACCATCAGGGCCGTCTCCCCTCTCTCATTGCTCTCGTTGATGTAAGCCCCCCCTTCCAGCAGCAGCCGGGTGAGGCGGAGCCGCCCAAGCCACACTGCCTTCAGGAGGGGGTTCCCCCCCATCTCCAGCTCTGTCACCTCATCCATGGCACCGGCTGTTTTTTACTGGTGGGCAATGGCAGTGTCAGCTGGTAGCTGTGGAAGGACCGTAAGGAGAGGTGAGGTTTGGTGCTCAGCTGCCCCCCGCCCTGTCCTGCTAGGGTGCTCTGTGCCCGGCTGACCATGTCCATCCCACACTGTGGCTGGACAAAGCCATAGCGTGTGTCCAAAGCCTCCCACCCCACATACTGGGTCTACTGGAAGAGGTCTCTGCCACAAGCAGGGGGTTGGAACTGAAGGAGGTTTAAGGTCCTTCCAACACAAACCATTGTGTGACTCTATGACTTGGCTGCCAGGGACCCAGTTGACCTTAATTGGCCTTAATTGCCCTGAGCAGCTCAGCTGAGATCCCCACCCACCTTCCTGCCCCTCTTCCCCTCCCACGGATCCTGGGCTGGGTCTCTATTTAAATGCAGGCCTAGTCTGTACCAGTTCTGGTGTGACCTATGAAGGTGCTGGATCCTCTATCCACTCTGTCATGCCAGCTCCTTCACTGGATTTCTCTCGATTACCCAGGACCTGATTCACCACCCTTTACCCTGATGGTTGCTGTTGATAAGACCAGACATGGACTCATCTGTGTCTCATCCCAACCTGTGCTGTGGTGGTCCTCGGCTTATGACTTGTGTCTCCTCACAGAGCAGCTCTGCTCTGGCAGCTTCTCAATGGGACACTCTGGTTCATCTCATCTTGTTCTTCTCCAGCTATGCTGCCCTGGTGGCCATGCTGGCATCTGCCTGGATGCACCTGATTTCCCCAAGTGCCAGAGCAATCCGTGCAGTCCTGACCTCAAGGTGGTTTCCACTAGGTCCTTTGGCTGGTAATGCAGAGCTCACTGGAGACAGTGTGAGCATCTCCTACGGCTTCTTGTGCTGAAGCCACTGTCTCTGCCTCCTTGCTGCTGAAGCTGTGGTCACACTGCTTGTAACCCGTTGCTGCTCGACGCTGGTGTGAACTGCTGCTGGAGGAGCAGCTTCCACTCCCGGCAGCTCTGCCGCAGCCTGGCTCTGGAGCATCAACAGGCACTTCCCTGGCACTGGCTGTGGGGAATTCGGGCAGGTAAGAACCCAGCCATGGTGCGCGACCCTAGCACCCCATGGCCCCGCTGCCTGCGTCCTCAGGAGCAAATCTGTCCCTGGCAGCTGTGAGACCTGGGGGCTCCAGGCAGAGGCAGTGGCTCAGAGTGGTGCTGGAGGGACCAGCAGAGCCCAGCTCCAGACATCTCGGAGGCAGACACGGCCCCGTCGCCTGCCCCAGTTCCACCCCTCGGGTCTTGCCCAGCGTTTCCCTGGAGCATCCCTCCGGAGCCCCCGGCGTGGGGCACGCGCTGTGCTGCGCTCCCCCCCTCCCGTGCCCGGAGAACCGCGGCTCTCGCAGCGCTGGGACCGGCTGTGAGTGCTAGCACCGGGATTTCCCTCGGGGAGGGGCCGCGGTTGCTCCCCTGCGCTCTTACCTCCCTCTCCTCGCCTCTCTCAGGTGCCGCCGGAGGGTCCCAGTCTCGGGGACAGCCTCGTCCCTTTCTGGGGGTTGCAGGGGCCGCCGACAGTGAAGAAAGCAGCGATATCGGCGGGCGCCCCCCGCCCCGCAGGGGCCGTCCCGGGTCCCGCCGCCTCGGTGCCGATCGTGGAGAGGATGGAGGTGGTGTTGCCCGCCGCGCCCTGCCAGCTGCCTGCGGCTCGGTGCCCGGTGCCGGTGCGGGGTTATCCGGCCGGTCTCCCCGGTGCCCCCGCCCGCATCGGCCCCCGTGTACGCTCCGGGTGCTGCGTCACCCGCCGCTCCTGCCCGCGGGGACGGGGGGGCGGCGCATCCGCCCCCGGTGGGTGCGGGGAGCGGCGGGGGGGGTGTCCGTGCGCGCACGTGTCCGCGCCCACCCGCGTTCTGGTGGTGTGTGCACACGTCGGGGTTGTCCGTGTGTCCCTGCACATGAGTACTTGTGTGCGCCCGTGTGCAAGGGGTGCATGGGGGTGTCTGTGCAGGGTGCTCATGTCCCTGTGAGTGTGTCTGTGTCTGTATGCCCTGCGGTATGTGTGTCTGCATGTGCAGGAGGTGTCTGCACGGGGGGGGTATGTCCCTGTGTGTCTAAGTCCATGTACAAGGTATGCCCATTTGTAGACACTGTGTGTGTCCCTGCATGCCCATGTCTACATGTCNAGGGGGGGGGGTATGTCCCTGTGTGTCTAAGTCCATGTACAAGGTATGCCCATTTGTAGACACTGTGTGTGTCCCTGCATGCCCATGTCTACATGTCCCTGCACACACGTATTTTCATGTGTGCCCATGTACAAGGTGTGTCGGTGTGCCTGCACACGGGTGCCCATGTCCCTGTGTGCATGGGGAGCTGTGCCACACGTGTTCTCTGGTGCCAGCCTGTGCCCAGGCACTGGGGAATGGTGTGTACTGGTATGTGTGTGCTGCTGGTACAACACCCGTGTAGACGTGGCTCTGGTTTATCAGACTGCTGCTGCCTGTAAAGGTGTTTGTCATGGTGCTCTCAGATGAGGTTGGCAGGAGGGGGAATCTCTTTTGTGACTGCTAAAATATAATCTAAAATTGCAGCCTTCTTTGGTAGAAGTTGACAATAATAACTAGAGCTAGCAGGGAAATTGCCACATTAGCAAGCATTTAGGAAAACCGTATGGCAGCTACCCTGTGATCTTCCAGGAACACAGAGACTTCTGTTTGCTGAATTGGCCCAATAAGCCCTAAAGGTGTGCGTCCATTTGTTTCAGAGGCCTCTCACCAAACATCTTTGTAACCTAGGCTTACATAAATGATTGACAGTTCAGATTCCTGGGTGCTCTCCTCTTAATTAGGAAAATACTGGCAGCAAGTGATGGGTTCTGGCATCCCCCCACCCACAAGGGACCTTCCTCTTCTGCTGGCCTTGCCATTCTCATTAGTTCTTATCCCTGTGCCGGAGCCCAGGCTGGTTCCCAGCTGCAGAGCTGGGACCCCTGCCCGGGGCTGGATGCTGATGGTAACCCATCCTCTCCACACGAGTGGTGTCCGTGTTTGCCTTGTGCTGAATAATTCACAGTGAGGGATTAATGGAGATGCCCCCCTTCCCTTCTTTCCCCTCACACATGATCACAGATCGTGTTTTCTCTTAGTTATTCATAATGATCTGCTGAGTCAGCCTGTGCTGCTCCTCAGGCTGTGATTTGCTCCTGGATGATTCACTGTGGGATCTGGGAAAAGTTTCTGCTCCCTGCCCAGGGCTCTTCTCCCCATGGTGCCTTCCCCCTGGGCAGGGTGGAGAGCAGCAGAGGTGACACAGTGGTGACACCAAAGAGAATAGCAGCGATGATGAGAGCTTTGCTGGGCCACTCCAGCAGTATCTCACCACAGACAAGCTGTTGGGCAGCTCTCGTGCGTCTATTCCAATTTTCTAGAGTTATAATTAGTCTGGCCGAGCCCAGAGGAGGAGGAGGGAGCTGCTTTTGGCTGCTTGTTGGGACTGTAGCAGCCCGTCTGGTTTGTGTGTTCCCCAGGGGCTCTGATGATGCTTGGGGAGGCTGAGGGTGCAGGCTCAGGGACAGGGTGGCAAGTGGCAACCCTGGCTCCCTGTGCTTCCAAAGCCCAGGACAAGCTGCAGCACAGACAGACCAGGGGCAGGACCATCTCCTCTCTCGGGGGCTGTTGGCACTGGCTCTATTTTGGGTGTTTTGCAGAGCAGTGGTGAGGGTTGTGCACAGTTATTCCTGCCAGCTCACCCCTGCATAGCCATGCTTCCCGAGTACAGGTGATGGAGAAGCTTTTGGTGCCAGCATTCTGGAGGGGACCAACTAACTCTGCTGCCCTCTTGGGGCATGGCAAATGTCTTCTGGGCATGGGGAGGATCTGTATCTCCGCTATGGACCAGCTAGGGATCCCAGTCTCTGCTTACCCAATGCCTGACTGCTCCAGGAGGATGCTGCAGGTGTGTTACTGATTATGGCTGATGGCAGGTTTATGAAATCCAGTGTGGGCTCCTCAGCCCTGCCCATGCTCCTCACAAGGGTCTCATGGGGGAAGAGACCTCTTCCAACTACATCCAGATATTTTCCTTTCAGGACCAAAGCTTGGGGTAGGTTTGCATCTGCTTTAGTGTTGACTCTGATAGCTCAGGCTGGACAAACTCAGCACTTCCCTTCTTGCTTCTAAAAGCAGTCCGAGTCTCAGGGGTTCCTCTGGCCCCTGGAGCAGTGGGGCTGGTTGGAGCAGGCAGGGTGCTGGGGCTCAGAGATGCTGCTCCCCTCTCCCCATGGCTCCCCCCGGGCAGGGCCGGGTTATCTCCAGCCCCTGTGGGGCTCTACCCAAAATAACCACCTCCTGGCTGCGCGTGTGGAGGCAGGAGCGGCCGGTGATGCAGCGCTTCCCAAAGAGCAGCATCACCGCGCGCAGGGCCGAGGTCTCTATGGCAACCGCGGTAAAAATAGTGCAGCAGCTTTTAGGAGCTGTCAGGGCCCGGCGGGAGAAACCCTGGGATGTGGTGTTTGGGGAGCGGGGCTCACCACGCTGATGGGGGCTGCTGCCTGTGCCAGGGCTGCTCTAGGGAGAGAGGTGCAGGATGTGGGGCTTAGGACATGGACATGGCAGAGCAGAGCCATGGGGTTTGCTGGCCTTCTCCACGTGCAGAGAGGGCAGCTGGTGGGGATCAGCAGCTCCATCCCTGCTGCAGAGATGGTGACCACACATGGAAATCCACTCAATCCCTTTTGCCAGCGCATCCCAGAGCCTGGCTCTGCCAGCACATCCCTCGCAGGATGAGTCTGGCTTTGCTTCATCTTCCACTTGCAAAGCAGCACAAGTGGGGTGCTGCCCATGCCCACCCTGAGATTTCAGTGCCCATCTCCTGATCCATGTCTGCAGTATGAGCAAAGTTTAAACCCCTCTGTAAGGAGGAATGTTGGGAGCTGGGTGGGATCTGGGCCATTTTTCATCTTCCGCTCAATAGTGCCTGCATTAATTAGACTCTGACTCTAATAAGCTGTGTTAAGGCCTGGCAATAGAGGTGCTACTGCCATGTGTCACTGCACAGTGAGTGCAGTGATAACTTGCTGATAACCGGCTGGTGTTTTGCACAATTAACTCAATGTGCTGGGCCCTGGATGGCTGCAACTGCTTGGATCCCAAATCCTTACCTCCAGGGAGGGGAGCTCCTGGCTGTGAGACCAGGTGAGATGCAGGCTGATGGGCTCAGGGAATGCTGCTGTGCTGGGACTCACCCATCTTGGCACAGAGCTGGCAGAGGGGCAGCCCTGGGCACTGAGATTTCCAGCCCCACTGTCTCCATCACAGGAGCTCTGGAGGTGAGGATCCACTTCCCAAACTCCTTCCTGTTCCCTTCTTCTCCTCTCACGTGGGGGTGGGGATGTGTTTTGAAAGTGGCTGTAAAATCACTTTGTCAACCTGCTCCCATCCGTGCTGAGCTGTGTGCCAGGGAGCTGCATTCCCTCCAGTGAGCCTGTGCTGGGGGTGCAGCACTGAGCCCCCATGAGTGTCCCTACTCCCCTTGTGCCCTGCTCCTCTCACTCCATTCCCATCCCGCAGCCGGCGGTAGCCCCTAGGATGCATCCTCCCTCTTCCTACACTTCCTACTCCTCCTTCCTTTGCAATCTATGCATTCCAGCACCTCCGCGATGTTTCACTTCCATCTCAGCTCTACTCCAGAGGATCTGCAGAGAAGCCCTTTGGATTGAAAGGCAGCTCCCGGTGCTGGGCTGGAAAACCACTGACCCTGTGCAGGGGGAATAGTTGCTTTTGGGAGCTGAGGATGGTTGTGTTGCTGCAGGATGAAGCAGCAGTGCTCCATCCCACTGTGGTGAATGTGAGTCCTTCCCAAGCCAGGGGCTGTCATGGCAATGTCACCCCCTCTCTGAAGCCACAACCCCGGTGAGGTCTCAGGGGCTGGGGCAGGGTTTGGAAGCACATGGGTGACCCTTGGTGATGGTGCTGGGTACTGGAGCCCATGAGGGAGCAGTTCACATGGGTGCTGCTGAACCCACCAACTCCAGGAGTTCCCAGGCAGGGGCAGGAGGAGCTGAGTTGGCTCAGTCTGGAGCCATTACTCACAAGTTGAGTGCAGGGGATGGGAGGAAAAAGCCACTTGGCCTGAGGACAGGGGGTGAAGAGGCAGAGGTGAAGCTGGGAGTGCATGTCTGAGCAGGGGAGGGGATGGGCTGGTGGTGCTGGCACCTGGGTCAGAGCTGTGGCCCATCTGCAGCCATGTCCAGAGCTCAGAGCCTGTGGAATTACTGTGGTGAGAGAGGTGTAACTTGGCCTGCCTGAGAACTGCACCCTGCTTGGGGGCCAAATGTGCTCGGCATGGAAACTGACAGTGTGGTTTGAGGAGTCCATGTCTGTGATGTGTCCAACACACGCCGCATCCTCTGCCATGGCTGGGACACGGTGCGTGCCGCATCCTCTGCCATGGCTGGGACACGGTGCGTGCCGCATCCTCTGCCATGGCTGGGACTTGCTGTGGCTCCTGGCAGGTGAGGAAGTGCTGGGCGGAGGAGGGAGATGATTTGAGTTTGCATTACACAGAGCGCTTGTCGGAAGAGAACTGATCCGTATTTAACAACAGAGCCCTGCAATAACCTGCAATTACCTCTGAGCCGGGCTGTGGGGGTGGCTTTTTACAGCGCAGCAGCGCAGGAGTGTGTCTGCAGTGGGTGCTGCAGGACGGGGGGTGCTGTGCGATGGGTGGGTGCTCTCACCATCTGCTCTCATTGGCTCCCCTCACTCCCGTGTGTGGCTCTTGCTCCTTTGAGGACAGCACTGGCACAGCCCTCCCCAAGCTGGCAGCATTTGCCAAAGGGGTGTCCTTGGTCTCTCTGCGACAGGGGCATTTTGTGTCTGGTGGGTGGAGGTGGGTGAACAGCACTGGAGCAAACCCCCATGGGGCTCTGCTGCCACATCAGCATCATGTTCAAGGCCAGGTTGGATGGGGCTTGGAGCAAGCTGCTCTAGTGAAAGTGTCTCTGCCTGTGGCAGGGGCCTGGAACTGAAGGAGCTTTAAGGTCTTGTCCAACCGGAACCATTCTATGTGAATGGGTGATGGACAGTGAGACGTGCAGTGCCACAGCAGGGAGCTGCATGAACAGCGCTGGGGCCGTGGCATACATGTATCCTGCAGCCATCCTTTGTCCCATGCCATTGCTGCCCCAAGGGCTGCAGCAACTTTAATATCTCTCTGCTGAGTGAAATTTCCTGGTTGGGCTTTCATGTCCACCGGGACACTTATGAAATATCCGGATTCGTTTTTTTCTGAGGATTTGGAATTTCCTATTCATGGATTTAATATAGGGGCTACGTGCTCTGGGAGGGAAGTGGCTGCAGCACCGGGGCTGGCTCAGCCATGGCTGCCCATCCGTGCTGACACCCCCTGGCCATGGGTCCTGGCTCCGCTCCCCATTGCCCATGGCCGGGGCTGGAGCTGGGGAATTCGGCTGCCTCAGTAGTTTTCCAGCCGGCGCTAAGCCGCGTTTCACAGCTCAGCACCCCCCTGCCATGGGTGAAATCCAAATGCACACGGACAATCCGCGGGCGCTCTGTTTGCAGAGGGATCAGGTGAGGTCCCGGTACCAAACCTCTCATGCAGAAACATCCGTGAGAACACAGACATTTGCTCCCAGCCCCTTTGTGGCTCCCAGCAGCTCTGGGCTCTCTGTACAGGGAGGAATCTCAGGAGCACCCAGGTTTTTTCCCCTGGACCAGCTCATGGGGGGGATGCTGAGGAGGAGCATGCACCTCCTCCTGCTTCATTCTGGGACTCACCGCAGCCTTTCCACATGGTGGGAGCAGCCCTGCCCAGCTGAGGGGCTGGGGAGACTGTTCGTGAGCAGTGCTTTGCACTTATGTCCCCTCCCTGGCTGCCTGAGTGGATGTCACATGCGAGGACAAGACCCTGTGTTGGTGCTTCACCTCCAACAGGGGGTTGGGATGGGGCTTGGGCTCTGGGAATGGGAAGGTCTGAGCAGGAGGGTCCCTGAAGCAGCACCAAGGTTTTGGGGTGCATCCTCATGGGGCTGCCTCATCTGTGTTGTTCCCTGTCCTGGTGCTTGCACCTGAGAATTGAGGGGATTTGGGCAGCTCCAGAACCCTCCCTCCCGCCCCTGTCACTGTGATGGGTGTGCAGAGAGATGCAGTGGTGACACTCCCTGGAGCACCGTGGTGCTCTGTGGCTATGGGGGATCACGGGTGACTCAGGGAAGGGAAGACAGTGAGCTGGGAATGAGAAGCAGATCCCGGGAGGTTTAGAGCTTCAGGGCAGCTCCCCACAGGACCCCCATGGGCTCGGTAGGAACAGCTGTGCCCCAGCAGCACCCCAAAACTGCATGTGAGCAACTCAGGGCTCTGCTGAGCAAACCCTTACCTGCGCTTCGCTTTGCTTCCCCACGTCCTGCTTTGCTCCTCTGGCACTCAGCTCCTGCTGTCAGCTGCAGGTCCAGCTGTGCTTGAGACCTCACCTTAAGACTATGGAACATTTGGAGTAAGAAATGTTTCATGTGAGCAGCCCCAGGCAGGTACAGAGTGCAGGAGCTTCACCCACCACAGTAATTTCTTACTTTTGTAATGACTCTTTATACCAGTTCCAAAGGATTTCAAGCTGCCTCCACCGGGACGCAAGCAATCGGTAACTTGCTGGTGCCATGCTCCAGTGCCTACATACAAACTATCTCAAGACCTCTTAAATACCAGTGTTTTCCTGCAGGACAGACCTGTTGGAGATGCTGAAAGAGAACAAGCCCAGAAGGAAGGACAGGACCTGCTGGCTCTTGGGTAAAACAAGATGTTTCTTTAACCCTTGAGTTTTCTCTGCACTCGGGTTTAGTTGGAGTCCCACATCCCAGCTGGGACAGCCTGGGGAGCGCTGGGGCTGATGTGCCAGGACGATGCTTGTGCCTCTCGCATACCCTTATCAGTTCTCCGTCCAACATTACATGAAGAAGCTGGGCTGGAAAAGTGATAAGGAGATGAGAGCGGCCTCAGGAGACGTCTCCCCTGGAACTTCAGAACAGAAAACACAAGAAGCTGGAGCAGCGATGGGTGAGGTGGAGGTTTGGACATCTCCGGCTGCCTCTTCCCGTCGGTGGCACGGTGTGTCTGTGGTGGGGTGGCAGCACCTCGTGTGACAGACGCCTCTGCCCCTGCCGCCCGCAGCAAGTGCCCCGCGCCCGCGGCTGCGGCTGCTCCAGCCCCATGGACACTCCCTATTCCCAAATTTCATAAGCGCAGTCCCCTCCCTGTGGGGAGGGACCGGCCCCGGCGCGGGGGGGACCTCTCGGGTCGGGCTGTGTGCAGAAACCAGGGCTTGAGCGCGTGCTTTCGTCTGACGCTGCAGAAAGGCACCGACAGCCGCTGCCTTCCCCAGTGCTGTGGCAGGGCCGGAGGTGCCCCAGTGCCACAGGCAAGAGAACCCCATTGTGGGCGACTGGGAACGGTCCGTTACCGCATCCCTGCCCACTTTACCCACTGAACATGGGGCCCTGTGCCATGGAACCACCCCATCCCCTGCCTCATGGCAGCTGCCCCTGTGTCACCATGCCCCAACCTCTTCTCTTGTGATTTCTTCCCTTGGAGCATGTGAGGGCAATGGCACAAGGAAGGTTGTCCAACCTTGGTTCATCCTTTTGGGGTGGGCCACTTGTGCGTGCACCCACTCTGCACCTGCTCTGCACTGAAGCACCCCGACCCCTCCTGTTTCCAGCTCCAGCACAGCTGAGGCCGGAGCTGAGGAATCTGGATCTCCACTCCCTAGCCTGGGCATGTAAGCGCTTGTCGCAGCCACTGAGCCGGCTGGGGAACGGTCCTGCTCCAAGACACTTGGGTTGAACTGGAGATTCCCCTGGTGTAAGTCAGTGCACAGAGCCCCGGACTCATCCGGAGGCACTGTTGGGCTGACGTTAACAAAGCCTGCAGGAGCAAGTAACCTCTGCTCTGTGCTGTGGCTGCCCTGGCTCCAAGCTGTGCAGAGCTGCAGCTTTGGCTGTTGGATGAGGCCACGTTCGGTGTTCGACTCTGCTGGAAGGTACAGTCCATCCCATACAAACCATCTGCTAGAAGAGGTGCAGGGAGAGGGCACTGATGTTTCCTTGTGTCAGAGTGAGCCCCACCACAGCCACCTGTGTTTCCTAGTGGGTGCAGGGGTGATGGTGACAATCACATCCCAACTGCTTTGGATGGTGGGAGATACATGGGGGTACAACAAATCCTGGGTGACACCACAGGGCTGTAAAGAGCTTCCCACTAATGCAAGTGGTGCTGAATGAGCAGCCTCTGCATGGCTGTGGCTGTAAGAGGTCTTGGACTTTGCCTGCTTTAGAATTTGCTGCTTTGGACTTGCCTCATGTGCAGGGTTAGCAGGAGGCTCAGCTCGGAGCAGCTTGAGTCCCACAGCATCGCTGCTGGCTCCAGAGGCTCTCACAGCATTCCCAGCCATGCTAGGACTGCTGCGGGGTGGGAAAGAGTGTTGGATTCAGCCAGACAGAGCCTGCGGGTCCGGCTCCAGCTGAGCCAAGGCTTTCGTCTGTGTGAGCAGCCAGTGGGCAAGCACAAAAAGAGTGAGCAGCCCCATGTCTCATGTTGGTTTTGATTATGATATAGCTGAGCAGCTCCCAGGGATGTGAATGTTTGTGTCAGAGTAAATAGGGCTCACTCCCAAAATGAGGGTCTTTCTGGAATCAGAGCCATGGAATGGTTTGTGTTGGAAGGGACCTTAAATCTCATCCAGCTCCAACTCCTGCCACAGGGTTCCACACCTTCCACTGGAGCAGCTTGCTCCAAGCCCCTGAGTCCAACCTGGCCTGGAACATGATGCTGATGTGGTGGCAGAGGGGTGATGCCCCAAGGGGAGGGGCAGAAACGGTGCTGGGTTGTCCCGTCCAGGTTGCAGTTGGTGCTGGCTGATGCCTGCTGGTCCTGGGGCAGAACCCCTCTGGCACTGGGGCAGGAGAGCTCAGGGCACCCTCCAGGAGTGGGACCCAGGGTGCTGTTGGGCTGAGGTGTGGGACCTGTGGGGATTGGTGCAAGGTGAACTCCCTTCACTGGTGCTCCTGTCTGTGGGTATCAGTGCTGAGCGTCCTTCTCCCACATACCTGTGTTATTAAACAGCTCTTGGACAGAGGGAAGTGAGCTTCCTGCTGCTGCCCTCCGGAGAGGGGAGTGAATATTCCCCGGGGGTGGGAAGGAAATTGCAAATACCTCCTGATATCCCCCCCACCCCCCCCCCCCCCCCCCCCAGACCCCCTCCCCCCCCCCCCCCGCCCCCCC
>NDXB01019614.1:22760-47279 GCA_002631895.1 Agapornis roseicollis
GGGGGGGGGGAGGAAATTGCAAATTCCTCCTGTGAACCCCCCCACCCCCCCCCCCACCCCCAGCAGATCCCTTCTCCAGACCCGCCGGACCCTCTGGCTGCCGGGGGGGGGGCCCTGGCACATCCAGTACTGGATGCTGCAGCAGCCTCGTGCCCAGCGGGTCCCTGGGGTGACACGGCCGGGCTGGCAACCGGCTAAGCCTGCTCTGGGCGGCCCTGCCTTGGCAGGGTTTGGGCAGGATGATCTCTTCCCAGCCCTAACGGCGCTGGGATCCCCTCGGCTGCAGTGCAGCCGCATGCCCCGGTGCGGTGCCGGGTGCGCGGTGCCCGCGGTGGCGGTGGGGTGGGCTGCACTGCCCGCACACAGCCGCTGGGTGTCACCTGCAATATGGACTGTGCGACGCTCACAGCCTCTTGTACAGCCCGCGCACGGCTCCTGCCCGGGCCTGGGCTGCGGGGGTGATGGGGGGTGCAGGGGTGATGGAGCTTCAGGGTGATGGGGGGTGCGGGGTAATGGAGGTGCAGGGGTGATGGGGGATGCAGGGGTGATGGGGGGTGCAGGGGTGATAGAGGCTGCGGGGGTGATGGACGCTGCCCACAGCAATGCTAAAGCGCAGGGCACTGACCCCAGCACCCCCTGGGCTACTGCAGGGCTCTCATGTGAGCCAAGAGCTAAAGCTGATGACTGTGCCGCAGCCACAGCTCTGCAGACTAGGCTGGGACACCCAGAGCCACCGTCCCCTGGCACCACGGAGGGTGGCACTGGGGGTCCTGGTGTGACACCCAGATGTGTCCTGTGCTGTGTCCTCCCCACTGCTGCTGACACCTCCACACTCCTTCCCCAGACTGCTCTGCCTCATTGTTCCCTCTCTGCTCCTGCCTACTCCCTTAGGTTTGATTTAGCACTCGGGATCCCTGGCTCCTCTCTGGCAGTCCCTGGAGTGGGAAGTTGGGGTCCCGAGGGCTCAGGAAGTCCCCTTACTGCTCTGGAGCAGTGTTTCCATAAGGAGTTGGTAAGAACCACAGAATCACTACATCTGTAATGACACGACTGCAGGTACAACAGCATGCTTCCATTTGGCGTTTTTTCCCCCTAGAGAGCAAATTATTAATTATTAAGCTTCATTTTCACATCCACATTGTTCTGCTGTTGTGGGATGCAGCCTTTCCAGATCTGAGATCAGTCACCGAAGGAGCTGCATGTAAAACTGCTTTCGGTGTGGCTTCTGCACTGAGGAGCACCAAACCAGGGTTCAGAGCAGTCTCATTGCTCTGCTCTGGTGAAGGGGCTGATCTTGGGGTGCTGGGCTGGGTCACCCCATCGGGCTCACAGGGGTGGGAGCTGCCTCGTGCCAGCAGCAGCTGCCTGATGCTGTGACAGCACATTTGGGGTGTCCAAGCCCCTGCCCCCAGAGCTCTCCCCTCCTGCACTCCTTCTCCATCCCCCACCCTGGGCCCTCCCTTCTTGCTGGGGCTGAGGCTGCTGTGGCACATCCCCTGATCTGGCACATGGCAGAGACTCACGGCTTCCTGGCACATCCACCAACGCTGTGGTGCTGCCTGCCCTGGGCAGGAGATGGGCAGGTCCTGGCTCACAGCCTGGGACAATGCCCCCTGCTCTCCCTGCAGATGCCACTTGCAGAGGCACTGTGGGAATTAGCCCCTAACAGCAACTGGATGCGGATATGCTGGGAGCCCCTGGAAGAGCTGAACAGTCCCAGCTCTCTCAGCCTTTCCTCACACATTGCCCAGCCCTTGGACCATCTCTGTGGCCCTTCTCTGTCCGTGTTCATCTCTTCCCCAGAGATCAACCTACTTATAAAAAGCAGAACAAATGTGCTACAGGCTCTGCGGGTCTCGCCTTCGAGATGGAGCCAAGCAAGCTCTCCTGGCACTTTTCTTACTACAAACTGATCTGGAGAGGGGTCTCATATTTTACAGGTAAAAGAACATCGCAATGGACCAAAGTCACGAGGACCCAGTGCGATCAGGAGGTCCCTGTGGTGAGCTGGCATCTCTGAGGTACATTTATTCCTTGGCTCCTGGGTCATTTTCACTGAATTTCCCAGTCAGAAGCAGCTTTCCCATGATCACCACTCCCTGCTCTGCTGTCCTGGTGCTGATGTGTGACACCCTATGGCCACTTCCCTTGGCAGGCACGATGGTGCAGGGGCACTGGGATCAGCGGGCAATGCTGTGCAGGATGGGGTGACCCCCACAGCAGCTGCTTTGCCCCTTGGCAGCGCTGCCGGTGGGCTCAGCCATGGGCACGTCTCTAGCAGCCACAGTGGGTGCCACGCTCCTCCCCTTCCTCATCCCCATTTATTTCTGGCTCCCAACTTGTCATAAATGATTTGAGCTCCACAGTTTTCAAATTCGAGCTCCAAACCGTTATTTAGAGCCTGACAGGATGCAGGAGTGAATTAAAAGCTTATTTTTAGACCCTTTCTTAGCATGAGAGGCTCGCTGGGTGGCAGTTTGGTACCCCTGGCTGTCTGCTGAATGCCTGAGACCAGCCTGGAAATCCCATGGGATGCAGTGTCCCGGGTGGGAGCACAGCTGGGTCCTGGCTTCTCAGTGCCTACCAGAGAAGCCAAGCAGGCACAGGGTGCACAGCTACTGGGGTCCTTAGATGAGCTTTTAGGGGAAGCTCTTCCCTGGGAGGGTGCTCATAGAAGCTGTGGCTGCCCCATCCCTGGCAGTGTTCAAGGCCAGGTTGGACACAGGGGCTTGGAGCAAGCTGCTCCAGTGGAAGGGGTCCCTGCCTGTGGCAGGGGTTGGAGCTGGGTGAGCTTTAAGGTCCCTTCAACCCCAAACCATTCCCTGGTTCTATGAGTCTAAACCCTGTGTAGGTGCTTTCACCTGCCCAGGTGCTGTGCGCTCATGTGTTTCACTCTCAGTAGTGGATGACTGTCGTTCTGATCTGGGATATTTTCTGTCCTGCTCTTAATTAGTCATAATTGAGAGGTTTGATCAGCCACGCACTGCACATGCCCAAGTGCTAATGAGGTATTTCCACGCTGAATCACCAACTAACGCTTTACGCCAATGGTTTTGTTATTCAAGCTGCAAGCCCTGGCTCGGGAGCACAGCGCTCGGGAGCTCCTGTGCACTAATGTGCCCAGACAGTGGAATGCAAGCAGAAAAGATGATGAACTCGTCATGGAGCACTGACATATTGATGTGGCACCTGCACCTGCCTGCAGGGCTTCCAGAGGCGCTGGGGAACGAGCCCGGCTCTGGGCTTGTTTTCAGATCCAGGCTGTTGTTTATCACACAGCCAGTGTAGACACGGCAGTGGGGAGAGAGGGCATGGTGCAATGGGTGCTGGATGCCCATGGCCACCAGACCCCAGCCCTGATCCATGGGGAAAGGGGAATTGCTGGGGATCAGGGTCAGGGTGGGCTCTGCACAACCCTTGCTCCCTGCAGTGTGATTCCCAGGTACAGCAAGGGTGGGGACCAGCCACATGTGCTCCCCTCAGCCAAGGGGATGGGGTGAGACTCTCCACAGCCCCTCTTGGTCTGCACTGAGGTAGCCAGAGCATCACGGCAGTGCCAGGGCGAGGTGTGGGGGCTCCGTGGCAGGGAGCCAGCGCTGCTGCACAGCCATGGGCTGGGTGAGTGACCCAGATCCTGTGGATGCCACCTCGCAGGAGCAGCATCCCAGCAGCAGGGTTTATTTCCCGCTAGCAACAGCAGAGAAACGATGCCGCTTCTCTTTCCATCTTTTTCCTGTCGCTGCTGTTCCTTTCACAGTCTGAGGCAGAGATCAGCTCCCAGGACAGAGAGCTGGAGACAGAACCATTGTGCAGACTTCAGCAAAGCTGCTGCTCTGGTGAAGCAACCCAAGCTCTCACCGCCGCTGCCCTCCTCGAGGTGATGGTGTTGGTGAGGCATTCAGCAGTTTCTATCACGTGCAGCAGCCCAGCGGTTCTGTTTGTGGAAACATCTCCACAGGGGATCGGGAAATGATGCATTTAGAGGGATTTTACCAAGAACTTGCAAAAATGCTTCGCCAGGGGCCAACAGAACACAAGCTGTTAGTGCTTGTGTTATTCATGAGCAGCAGTTGTACATCCCCATCTCCCTGTTTGCCTGGACCGCCCTGTTCCTCTGCACGGGGAGAAGCAGGTCCCTTCCCAAAGGGCAGGGGAAGAAAGATGAAGAGATTTCTTCGGAGTAAGGTTTAGGGACATGAGGGCTTGAACCAGCTGGATAGTTTGGTTGTAGGAGTAAGCCATGTATGGCCAGGGAAGTTTGGAAAGGCCAGGTTGGACACAGGGGCTTGGAGCAAGCTGCTCTAGTGCAAGGTGTCCCTGCAGGGGTTGGAGCTGGGTGAGCTTTGAGGTCCCTCCCAACATAAACCATTCCATGGTTCTGTGATTTTGGCTGAGTACTCAAGCAAAGTACAGAGGTTGTGAGGATGCTCCCATGAGGACAGGCACTGGGTTGACCTGGGTGTGCTCTCAGTGCTGTTCCCACTTTATCCTGTTTCCCTGAGAGCTGTTTTCCTGTTCTTGTGCCTGGTGGGGTTTTCAGCCAGGTTTCCATGGGGAAGGAATGGGATGGAGTCCATCTGCCTACCTGCCCGCAGGGAATCACAGGCACTGCAGGCGGGTGGGCTTCAGCCAGACCCAGCTCCTCCCGCACCTTGTGCAGTGATTCCTGGTCTCCCTCAGAGGCTGCCACAGGGGAGCCTCAGTGGTGAATCCACAGAGTGATTCCAGGTTTCTTTGAGGATATTCTGTTTTCTATATCCCATTTTCCACCACTCTGTTCCCCGCTGTTTCTGATGAGAAAGCCAAAGCTTTGGCACATTTGAATGGCTTTATATTTTTCCATATCTTTTTAAAACCTTTATCAGACGCCTAACGGGTGCAATGAAATTCCAGCCGGAGCTGCAGCTCCTGCAGCACACAGAGGTGCCACATTTACTGGAGAGGTTGATTTATGTCCTGCTTGTTTGTACTAATTTTGCCAGCATGATTGATGTCTCCTCCAGTGCTCCACGGCCCTCCATGGATCCGAAACGAGCCAGGGAAATCCAGTGTTGCCACTGCACCCAGAAAAGGCTGTTCCTGTGCTGCCTGTGCTGATGTGCAAGGAAACATGATAAAATACCCTGGAAAACTGTGAGTGCCTGGAAAAAACACCTCATGTGCCACTGAGCACAAGGCAGTGTTTGCTGATGTGCCAAAGAGTTCAATTCTTCCACACAGCCATGGGTTTGAAGCCATTCCCCTTGGCCTGTCCCTACAGGCCCTTGTCCAAAGCCCCTCTCCAGGTTTCCTGCAGCCCCTTTAGGCACTGGAGCTGCTCTCATGTCTCCCCTTCAGGAGCCTTCTTTTGTCCAGGCTGCCCCAGCCCAGCTCTCTCAGCCTGGCTCCAGGGCAGAGCTGCTCCAGCTCTTGCAGCAGCTCCGTGGCCTCCTCTGGGCTTGCTCCAGCAGCTCCACGTCCCTCTTGTGCTGTTGCCCCAGAGCTGGGTGCAGGATGGCAAGGGGGTCCCAAGTCCTTCTCCTCAGACTGCTCCATACAGTCTCTCCCAGCCTGTGCTGGGGATTGCCCCAAGCCAGAGGAAGACATTGCACTTGGCCTTGCTGAACTACATGAGGTTTGCATGATCCCACCTCTTCAGCCTGTCATGATCCCTGTGGATGCATCCCTTCCCTGCAGTGTACAGTGCAGGGATGGACACAGTGATGGTAACAGGCAGTGCATTGATGTGCTCAGCAGCCCCGGAGCCGGGGCATCCCTGTGCCCGGTTGGACCCTGCCTGGCTGTTGGGTACCGGAGTGCTCTGCACTCTCTGGAGAAAAGGATTAATGGAGCATCCTGGAGGCAAATGTATCACCATGACAACGGGGTATGGAAACACCATCCAAACGTGTCAAATGAGGGGAATTATAAATACTAAACCCACAGTCTGGAATCAACCAACAGCTCAGTTTAACATTGCTGCTTTCGGCTGCATCCTGGTGGCACTGCACTCCCCAGGCCCCACATGAACACCCATGGTGGGTCTGTGGCTCCAGCCACACACCAGCCCATCCATCACCTGTGGCTGTAGCCCTGGGGTCAGAGCTTCTCCCATGAGAAATTAATTGTTAATAACACGCAGCATGCCTGTTTTCAAAAACCCAGCAAATTAATTTGTAACCCGTTGGCACTGTTTATCTGCCACCAGCGCTCCTGCGTTCGCAGTTTTAATGCACTGCAGCAGTTAATCAAGTCTCTTCCAGCAACAGTTTTGATTAAACTCACTTTCACTTCTTTTTTTCTTCCTTCTAATCCAATGCTGAAGAAGCATTGCTGAAGCAGCTGATTATGACTTAGATCATGACTTGGTTGGTGTTTGTTGTCTGACATTCCCCATGTACATCATAGTGCAGCAGAATCACAGAACGACATGCTGGTTTGTGTTGGAAGGGACATTAAAGCTCCTCCAGTTCCAACCTTCCACTAGAGCAGCTTGCTCCAAGCCCTTCTTTCAGGAGTAGCCTGTGCCGGGGGTCCGTGTGGCAGCACCAATGGCATCAGGCAGTGCCGAGCAGTGCTGGGGTCACAGCCCGTAGTGAGTGACTGGGATGGCTCCTGGTCCCACTGGAGCCACCTGTGCTGGGCTCATCCTTTCTCTTCCACCACTAGCACATGTCCATGTCCCTGCCCTCCTCTCCGGTACAGGTGGCTGCCTGCTCCCTCCTGCCCACGTGCCCATCCCGGAGAGTCCCTGTGGAATGTTCCAGCACTGAATCACGTTGGGCCGACTGGGAGCCAAGTCCTGCGGTGGCTGGATCCCTCCCAGTGGTGCAGAGTGAGATGTATGGGTGTTCCGCACAGTGGGTAATGTTCCTGCTTGTGGGACTAGGCAGGTACGAGCAAGAGGATGCAAATGGGATCTGGTCCCAGTGACCTTGCCTGTCCCCATGCCTGTGCCGGGTGCTTTGTTTTCTGCCTCATGTGGAAGGAGCATTTCCCTGGTGAGTGCTGCCCTGATGAAGGTGTTCCACGCAAGCACTGAAGCAGGAGCAGCTCTGTCCAATTCCGTGCTGTAACGGCAGAGCTGCATCACGCAATTCCCGGGACAGCCTCGGCTCCTCTTTCAGCTGAATTTCCAAATCTATCCCCAAACAAACGGCCCCGCAGCACTGACACCTGATCTGGAATTCAGCTTCAGCAGCGAGATCTGCTCTGACAAGCTGCTAACGAGCTCCCACCCCGGCAGCCGAGGCAGAGCTAAGCGGTTCTGACAGGGCTCTGCTAAATTAGCACATGCAAACGCATCCCGAGCGGAGCCGGTCCCGAGCAGCCTTTTTGTGGCAGAAACAAGCTAAATACGACTGCTCTGGGGGAGGCGCCGAGGATCGCAGCATCCTCGGTGCTCCCCCGTCCCCACGGATCTCAGCATCCTCGGTGCTCCCCCGTCCCCACGGACAGACCCCGCGGCTGCCGCTTCCCGGCGCGTTCCGGCTGCTCCCCCCGGGATGGCTGCGGAAGCGATGGGTACTTCGGATGCAGGCGGTGCCCAGCGCAGCCCCCAGGCCCCAGCTCCATATGGACCCAGGGCAGATCCAGCAGCAGACGTTCCGTGTCCCCCCGAGGCTGCTGTGAGGTCAGCAGGGGCTGTGCCCCCAAAGCAGCTCCTTCCAGCCCCACACAGAGCTCGGTGTCTCTCCCTCGTGTTTAGCACCACCAAGGCACTAACTGCCCTGTGCTGAGCAGGGATGCGCTGGGCAGCCGCGAAATCCATACCCCAGAGCATCCATGGAACAGCAGCAACCTGGATGGGATGAAGGGTTTCTGGAAGGATTCTCTTCTCAAGGGAACTGGGATCTGCCCCATGTCCCACAGGCAAATTTGGGATGATTTCCTCCTGCACTCACTGGCAGTGAGTGAACACCTGGCCCCAGTTCCCTGGTGGATATTCCCTTTGCTCAGTTTGGGGTTTCCTTTGACCAGCATGGGGTTTTTATCTCGTTTTTCCTGAAGCCCATGTTCTGCAGCCATGGTGCAGGATCTCAGAGGTCGCATCTATACCTCCCCTGGTTCCATTCCAGCCCCATTGCTCCCGCTAGTTGTGTGTACACACAGAGAGCGTCAGAGCGTCCAATGGGTGGCATTTGACACCCAGAAGGTTTGTAACTTAGACAATGGGAAAACCAATACCCCAAACGGTGACAACTGCTTTATTTGTGCAGCCAGCATGGGCAATTCCTGTGTTTTAGAGGCATTTTTCGTCATTTACCAAAGTCAGTTGGAACAGAGAGACAAAATCCAACGTTTGTGACACCTCCGATAGCTTGGAAGGGCTCTTTCAAATGCAGCAGCACTCAGCAGGCATGACATTTGAAACTCACTTATTTCATTGCCAGGCAAAACCTTATGCCTTTATACTGCATTTTTCCTGCTGTTTTTCAGTGCCGGAATTTCTCCCTTTTCTGGTTTCATTCCATTATGAACAGACCAGCTTGGGGAAAAAATAAGATCTCTGCTGTAAGAATAAATTGGCTTTGAAAGAGCAGAAATGTGGCTTGTTCATGTGGTTCCAGGCTTGGGGGGAGCTCCTGGGTACCCACACACCTGCCTTGTTACCTTACCCTGTCCACCAGTGCAGGGGGTACAGCCATTATATCCCTGTGCTGACCCCCTGAACTACCTGAAATGGGAAATACTAAAAGGCTATTTCATGTTTGGCTTTTTAGAATTGGTTCACACACTGCATGCAGAGCTCTGAAGCGCTGCCATACACACGCCTGGAAAACCTTTCTCTGGTGTGGCTTTGGATGCTCATGGACTCATGTGCTGCCCGTATCCAGAATCTTCTATTTAAGGGAACTGAGGCCTCACACCTCAGACGGAGCAGCCCAGAAATGCTTGCTTTTATGGCAAGTCCAGTTCCCTTGCATACAAGTTGTTCCTCATGGGTTCAGCCTGTGGCAATGGGAAGGATGAAGTGGGAGGGATCCAGCAATGCAGTAGGTCTGGCTGCCCACAGGGAGCACCCAGGGTCCAGCACATGGGTGGGGAGAGCAGCTGCTTGAGCAGCTCCTTGGGAAGACCCAGGTGGGAGCTGGGGGGCAGTCAGCCCTGTTAGCCATCAGCACCAGGTGCTCTGAGTGATGTCTGGGGAAGGGGCAGGCAGACCTGGTGCTTCTGGGTCATCTGCAGCAATAAAAGGGGAAGCTGCTGCTTGGCCTGTGCTGGTGGGTTTTGTGGGGTTGTGTGCTGTGCTCAAGTGATGGTGATGCCATGGGAATCTCCCTGGTTCAGCTGTGCATGCAAGATGAACAGGAGGGACAGTGATGTTTGAAGGCAATCTCTGCTCCCTGTATCCCAATGCAGTCTCATTGGTGTGGGTGATCCCAGCACTGTAGAGGCTGCTTGTGCCAGGTAAGGCTGAGGCACTGGGGTGTGTGTTACCTGCTGCAGCAGAGCTGGCCTGGAGCTGGTGCCCTGGAGGCAGTATCTGTTCCTCAATTTTATTATCTTTGGTAAATGAGCCATTTAGAGGGAATAAGTTGTTGGTGGTGATGTTCCAGGTTGTGTAAGTGCTGTGGGGTGACCTGGGCTGGGAGAGCTGGGCTTGTTTGAGCATGTGTAGAGATTTGAAGGTGCATGAGGCAGCCACTGGAAGTAAAACTGCCCATACAGTGGGTGGTGACTGGGAGCAGCCCTAGGCATGGACCAGGCTGTGGGAATGGGAAACCTGGCACCCCTTTGGATGCTGTGGGTGACAGAGCCAATACAGCCCTGTGTATGCAAGGGGTGGCTAGGGTGGGTCTGGCCTTTGGACTGTTATCAGAAAGCAGGTCTGGTTTTCATGGAATCAGACTGGTTTGGATTGGAAGTGCGGCTGCTCTTCTTCCTGGTGTCCCATGGGGATGGCTGTCATGGTGCCCACTGTCCATCATCCCCTCTGTGTGCTGCTGCCAGGAGCCTTGGCTGTGCTTGCCTGTGCAGCAGCTGGGGCAGCACATACATACCCTTCAGCCTTCTCCTCTGAGCAGTGTTTGTGCTAAAAGAGGAATTCAGCTATTTGAAATACCAGCATGGATGATTCAGTGTCTGCTCAGGCAGGAGTGAGGGAACACAGGTGCTGCTCCCCAGGCTTTATTCTGGGGACAAAGCCTTTCCCCTTGTGCTGATTTCCCCTAGTGAAAGGGATGCTGTGAACCTGCAGCCTATGGGGCTGCTGAGGGGAGAAGGTGGCTTTGGATCCTGCAAGAATAAGGGTTGATGGAGCAGACTCCTTTGGTCATGGCAACTCTGCAGCTCCAAAAGCTTTCTGTACCTTCAGAGCTGTATCTTTCCTGTGTGTTTTCATCCTCTTGTTGCTTGTCCTCACCCTGTGTCTTGTATCCTCTGATTGGGAGGTGAAAGTATTGGGAGCCCTGAGGTGGGGTGCCCTGGTCCCCATCCCCTCACTGTGTGTCCTAGGGAGAATCACCCCTCCAGCTGCTGCCAGAGCTCCCATGTGGATAATGCCACCAGGAGCAGAAGGATTTTGTAGAAAATTCCCTTTCAGGTGCAATTGGTGTGGGCTCTTTTATAGTCCTGGTTTCCAGGCACTGGAGGCTGTTGGAAATGCTCTCCTGGAGACAGCAAATCTATGGGAAAGCAGGGGGCTTAGTGAAGCATTCTGGGGGGTTTTCATCATCTGTTTTCCCCCACTGCCACAACTGATCCTTATGGTCCATAAGCGATGGGTGCAGCAGCAGCACAGGGACAATGTTGCATTCCCCCTCAAGCCCATACATGTGATGTTGTGGGGTGTGTTGGACAGGGCTGGGTCTGGGAAGCTGTGAGGGAGCAGGGGGTGTGCTGAGCCCCACATCCTGACCCACAGACAGCAGAGATGTGCTGCAGCATCCCTTTGGGACCTGCAGTGACGAGACAGGCAGCACTGGGCTCTGCCAGGTGATTCCTCACAGCCTGGTGGGGTATCGAAGTGTATCCATGTAACACAGATACTTACAGAGCCACAGACTGGTTTGGGTTAGAAGGGATCTTGATGCTCATCCAGATCCAACTCCCTGTGCTCCCAGTGGGCAGATTCTCACTTGAGCCGACAAGGACATGAGGAGTTGGTGCCTGGGAATGGAAATTTAACAGCCCAGCTCCAAAGTGTTTCCTGGTTAGTTCTGGATCCATCGATACAACTGAACAAGCCTGACATTGATTCTCTGCTGCTAGTGATGCTTGAATGGGGCCTGGGTGCTGCAGTCCAGCCAGTCCTGTGGCCCCAAGGCGGGAGAGCCTTCGGGAACCTGGATTCACATGTTCCTGGCACTCCCGTCCAGCTCACTAATCCCCTGATCCACCTCTGTCCCACAGAGAAAGCACAAGAATGAATCACATCTGATTAATTTGCCTTATCCAGAAGAATCTCCCTGAATTAGCAAATGCTTTGTGTCACTTGTTTCCATAAGCAGCACGAAAACATCCTGCAGAGCCGGCATCTGCATCCATGGCAGTGCCAGCCCTACCCGGAGCACACTGCAGTGAGCAGGGCTGGGTGAGCACAGTGAGCCCCAGTGGGACATCGTCTGCTGACAGGGATCCTGGAGCACATTCCTGAGCCAGCCCAGGTCCTGCCTGCCTGGTGTTCCCAGCCACATCTCCCCATGGCACTGCTCATGGAAGGCTGCCCGGAATGCACGGGGATCTGCTCCATCAGCAGCACATGCTTAACTGTTTAAAAATAACCCTGCCACTCTGATGGGGTCTGTTACAGCAAATCCCATCGTGATGGGAACCGAGCAGCCTCGGCATCGGAGCCTTGCCCATGGGACTGGGGACCTTGCTGTTGGTGCTGGGGCTTACTGCTCTCCCACGTGTTATTTCCTGACACAGCCACAAATAGCACCCAGCAAGGGCGAGGAGACCTGGTGCCTCTCCTTGCTCAGCTTGTGACTGCCTCTATGGCCTTGGGCAAATCACTGCCTTCTGCTGGAAGGTGAGGAGAGGGATAGATGGGTGCTGAAACACACCATGGGACAGACGAGGAGGGTCCCCCACATCCCGCACCCAAAAAACCCTGGCGAAAGTCCTGAGGTTCCATAACAACACATAAAGCTGTACAGACAAGTGTTGGGAGCTGTGGCTTGGGTGCAAGGAGGTGGTGTGGATGTGGGTCATGTCTCTGTGGGCCAGCCCTGTCCTGCACCTTGCAGGGAGGTGGGATCAGAGCTGAGAAACTCTGGGGCTTTTCCAGGTGCTGTAACACCAGAGTCCATCTGCCAACAACAGGCAGGTGATGGAGCTGGAGGCCTGACACAGCACTTCCTTAACAGGAAGGTGAACTGGGATGCATGGATCTCATCATGCCCTTGGTGTGGATAATCCCATCACCTGCATAAGCAGCTCATGCAGAGCTGATCGGTGGGTACTTGTGACCTGCAGCAAGTGGGGAGCTGCCTGGGTTAGTGAGTAACACCCATGTCCTGCCCCCAGCCCCCTGTGTCATCCAGCATGTTCATTGTCTGCTCTCGGGGTTTGTTTCACCCCTCAGACCAGGTCCTGTAGCTCTGGTGTCTCCTTATGCCATTGTAGCAGGTACAGGAGTGTTTGGTGTCTTCAAGATGTGCTGGTAGATGGACAGAGAGAAACAACTTCTCCATGATGCATGACAATAAGTGATTAATTGCTTTAGAGTTATTAAGTTGTTGATCAGGGATGGGATGCATCTGCAGTAGCGTTACCCAGAGCTCCCCCCCGCAGGGCTGCTGAGGGAGCCCTGCAGCCAAAGGGTGCTGGCCTTGCTCCCCATGGCTAATCCCACTGGCCCTGGGGATTACACACCTGAATGCAGCATATCCAGTCCTGGGACAGATCGTCCAAGGTGATCCTGCACCGGCAGGCACGGCTCTGGTGTCTGACACATTCTCCCCCAGAATCTGTAGCATTAGTGTATGGGAATCTGTGTATTAGTGTATGAGAATCTAGTGTGTTAGAATCTGCAGCATTAGCATCTGTCCAAGGCTTGGAGGGGGCTGAAAAACCTTGCTGCTAATGCTCAGGTGTCTGAAGGCCAGGGTGCAGGGCTGCCCCCAGGCTGGTGACACTGACCTGTTCCCAGTCAGGCTGCACAGCCAGGGTTCAGATGGACCCTAGACCTCAGGTCCCGCCACTCTGTACCTGTGGCTTTGGGCTTGGCCAGCCCTGGCTCTCCCCTCTGGGTATGTCCTGAGGAAGGATGCTCAGGATCTGCTCTTGCACCTCATCCCTGTGCCCCCCCAGTACCAGGCCAGCATTGCCTGCTGTGCAGGCATCACAGGCAAAGCGTTGCCATTTCCGTGCTCCCAGCTCAGAGCAGAGCTTGCTCTTCCAAAGTGTCCAGAGGATTTGAAAAATAGAACTTCAGCAGATCTGCTTTTAGTGCTGCTGAGTAACGGCCTGTTGTGCTCCTGGGAGATGGGCAGAGGGATGGGAGCCTTCTCCAGCCATCTGTGAAAGCAGTGAATGGGGAAAAACTCTGTTATAGGCGTTCACTGACAAAAATATCTTGTTCTGAGAACGCTGGAGCCTGCTAGGATTGGAAGGATGCTGTTTGCTGGGATGCTGCATATCCCCTCTTAGGGCAGCTCCACCTCTGCTGGTGCTGGTCACATCAGGCTTTGCACCCACACGTGTGCCCGGACCCGTGTGCACACACAGGGCTGCGGGGCTGCCTCACTGCGGGCAGAGCCCGGCTCTGGTGCGGCTCCTCCCCTCTTCCTGCCAGTGTCACATTTAACACCTCATCAAGTCTGTGATTGCTTGTTTACTCCTTCGCTGGTAAGATGCGATCTTGGTGCAATTAGAGAACAGAAACAGCGCATTCCTGCTTCCCAGAGAGGGTCAGGCCGGGCCTTGAGGCTGGCTTAAGCCCCAGTCGGCCCTCGCCCCATGGGAGATGCTCGGCACCGGGACCCCAGCACCGGGCCCGGGCAGTGGAATTGTGTGAGTCAGGGCTCTGGGGAATGCGGCTCCACTTTAAGGTGTAGCTTAGGGAAAATCATTGTGTCCCCGTGGGCGCAGCTTGGAGCAGCAGGATCCCTTCCTTTAGCCCAGAGTGGTGTTGACTCTGATGCCTAACAATGGACGCCGTGCAGAGCTATTCCATCTGTAGCTCCCATAGTGCCACTTGCACCAGCTTTAACCTGGACCTGCAGGGTGGCAGGAGCTGCTGTGTGTGCATCCATGGGGAGATGGGCCATCCCACTGGAATGCCAGCAGCAGCCAGGCAGGCACCTGGAAGGGAGACAAGCTCCTGGCTCCTGCCTTGTTAGCAAGGAGCTGTCTTTCCCTGCAGCAAGCACCCAAGCATCGAGAACGTTCCCTCATGATGACAGAATTGAGGTACAAGTTCGTGATTTCAGTCCTGCTGCTCATGAAATGCACCCAGGAGTTGCTGATGCTCCACTGCCAGTGCTGGCAGTGCCCCCGGGGTCCTGAATAGCCCACAGAGCCAGGCATGGGGAATTCTGCTCACCACAATACTGCACAGCCTGGCACTGGAAGGTGGGGAAGATGCTCCAGGGCTCCTTGTGCTGCCACACACATACCTGGTTGTGCCCTGCCTGTGAAGGATAAAGGGGGCAGTGAAGTCCCCCAAGATGGGTTGGTTTCCAGGGTGCTTCATCACTGCCATAGGGAGGGGGGATGCTGGGGACCTGCTCTGAACGCTCAGCGGTGTGGAACCCCAGAGGAGCACAGTCAGATACACAGGGAGTGGGGGTGTTTGCACCTGAAATACCCTGTCCCTGCCGGGCTGGGGGCGTCCTTAGCAACCTGCAGCTCTGGCTTTAGGGAGGTTTCAGTGCTCTGTCTGTGGTGAGGCCAGTGCTGTGTGGAGCAGCAGGGACCCCCAGCCTGTGCAGCACAGATCACACGCATACAGCTATAATTTTAGCTGTAATGTGCTCGGTGAGGCCCTGAAAGTGCTGCTTTGTCTCAGGAATGCCTAAAAATAACGGTTGGTTACCAAATCATTGCTGTGTGAGCCCAGAGCCTCCCCTAGCCCCGGAGCCCGGTGTGCTGCTGCTCCTCACTCACTGCCAGCAGCATCACAGCCCTGGGTACCTGGCACAAGGTGCTGGCAGCGGCCCCGTGGTGATGGATCCAGCTCCCCGGGGAGTTCTCCATGGAGATGGGAATGATTCACGTTAGGTGATCACCAACTCCTGTGCGTGGGGTGGCTGTGAGCAGTGCTTGTCCTCATCCAGCCCCAAGGGGCAGTGGTTTGAGGAGCTGCAGTGGGCGCTCAGTGCCTCTGCCTGACCCTGACATGGGACAGGGATAGTTGTTGTCTGTGCTCAGATGCCTGGTGTTCTTCGCTGGGCTGGGCAGAGGCTGGGTCATTGTCCAGATTGTCACTGGTATGGAATGCTAGGATTGTTTGTGTTGGAAGGGACTTTAAAGCTGATCCAGCTCCAACCCCTGCTACAGGCAGAGACCCCTTCCACTGGAGCAGCTTGCTCCAAGAGCCTGTGTCCAACCTGGCCTTGAGCACTGCCAGGGATGGGGCAGCCACAGCTTCTCTGGGCACCCTGTGCCAGCGCCTCGGCACCCTCACAGGGAAGAGCTTCTGCCTAAGAGCTCATCTCAGTCTCCCCTGGGGCAGGTTAAAGCCATTCCCCTTGGCCTTTCCCTACAGGCCCTTGTCCCAAGCCCCTCTCCAGGTTTCCTGCAGCTCCTTTAGGCAGTGGAGCTGCTCTCAGGTCTCCCCTTCAGGAGCCTTCTCTTGTCCAGGCTGCCCCAGCCCAGCTCTCTCTGTCTGGCTCCAGAGCAGAGCTGCTCTGTGGCCTCCTCTGGCCTCACTCCAGCAGAGCACAGTGGCACAGGGATGGCTGAGGCCAGCTGGGACACGTGGAGAAGGCCCTGAGCAATCTGTGCCTTGATTAAACATGGGGAGGCAATTCCAGCCCCTGTACCTCAGGTGAATGAGCTGGTACCCAGCACTGTGAGACGAGGAGCGGTGCCTGCACACTCTCTGTGGGCTCAAGAGCTGCTGGCATAAATTACCATGTTGTCATCCCTGGAGCTGAGATTTCCAGAGAATAGTTTAGCGGTTCAAAGGGCTGCTGAAGCAATTTCACACAGCATAATAACAGTCCTTGAGCTTTCCTGTTAAAACCCATCAACAAATCCATGGTTCTGGCAGTGTAGCTGCCTGCTGGCTCTGGGGTCAGCCCTGTCCTGACACCCCTTGCAGGGAGGAGGGTTCTAAGTGACAAATTAGCCTAATGAACCTGCAGCATCTCTGTTGTGGTGAGGAGCCTTGGTTTGCACACCCCCCTCCAGTGCTGCAAGCAAATGTCACTGCTCCATCTGCTCAGCTCCCGTGCTGGTGGGAAATGGGACCTGGGAGATGGAAAGAGGCATAGGTGCTGGTGGTGGGGCTGATGGCACTTACCCTGCCTGGTGAGAACACAGTTTGCTAACCTGCTGCATCAGCAGCTTTAGCTTAGCCTGAAGATGGGAGAGCATCCCAAATTCCGATCTCTGGTGAGTGATTTCAGTGCCTGGCTGATGGAAGCCCTTTGCCCAACTGGAACCAGTAGGGGCTCAGTGTGGGAGAGGTGTCTGCTCCCCAGAGAGCCCCATGTACCAGCATCCTGCCCTGGCCAGGGCTGTCCCCTTGCTGCAGGTTTGTGCCCCTTTTCCTGTCCCTCTCGCTATCCCTCTCCTGCCTGGCACATACAAAGCTCTAATTCACGCTCCAGGAGGCCAGTGATTTCTAAAGCAGGAAATCAAAAGCATTTCCAAAGCCCAGCTCCTGCAGCCAGGGAGGCAAAGGGCAGCTTCCACCCGCGTTTACTTCTTGCAAGCCCTAAAGTGCTGACAAGCAGCGAGGGAAGTAACCGCGCTCCATCGGGATCACCCTGCTGGCGCAGCCCTGGTTAAAGGGCGCTTTATGGGGAGCACACGTGGAGCTGCCAACACTTGTAAAGCAAACGGCTTGTGCCTGTGATTTCCAGCCCCCAGAATGAGCGCGGCGCGTGGATCCCGCCGGAGCTCGGCTCCGGGCACTTGCGGCTCTGCAGCTTCCCATGGACCTTATCTGCATTTTTACATAATGCTGCCAGGAGCCTTGCAGAGGAGGAGGCGATGCGGGAGCTCCGGGCGCATGGAGCGTGGCTCCGCAGGGCCGGTTCCCTGCCTGTACCACGGGACTGGGGAAAGCCGAAACGGATCAGGTACCTGGTGGGTTTCCAGAGCTGTTTGCTCGTGGAGCCGGTTACTGCTGAGGGATTCGCAGCAGGGAAAGGATGTTTTTCCCTCTCAGCAAATACGAGTTCATCCTATTGTGTGTTCCCAGGCCTGGTGCATTCTATGGACTGAAGATGAGGATGGGGCAATGCTGGGAGTACCCTTCCTGGGGCTGGGCCAGCTGCTGCTCTTGGGATGTGGGCTCCTTCTCTTCTGCTTCCCAGCCTGCTTCCATGTTTATTAAACACTTCAATGGAGAGAGAAGAAATCACTGCAATTCAAATACTTGGAAACCTGGGGAAACCTTCACTGCAGGCAAAATCCCTGCCTCGTGGCAGTCAGCATCAGGTCTGCCTCAGGGAGAGTGATGAACACTACCTGGGGCAGAAGGGTCACACTGCAGATGCCTCAGGATCGATGGAAGCAAATGTCACATGCGAACACCAAAGCTCACCCTGGTTTAGAGAGCAGAGTTTCCGTGTCTGCTCCAACCTCATGACCTGGCAATGGGATTTTCCGTATCACCTAAGGGGGGTTCCCAGCTAAACTAGCATCTTCTGCCCCAGCTGCATGCTTTGACCCAGCAGCAGAGGCTCTGGTAGTGGTGGTGGAACAGGATGTGGAACCTTCCTGATGGGTGGAATAATGGGAAAGGGGAGAGCTCTCACCAATGGAGGGGGTCAGCCATACTGGTCAGGAAAGTCCTGGAGCTAAGGAGGTGTGAGGGCAGCAAGAGGTTCTGCTTTGCCCCTGTTCGGAGCTGCTTTGTCCTAGTCCAGCATCAGTCCGGTGCCTGGCAGTGCTCAGGCTGTATCCCTTGTGGAGTGATGGGTTCATGTTCCAGGGAGTACCCAGGCCAAGCAACTCCATCCTGGAGCCAGCACCCTTCCCAATTCCAGTTCCCTCTTGTTGCCGTGGCAACTCATGACCTCACTGCATTCCTTGGAGATCTGCCAGCTTTTTCGGTGGAAACAAAGCTAATTAAGAGGGTTTTCCTGATGCCCTCCCTGTCTGCAGGGGCTGGGGACACTCGGGGCTGGTTCCCCTGCCAATGCAGGCAGGCAGCCGCCTGTGGGCAGCAGGGTGCCTGCAACACCTGGCAGCCACCTCGGGTCTTGCACATGCCCATCACCGTGGTGTCTGACTGCCCCAAAACAGAACAGGAGGAGATGGAGCAATGGGGTCCTCTCTCCTCTCCCACATGTGACATGGGCGAGTGGCTGTGCAGTTGCTGGGGTGCCCTAGTGGGAAGTGGGGATGGGAAGGGGGAGGATGGTGATAAGGGTTCCTGATCCCTCTGCATGCTCAAGGGCCTGCAGCATGTTTCTGAGGGGGTGCAGGCTGTGTGTGGGTCCCACCACAGGAAAGGACATAAGTGGGGATGTCCCATAGTCAGCAACATGTAGGGCAAGACACAGGGACGGGTCCTGGGACACAGGAGAGCTGGTGCCTGAGATTGTAGTGGATGCTGTGGGTCTCTATTAGCCTCTATTAGACCCAGGGCTCCCACTGGGTCTGGAGGTCCCTCTTAGAAGCTCCTGCTATTCCCAGGAGTCCTGTCTGTGCTGGGGGTCCTGTGTGTCTCAGTGGTCCCTCTTGGCTCAGGGGTCTGGCTGTGCCTGGGGGTCCCATGTGGCTGGGGTTGCCTCTTGACTTGTGGCTGCAGTCGTAGGCAGGATTCCCTGCTGACACAGGGCCCTGCATGCCGGGGGGTCCTCTATGCCCAGGGTTCCCTCTTGGCCTGGGGATCCAGCCGCAGGCAGGATGTACTGGGGGTGCTGTGTGCCCGGGGGTGCCTCTTGGCTCCAGGCTCCCGCTGTGCCCTGGGGTCGTGCTTGCCCGGGGGGGTCCCATGTGTCCCAGGGTCCCTCTCGCCTTGGGGTCCCACGTGCCCAGGAGCGCCTCTTGCCCCGGGGGTCCCTCTGCCACTGTGTGCCCGGGTCCCCGCTGCTCGGGGCAGGTTCCCGGTCTGCGGGTACCCCGCAGCCCGGAGGGGGGCGGCCCCGGGCAGCGCGGCGCGGCCACCCCCGCAGCCGGCGGCAGGGCCAGGGCCAGCCCCGCAGCGGCTCGGTTCGGCTCGGCCCGGCGCTGACGGGCTCCCGGTGCCGCCAGCGGCTCCGGCGTCACATGACCTGCCCGTCTGCGGGAGTCGCGGCTCCGGGACGCGGCGCTGCCCCGGCGCTGCGCGGGCAGGCGGCGGGGCTCGGCCGCGGCATGAGCGGCCGCGGCGGCCGCCGGCTTTCCGGGGGCAGCGGGCGCCGCTGATGCGGGCGCGGGGGCTGCGGCTGCTCGCCAGGGACCCGCCCGCCGGCCGCCCGGCGGGGACCATGTGAGGAGCCGGCGGTGCCCACCACGATGCAGAAGGGGATGCGGCTCAATGACGGGCACGTCACCTACCTGGGGCTGCTAGCGAAGAAGGACGGCGCCAGGAAGGGCTACCTGAGCAAGCGGAGCTCCGACAACACAAAATGGCACACCAAGTGGTTCGCGCTGCTGCAGAACATGCTCTTCTACTTCGAGACAGACTCCAGCTCCCGGCCCTCAGGGCTCTACCTGCTCGAGGGCTGCGTCTGCGACCGGGCGCCCTCCCCCAAGCCCTCCCTCTCGGCCAAGGACTCCCTGGAGAAGCAGGTGGGCACCGCGGGGGACCGGGGCTGCCGCACGCCACCCCCCACCGCCCGGGGATGGTGCCCCGGAGGGTCTCCGTCGCCTCTCCCGGGGCTGCCCGGGGCAGGGGATGCGGCTGGTGCGTACCGGGGCTGGGGGATGCTCGGGGGGTGCAGTGCCGCGCTGCAGCGCACCCCGAGGAGAGGGGGGGGTTCACTGTGGGGGTGTCTGGCTCCGACCGGAGCCCCCCCCCCCGCATCATCCCCCCCGTGGCTAATTAACCTCGGTAATTGCGGCGGGGCTGCGGCGGGGGGCGCCCCCTGGCGGACACGGTTGACACTTAGCGCAGCCCCGCTCGTGTCCGCGGCCCGGCCGGGGCTCGGTGTGGGGCTGCCCCGGGGCTCCCCCCGGTGCGTTTCCCTGGCGCAGCCGCCATATAAACCCCCCCCCGGGTTTACCGATGTGCTGGGGGGCGAACCGCCCCGCGCCGGGCGGCGCAGGTGATGGCGTGCGGGGCTGGATGCGGGTATCACCCGGTTCCTGCTCGTCACGTGTGCGGTTTGTGCTCCCGCCGCAAACCCACAGGCAGCACCGCTCATCCCGTCCCGTGGGACCCGCCTGCCCCACGCAGAGCCGGTGCTTGGTGCCCGATGTTAACGTCTGCAGGTGGAACGCACCAAAAAAGTGAAGCCGCTGCGAGGCCCTGGCAGAATCCCGGTCCCCCGCGGCCGCAGCACCCGCCGTGGCCGCGGGTAGTTTCCTGTGCCCTGGCTGTGCCATCCCCGGGCGGGCAGTGTGGCACCGAGTGTGGGTGCGATGTGGCAGCTTGTCTGGTGGGTGACGGTTGCGCCTGAGCTGGCAGGCACGGATGGGACTGGTGCCGGGTACGGGGGAGGAAGAGCTGGCTTCCAGCCGGGGGAGCAGCGCTGCCAGAGCTTCCAAAACCCTCTCCAGCCTCATGAGCGTGGTTAGGAGCCGCTGCGGTTGCCTTCACCCCTTGAGCACAGCGCTGGTAGCGCAGGAGGCACCGGGAAGCCCTGGCGAGGAGAAGCGGGGATTGTTCTCCGGGGCTGCGGGTGGTGGGATGCTTCGAGCAAGTCCGGTTCTGCAGGGCTTGCGTAATTTCTGCCTAAACCGGCTCCCGGGAAGTGCTGGGAGCGTGGCTGCGGGACAAGCTCCATGACAGCCCCCGGGTGAGGGGCAGCCAGGGGACATGAGCCCCTTATTAACCTTCAGTTAATCACGGCCTGCTTAGTGCCCCAAAAATCCCTGCCACAGCAGCCAGGGATGCAGCACCATCGCTCCGTGGTACAGTTCCTTGCTCCTGGCTGGGAGAATGGGAATATTTCCCTGTTCAGGTCAAAATAGTGTGTGTTTTATGCAAGGGCTCTGCCTCCTCTGGCTTCGGAGCAGCCTCCGGTGCACTGGCTGTGGCTGCAAGGGGGACAAGCTTCTGCCTTGTTTTCCAGCCATGTCCTTTTAGGTAACAATGGAATAGATGTTCCTGCGTGTTCCTGGTTCGGCTTCAGTCCAGCTTGCTGGCCAGGTTTAAACCCATCCTCCTGCCCAGGTTTTACATCCCTCACCGTATTCTGACTCCTAGTGTTTGTGCGGGAGGGATTTTCCAGCAGGTAAACAAGAGGGGAGGATGCCATAGCCCCTTTCCAGTTCAGAATGCACCTGGAAGACTTATTCCCAGTGTTGGCAAGGGGCTTGGGCCATGGTGCAGTGAGATCTGGCCACACCAAACATGTACCAGGTCACTGCTCTGTGCCCATTCACAGAGGTTCAGTGTCTGGCTTGTAATTCCCTATAATTCCTTAGGAGAGATGTGAAGGGAAGTCTTGGTGGTGGTGCCTGCTGCTCTGCAGGCTAATTAATGGCCTATGGGTGAGATAAGCAGCAGAATGTTGATGGTGCAGATCCGCAGCAGGGTCTGGGAGGAAGTGTGCGGAGCCGACGGGGATCCGAGGGGAAGGTGTCCGGGTTCTGCACCCCAGCAAAGCTCCTGCCAGCCTGGCTGGTGCCAAGTCCTTGGCAGCCCCTTTCAGGTGCTGAGGAAATTTCCAGCACTGCCTGTGATCACCATTATTTGGTGTGGAGCGGGTTTGTCTCTGGGCAGTCACAACTACAGCTCTGGGGGCAGAATTCCCTGCAGCAGAGGAGCCCCAGGTTTAGATTCCTTCGTGGAAGTGAAGCCTGAAACATTCCCAGTTCTCCATAAAGGATAATGTTTAAAAGGTGGGTCTCTCAAACCCCCCTCCTTTTAAACTCACATGCTGTGCTTTGGTGGGGGTGTTTTTCCTGGCAATGCAGTGTGGTTTTAGCATACAGGGCATGTGTGAATGAAGGAGCAAAGTTGTTTGGAAAACTGAAGCACAGTGGATGGGATCCAGTCACCTCTGGGAACTTTCTCTCCTGGTTTTGTTGCCTTTTCTCACAAGTGGCATTTTCTATTTGATTTGGGGGGATGGTTCATGGCTGGGTGGGCTCCAGCCTGGCTGTGGCTGCAGGAAGGTTCTGCTGTGTCTGCCTGTGCTGTCCTGCTCGGTGCAGGATGTTGGGGGTGCTGGTGGTGCTGTGCAATGAGGGTCCAAACCCTCCCCTTTATTTTGCTGTGAGGATGCTGTGGTGGCTTCCACGTCCCATCTCCTGCATCATGGTGGCAAGGGGCCATGGTGACCCCCCAGGCCCGTGCTGTGTTGCAGAGAGGGTGGGCAGGACATGTGGTGGGGTTGCGCGTGTCAGGGCACAGCCAAAGTGGGATCCCTTTGGAGGAGCTGAGCAGATGCAGGGGTCTGGAGCTGATCCATCTGTGACCTCAAGGGCCAGGACCAGGAAGGCCGCAGTGCCGGGTGGGGGCTCTCCATCACCCATGAGTCAGGCAGTGGGAATCACAGATGGGTTTGCTCCATGGATCCATCCCTGAGTTGTGTTTGCAGACCCACACCACGGTGCCATGAGCTGTTCCTGACCAGCTGCCTTCCATGTCCCAGGCCAGAGCCAATGTACTGCTGAGTCTAGTGGTGACACTGAGCACAGCCCTTGACTTGAGGCTCAGGAGCCCTCTGGAGCCGAGTCCTTTCACCCCTGCCCAGGCTGCTTGGGAACACACAGCCTGGAGCTGGAGATTTCCTGCCCCATGTCTGAAGCGGGTGTCACATTTGTGCGTGTGAGACCCCAGGGAGCATTTTGTACCTGATGCAAAGCTGAGGATGGGTGGGCAGTTGGTGGGTGTGAGTGGCCATGGATCCCCAATGGAATGGGAGCAGGTTTGTGGAAATGGTTCCCACCGGCACATCAGCAAAGAGTTTCTCTTCCTTCTCCCTGAAGTATGTCCAGCCCTGGCCGAGCTTGTTTCCATGCACAGCTCAGCAGGGCACGAGAAAGACACGTCCCAGCATCAGCAGCACAAAGTGCAGTAGGTGCTGAGACAAAGCACGGTCACTGGGGGCACCCTGTCCCATGGCCCTATCCCTGAGGCACTGGAAGAGTGGGATGGATTCAGAGCTGGGGATGCTTGGGTGCTGCAGGGAGCAGCAGATTCCTTTTGGGAACCTCTGTGAACCCTGGCTGTGCAGGGTTATCTGGGCCCAGGCTGGGCTGTAGGTAAGGGGGAGCAGTGGCAGGGGACACACAAGCGGCTCTGAAATGGTCCCAAATTGAGGCAGGTGGGAAGGGCTGGAACTGGATGAGCTTTAAGGTCCCTTCCAAGCCAAACCAGGCTGGGATTCTGGGATTCTATAATCTGTGTGACCGATGGCAGTGAAGCGGTTGCAGCTTGGTCTGAGCACAGGACACGTCACCTCTGAGGGAACGGGCTCTGTCTATGCTGAGAAACTCCCCCAGAGCTGTCATATAAACCCAGACAGGGTGATTTTGGGATAATGTGGCTTTCTCAAGATGTTTGCCTCTTCCCATGAGCTTAACTCACCTTGATTTGCTCACCTGGGTCTCTGCCCATTGGCCTGTCCTGGTAGCCTGTCCCATTGGATTTCTAGAAACTCTACATCACAGCAGTTTTCCCAGACTGGGGAAGCTGCAGGCAGGCACTGTGTGATGAGCTGCAAGTGGCAGGAGCTCAGCCCTCGCACCAGCAGCACAGACACCTGAATGTATTTACATCTGATCTGAGCTTCTTGATCCTAAATCACAGTTTGTGATCCTAAACCTCAGCTTCTCATTAATTCACAGGTTATCCCCTGACTTTTGTGTTCAAATGTGATGCCAGTCTGTCCCCTTCTGTCTCATGTTTTCACTCAACAGATTCACGAACACTGCTAAAGAAGCAGGGGGAGGAAGGAATGAACCTTCCCAATAGCTCAGCAGCCCTGATTCCTTTTCTCAGCTGTACATACATGTTTTGCAGATGTATTGCAAACACAAAGGTGCAGAGTCATTAGAGGGGTATTGACATGTGAGTCTGGCCAGGGTACGAATGTCTATAGTCAGGACTTTGATATAACTCTGGTATCTTTATTAATTACTCTATAGAGTGATGCCAGGGCTCCATTTCCAAACTGTGAAGAGGGTTAGGGCTGCTCATGGTGCTGGTACTGGTGTGGAACTGGTGATGCCTGCGTGGTATTGGTTATGCCTGTGTGGTAACAGTGATGCCTGCGTGGTATCAGTGATGCCTGCGTGGTACCAGTGATGCTTGCGTGGTAACGGTGATGCCTATGTGGTACCAGTGATGCCTGGATGGTATCGTTGATGCCT
>NDXB01019614.1:47295-59354 GCA_002631895.1 Agapornis roseicollis
ATGCCTGCGTGGTATCAGTGATGCCTGCGTGGTATCAGTGATGCCTGCGTGGTACCAGTGATGCTTGCGTGGTAACGGTGATGCCTTTGTGGTACCAGTGATGCCTGCATGGTAACGATGATGCCTGCGTGGTGATGATGCCTGTGTGCCTGTCTGCCAGCATTGCTGGATGATGTGCCACAGAGAGGAAGAATGGTTGTTTTTTTTAAACGTGTTTCTGCCCAGGGCTGAGGGTGGGATTCACATGGGTGAAGCCCCTGGAGCAGAGGGTTCCTGCCTGCTGTTTGCCCCATTCAGGAGTGTGGGGCTTTGAAGCCCACTTGATGCAGTTCATGCTCAGCTCTGGTGTCTGTGCATGAACATCCTCACTGTCCGTCCTGAAGCAGAGGAGAGGAATTGCAGCCCCTGGGATTTATTTCTTACCGTTAGCAAGCAAATGACCTGCCTGACACCATCTCTTCCTCCAAGTCCCAGGTCGTCTTTCCAGAGCACATGGTATGTAGGTCAGGGAAGTTAAAAGCTGCCATTGCTGGCTGTGGATGTTTGGATTCATCCATCCAGAGCAGGAGAAGTCTCCTCCTTTGCCCTTTATGTCAGCTGCAATCACCATCAGCTCTGTGAGCAGGCGGCTGGTGCCTTCCTGCCACGGGTGATAGAGCTGTGGGGAGCCCAGTGCATCAGGGGGATCCCCATTGCGGGGAGGGGATGTAGCATCTCCCATGGGGCGGAAAGGCCCCTGTGATGGCCCAGCAAAGCCGCTTTGTGCAGGTAAAGGTGATGGGTGTCATTGCTGGGGGTTAGTCCTGGTCCCCACACTCTCACCCAAGCCAAGCACTGTCGATGTGGTTGCAGGAGGAGCACCCTCCTTGTCCATCACGACGTGGGGATGCTGGTGCAGCCTCTGGTGTGCTCTGTGCTGTGAGTGCAGTGGGGAGCCTGGCTCCTGTGGATGTGGAGCTCACCAATGGCCCTCAAACATCCCTGCAGAAATGCCACGTGGCTCCTTGTGGGACACAGGGATCTTGTGTCTTCCCAAGATCATGGGACCTTGGACTTGTGTCGCAGCCAGATCCCAGCGTGGGAACCCACACAGCACAGTGGCAAATGCACTAACGCATCCCACTGGCTTTTATTTGGAATGTAGAGGATGGAGATGCCTGAGCATCCAGCCACAGTGAGTGGGGACGGGCGTCTCAGGAACATGGGAGTGGGCAGAGCTCATCTTGTAGAGTGCAGGCACCTTCACATGGGGATAGCGGGACCCATGTCCTGCAGCACACAGAGACCCGTGCCCGGGGCGCAGGGACCCTCCTCTGGGGTTGCTCATGCAGGAGGTTTTGGCTCTCCAGCCCCGGGCATGGCAGGAGGGGAGAGCGTTGCTGTGCCAGCCCTGCCAGGGACATCAGACAAGTGGGAGGATGCTTCTGGGAGATAGTCCCTGCACATTAATCACCCGGGAAGTTTCCTTCATTAAGTCAAAGTCGTTTGTGGAGGTTCTGGAAGCAGAAATAGCTCCTGAGCAGCATCTTGCTATTGTACTCGCCCCACAGTAAAAATAGATGACAGGGACTGGGGTTCTTCTGTGGGGGAAGTGACAGCAGGAGATGGGTTGGGAGCAGGATCAGGGGGCCAGGATGCAGCAGATCCCTCCCAGATGGATGACCCTAGAGCAGAGACCCTGGTACCCGCAGGCAGGGCCAGGAAAAGCTGGACATGTAGCAGGGCTGCAGCACTGGGGTCTGGGGGGCCCCGCGTCCCACAGCAGATGCTCAGAATCATGGAATTATGGAATGGTTTGTGTTGGAAGGGACTTTAAAGCTGATCCAGCTCCAACCTCTGCCACGGGCAGGGACCCCTTCCACTGGAGCAGCTTGCTCCAAGAGCCTGTGTCCAACCTGGCCTTGAGCACTGCCAGGGATGGGGCAGCCACAGCTTCTCTGGGCACCCTGTGCCAGCGCCTCAGCACCCTCCCAGGGAAGAGCTTCTGCCTAAGAGCTCATCTCAGTCTCCCCTGGGGAAGGTTCAAGCCATTCTCCTTGGCCTGTCCCTACAGGCCCTTGGCCAAAGCCCCTCTCCAGGTTTCTTGTAGGCACTGGGACATGAGGGAAGCTGGAATATGCCCCATAAATAGTGACTGATTAAGGAATTGCATCTGCCCAGCTTGCAGGGAAGCAGAGTGAGAGGTGGTCTGGGGAAGGGCCATTGGTGCTTCCATGGCTGTGAGTTAATGAGGTTTTCAAAGGAGCAAATATTGGCTGTGGGAAGCAGCAGATGGAGCTATGGGTAGTTCCTGCTCTGCTCCCGGTGCCCGGCAGCACAGCCTGAATGGGAAGCTGGATATGGAATGGTGCTGGTGGCAGGAGCTGATCCTGCTGCCCAGCCTCTGCCCCAGCGCTGCTGGAAGCGCTCCCGGATGGATGTCACATTGGATGTGTCACTGTGATGACAGGGAAGATCATAATTCAGGTGGAGATAAAAGGTGGTGGGAGTTTTATTATTCAAATATAAAACGAGTTCCTCCTTCTGAGCGCACTGCACTTCCCGGGCACTGCATGGGGATGGATCCATGACACGGGAGCTCCCGGGACCTGGCTGTTCATTCCGTGTGGAGCTGAACCCTCCTGGGCAGACACTCATGGCTGTGGTGGGACCCTTCTGCCCGGCTCTGCTGCCCACAGCCTTGAAATGGCCGTTGTGGTGTGAGGTGGGTGATCCGGGACCACACCGCTCCGTGCTGGTGTGTCAGGAGGGGCCTCAAGTTGGCAGAGCAGGGTGCAGGCAGCCAGGGTCCCTGTTCTCTGCCACCTCAGCAAGCCCCAGAGCTGAGCATCAGGCTCCCTTAACCCCATGGGTGCAGGGCTCTGCATGGGTACCCTCACCCGTGGGACCACATCGGGGGCTGCATTGACCCCAATGGACCCAGGAAGGGCAGCCCAGGGCTCGGTGTCCGTCCTCTCCTCCAACACTGTGTTGAGGGAGCCATGGAGGCATCTCCCTGTGTTTTGGGTCCCACGGGGACCCTGCTGGGTGCTGTGGGTGTCAGCGTGGTTTGTCCCTGTGGCACTAGAGCTCATGGGGTCACTGGGGCTGGGAAGGGCCTTTCCCACCCCTTGTACCCTTGTTTTGCTTGGAATGCCCCCCGGCATGGCAGCTGCTGTTCCTGAGCTGGTGTCTGTGGGGGAGGATTTCCAGTCTTGCCAATGCAATGAACTCTTTCTGATGCTGTTTGCAAGGGAAGGGACATAGGAGAGCTGGGTGTGGGCAGAGGTGTGTAACTGCCACACAGCTTTGGAGACCAAAACATCCCCTGGTGAATTTGCTGTCGGAGATGTCTCTTTGCCAACAAATATCTTTGGGGTGGGAGGGAGAAGAAGGTGGAAGAGAAGCAAAGAGCTGAGGAGCTGCTGTGTCTCCAGCTGTATCCATGGGCAGAGGTGAGCTGGCAGGGGTTGGAATGGGATGAGCTTCAAACCAGTCTGTGGTTCTGTGATTTTATGGGTGTTTGTCTGTCCATGCTGCTGTGACTGGCTGCATCCTGCTTTCGCTGCAAGTCTCCTGTCTCCATCTGGAGATCCTTTTCCTTAACACCCTTAGGCCTGATTGGGAATGGGAAGGAAGTGAAGATGCCCAGGGAGGGCAGGGAGAGCTTGAGGGGTAGGGCTGGGAGATGCAGCCTTGCTCTGGGGCAGCGTGGTGAGCTGTACCCTGGTGTTCAGCACAGGGGTGGTGAATGGGCTGGATGGGTCCCAGCCTTGCCCTGGTGCAGCACCCACTGCCCATCCCCTGCCTGCAGCCAGTGGTGGGGCTGGGCCCACACAGGCTCCTGCCTGTGCTGTGGTGACCATCTGTGTTCCCATGGCACACTGGGGGCTGTGGTTGCAGGGGTGCTGCAGGTTGGCTCAGAGGAGGGCTGCTGCAGCACACCTGTTAATTTGGATCCCTCATTCATCCACAGGAGCAGGCAATGCCAGGATGAGCTCTTTTCTCTTGGGTTCCGTCTGAGCCCAGTTATTCCGGGCAGCATCCGGCATTGCAGCGTGGTCCCTGTTTCCAAGGAGACCTCAGGAGCAGCACAGGCACACCATGAGCAGGCACTGCAAATGTCAAGGGAGGATAAATATAGCCCCGTGTGGGGCCTCCTGTGCCCGTGAGAGCTTCCTGCCCGCAGCAGGGCCAGCAGGCCCAGCACCAGGCAACTTTGGTGCCCGAATGTGCAGCAGCCTGGGTGCAGCTCATCCACCCCTTGCCCTGGGTGAGGGCTGTCCCCGAGGTGGTCGCAGCGTCTGGGACCTTGGTGGGTTTAGGTTTGTGCTTGCCAGTGGGGTTTCCCCTTGGAGCATCTCTCAGCCTGCTGACACTGCCTCGATGCCCGGAGCAGCTCTCACCCGAGGGCACAGCTCCTGGTGCTCCAGCACATCTGTTTCTCAAATCGAGTCCCGGTGGTGGATCACAAAGCGTTTCCCCAGTGGCCCTGTGCAGTGGCCTCATGCTGTGTTTGCTCCGCAGCATTACTTCACCGTTAACTTCAACCACGAGAACCAGAAGACGCTGGAGCTGCGGACAGAGGATGCCAAGGACTGTGATGAGTGGGTTGCAGCCATAGCTCATGCCAGGTATCCCCAGCACCAGTGCACCTGGGTAATGGGGTGTTGAGGGTGAAGCTGTGGGGAGCTGCAGGCAGGGAGCAGCTGAGCTGGGGGGTTTTGAGGGCTCTTGACCTCCAGCTCTGTCAGAGACCCTCCCATCGAGCAGGAGGTTGCATTCAGACATCCCCCATCTCCCTCCCTGTCCCTGTCTCACCCTGGCAGACTGGTGCTGCCCAGCCCAGCACTGGAGGGATGATGCCTGATGCACCGCCAGGCCCAAAGACCATCAGATAGGGCTTTATCTGGAGTAGCAAAAATGGTCAGGAAGAGTTTTTTCCAAGGCCCTGTGCTGCAGGATTGCTAATGCAGTGCACTTGCCCTGGGAGGGGGTCAGGGCACCTGGTGCCACGTGTGTGGTGAAGCAGGGTCTGGGCTGGCAGCAGGAGATAGAGAGCAGTTGGGTGCTGAATGCAGGAGGTAGAGAAAGCTCATCTGGTGCAGCATCTTCACCAGAGCCAGTATGAAGGCTTGTGGCACAAGTGTCCTTCTTGGTAAACTTGTGCTGGAGAGCCCTGGCCATGGTGTTGGGTTGGTGGAGTTTTGATGGGGTTTTATCTCCTACCATTTCCTTAAATTTGTGTTGTTTTTACTGTCCCTACCCTGGGGAAACCCAAGTCCTCCGCTCTGTTCTGGGAACCAGCATCCCAGACTGCAAGAACTGGCTTCAGTTCATTCACCCTGCGGGTCCCCGGGGCTGGGGGGGATCAGGGCAGTGTGAGGCAGCCAGGAAGGAGAAACCAACCCAGCAGCAAACCGCAGCCCCTAGAGCCCTGGGTGTGTGTGTGCAGAGCCCAGTTCTGTGTGCGTGTGCCAGGGGTGGCAGGAGGAGGGATGCTCACGGCCGTGTCTGCCCACAGCTACAGGACCCTGGCGACGGAGCATGAGGCGCTGATGCAGAAGTACCTCCATCTCCTGCAGATTGTGGAAACGGAGAAGACCGTTGCCAAGCAACTCCGCCAGCAGATTGAGGACGGGGAGATCGAGATCGAGCGCCTGAAGGCCGAGGTGACAAGCGCGGCATTGCCACGAGTGGTGGCATCACGCTGGCGCAGTGACACTGGCTCTAATGCCACCAGGCTGAGGCTTCTCTGCAGAGAGGGGCCAGGGGTCCCCTTGTTGGGGTTCACCTTGCTGGAGCTGTGCAGCAAGTGGCTGCGGCTGCCCCAGTGCTGTGCATGTGCAGGCAGGAGAGGTTGGCACTGAGGGCAGGAGAGGTTTGCCACATCCTCAGTGTGGTCTCTTCCTTAAATTTGGGATGTTGGAGTTACTAAGTGCAGGCTCGTAGCAATCCCTGACCATGAGTCAGGGTACACTGATGGCTGCTTTGAATCCAGGGGGTCGGGGGATCCACAAACCTTTCCCAGGAGTGGTTTTGGAACCACTGAAGTTGTGCTCTCCAGCAGAACCAGATCAGCCCCAAAACCACCTCGGCTGCACCTGCTCTATGGGGGGTCTTCAGGGGCCCCCAGGAGCTCCCCAGGTCCAGTCCTGGCTCCAAGTCAGGGTGAAGAGCACCAATGCTGAGCATCCCAATGAGCTTTCAGAGCTGGGAGATGTGTTGTGATCCCTGCAATTAACTGAGGGTTGGGATGGGAGCTGCAGCTGGTCCCATCCCCTGTGTCCAGGTGTGTTTGATTTTACCTTGTGTTGGTTTGGGGTTTTTTTGCTTTCCACATGCTTTGAAACAGAGATCAAACAATCTGCTTCTACTTTCATGTGCAAATTCCGCTCACTCAGCTTAAAAAAAGAAGCCAAAGTAAAGCCATGGCACCAACAAAGGCACTACGTGGGTCCTGTCCAAGATGTGCCCAGAGCCAGCGCATTGCAGGGTACTGCAGGGCCGGGGTCTGTGCCCATCTGCAAGCCTTAGGGTGTAAACGACTGGAGATTTTTCTGCTGTTTTCTCTCCAACTTGTTTTTGCCCCATGATGGATTCAGGGGTGCTGTGTGTGTGTGTGTGTGTGAGTGGCACCTAGCAGCTCCACACATTTCCTTCTCTGCTTCCTCTGCCCATCTCCCACTAAGACCCAATCCACACAGAGTGTCCCTGTATATGTGGTGGCACAGGAGGTACTGTTTGGCTGCAGGGCTTGTTCTCGGCCCCCAGGATACGCTGGGATGTGCCTCATGGTGCCTCTCACACCTGTTCTGTGCCCGCAGATCGCCTCCCTGCTCAAGGACCACGAGCGCATCCAGGCCGGGCAGAGCAGCGCGCCCAGTGATGATGACAGCGACATCAAGAAGATCAAGAAGGTGGGTGCCGGGGTTGCGGTGGTGCAGGAGACGTTGTGCTCCATGTGGGGCTGGGGAAGCAGGGTGACGACCTGCCCCTCCTCATGGGGGTGCTTAGGAGGAAAATGTGGGAGCCCTTCTGTTGGTTGTGTTTGCTCTGCGGAGTGCTCCCCACTTTCATTGGTGAATGCGGCATCACTGCCCGTGCTGGCTCCTGCACAAACAGCATCTCTTGCATAGTTATAGAATATCCGACTGGTTTGTGTTGGAAGGGACCTTAAAGCTCCTCCAGCTCCAATCCCTGCCACGGGCAGGGTCCCCTTCCACTGGAGCAGCTTGCTCCAAGCCCCTGTGTCCAACCTGGCCTTGAGCACTGCCAGGGGATGGAACAGCCTGCAAGGCTCTTCTGTGTGCCTTTGTAAAAGGGAAAAGAGGATGGCGTCTGCAATGAGTGCATGTAAATGAGTTATTGGTGGTTTCCCAACTGGTTACTGGGTTGGAGCAGCACCAGTAACACCAGTAAGAGTGCACACCTCATTCTCGAGCCAGGGAATGCCTGCCTTGCTCCATATCCCTGGCTCTGATGCAGCCCCGCTCCGTGTGCAGGTGCAGAGCTTCCTGCGGGGCTGGCTGTGCCGCAGGAAGTGGAAAACCATCATCCAGGACTACATCAGGTCGCCCCATGCCGACAGCATGCGCAAGAGGAACCAGGTGGTGTTCAGCATGCTGGAGGCAGAGGCCGAGTATGTGCAGCAGCTCCACATCCTGGTCAACAACTTCCTGCGGCCGCTGCGCATGGCCGCCAGCTCCAAGAAGCCTCCCATCACGCACGATGATGTCAGCAGCATATTCCTCAACAGGTAGGAACCACCCTGGCGCATCCCAACATCCCAGGGGCAGGCATTGGCGTCCATTGCCTGCCTCTGGGAATGGGTGTCAGGGTTCTTGTTCCCCTGCAGGAAGGGGGTCGGGGCTGTCCTACCTTGTGGGTTCACTTCTGAAGGGAGCTCCCTGCTGCTCAATTCCCCTATCTCCTGCTCTGTCCTCATCCATCATTCCCTGTAGGAGCCTCTGTGTGCAGCAGTCTCCCAGCCAACCCCAGGGCCCTCTCTTTGCTGGTGCTTTCCTCTGGTTGCTCGCTCTTTGCTTGTTCTTCTGCCTTTTCACCCTTTGCTTTACCTTCCAGCGAAACCATCATGTTTTTGCATCAGATCTTCTACCAGGGTCTCAAGGCACGGATCTCCAGCTGGCCAACACTTGTGCTGGGTGAGTGCCTCTCACTTCCTCATCCTGCTTCTTTCCCACTCATGGGTAGGGCCGAGCCTGTGCTCTTTTTCCTCCTCCTCATGCAGCTGGACAGGTCTTTGTTCTGCTATAACTGGCAGCAGCAGGGAAGCCTGTTGATGGTGCTTGTTTGTGTCAGCCATGGAGCCAAGGACTGGAGCAAAAAGCCCCAGAGAAACCCAAATCCTCGTCCTGGCGGGTGCTGGAAGGGGTGGGCTGGGGTGTGCACAGGAGGGCTGGTGCTGGAGCATCACCGTATCCAACCAGACCCTCAGCTAGTGCTAGAGGGGTCTTTGGAACCCAAACTGGGCCTTGCACAAGCAGCAGGAGGGGCTGTGCTGGGACCCCAGGACGTGTTCCGGAGCCACTCACCCACGGCCCCTCTGCTCGCAGCCGATCTGTTCGACATCCTGCTTCCCATGCTGAACATCTACCAGGAGTTCGTGCGGAACCACCAGTACAGCCTGCAGATCCTGGCGCACTGCAAGCAGAACCGCGACTTTGATAAGCTGCTCAAGCACTACGAGGCCAAGCCTGACTGCGAGGAGAGGACCCTGGAGACCTTCCTCACCTACCCCATGTTCCAGGTGACCAGGATCGGCCCCAGCAGTGCCACCACAACAAAGCCCAAAGAGGTCCTGGGGCTGGACCTGCATGGTCCTGCGCTGCTCCTGGGACCTGCTCAGGCCATTGCTGGGCTCCCCACTGCTGCGGGAGGACTCTGGGAGAAGCTGCCTCTCCCTGGTTAATTCCACACCTCTGGGACACGGATGGGGCACAGCAGGGTTCTGGGCAAACCTCACACCCTCTTCATTAAGTTTCAGCACAAGGAGCTTTTCTTAACCCCCCAATCAGTGTGTATGAGACATGGTGTCCCCAGTCATGGTGTCCCATTGTGTCCCCAAGAGCAGTGCCTGCAGCCCTGTGTGCCCCCTCCATCCTGTGCTGATGCCCCGCTCTGGTCCTGTTGTGCTGCAGATCCCCAGGTACATCCTGACGCTGCACGAGCTCCTGGCTCACACCCCCCATGAGCATGTGGAGAGGAACAGCCTGGATTACGCCAAGTCCAAGCTGGAAGAGCTGTCCAGGTCAGACCCACGCTGCCCATCCCTGCCCATCACTTCCTGTCCCTTCCCATCATTTTCCATTCCTTCCCCTGCTGGCATTGGGGCCCATTTAATGCCCAGAGGTGCCACTTGTGTAGATCTCATCCCAGCTCCAATTTCCTCTCCTTCCTTCAGAATAATGCACGATGAGGTCAGCGAGACTGAGAATATCCGTAAGAATCTGGCAATAGAGAGGATGATCATTGAGGGCTGCGAGATCCTGCTGGACACCAGCCAGACCTTCGTGAGGCAAGGTGCGAGTTAGCACAGACCCTGCAGCCCTCATCCTGCATCCCCCCATCCCTCCACGTAGGGCCTGGTGCTCGGTGGGATGTAAACACATCACTCCTGCCTGAATTTCCTCTGCTCCAAAGAGCCTCACTCTTGGTTTGGGCACTGCATTGTGGTGAATCATGGAGCAGAATGTGCTTTGGCTCTTAGTGATTCCCTGTGGCCAGGGAAGCAGTGGGTTGTGTCCTGACCCACTGGGGAACCACATGAGCACTCACACAGGGGTGGGCTAGGGGCACGGCTGCTCCTAGCCCTGGTGCATGGGGACAAGGTGACGCCGCGCTCCCAGGGCCAGGCCCTGCAGAGCTGGGATACTGGATGCGGTGCCAAGGCTGGGTCTGTCCCCTGCAGGCTCCCTCATCCAGGTGCCGATGTCAGAGAAAGGGAAGATCACGCGGGGCCGGCTGGGCTCGCTCTCGCTGCGGAAGGAGGGCGAGCGGCAGTGCTTCCTCTTCTCCAAGCACCTGATCATCTGCACCCGGGGCTCCGGGGGCAAGCTGCACCTCACCAAGGTGGGACGGGGGCACTGGGGTGTGTTGGCAGGGTGCAGGCACCTTGTTGGGGGGAGCTCTGAGTCACGGGAGCGATGGGAAATCACAACTTCCCAATGGAAGGAGTTGTGATCTGCAGCAGAACCCGTGACAACTGCTCAGCGGGAGCCTCGGTCCCAGCCAGCTGTGAGCACAGTGCTCGGGCTCCTCTGGGCCGGGCCCAGGACTCTGCTTTTGTCCTTGGAGCTTTGCAGTTACTGAGCAGGAACCCAACAGGAACTGCTCGTTACTGGTGCTGAATTATCAGTGTGAAAATGCCAGCGCCTGGCATGGAGATGATCCCTGAAAGTAGACCCTGGAAAAATTAACCTAATGTCCATAGGAAACAGTTTATAAATAAAGTAGTGGATGGTTGTACAAGGAAAACAGCAACAGCCCCACAGCCAGAGCTGCTGCCTTCCAGGGAGAGCAGGCACTGAGCTGGCCATGGGCTGCGTGTGCCCCTCGGCAGCATCACCCCATTCCTGTCCCTTGGCCAGGGGCTGGGATGTGGAGCAAAATCCAGGGCGATCCTGACACTGAGCCCTGCCTCCTGCCCCTGCAGAATGGTGTGATCTCCCTCATCGACTGCACGCTGGTGGAGGAGCCGGAGAGCACCGACGAAGACGGTAGGAATCACAGAACCATGAAATGGTTTGGGCTGAAGGGACCTGAAAGCTTGTCCAGTTCCCACCCCCTGCCATGGGCAGGGACACCAAGCACCAGCCCAGGCTCTGCTGGTCCTCACCAGAGGTCTCTAGCTCATGCTGTGGGTTCTCTCCTGGCACATGGCAGCAGGGCTGCACTGGCACTCCCAGTGTGCAGCAGAACAGGGGCCCTTTGCCAGTGAACCTGTCCCACCCTGATCACAGACAGCCCACAGAATGCAGCAAACCCAATAGCACCCAAGCTGGGAGATGGGGGGGTGGGGGGAAATCTCTTCACAATCACTGTGTGTGTGTTTTCTATTCCAAAGCAAAAGCATCAGGGCAAGACATCGACCACCTTGACTTCAAAATCGTGGTGGAGCCCAAAGATTCCTCCTCTTTCACTGTTATCCTTGTGGCCTCATCCCGGCAGGAGAAGGCTGCGTGGACCAGTGACATCAGCCAGGTAGGCTGGAAACAGCCCAGGGCAGCCAGGGATAGCGGCTCCATACAGAGGGTGACCTGGAGTTGGGGGCCACTGAGAGCCTGGACATCCCCAGCAGCTCTCTGCTGTCTGGTAGCTCAAAGAGGAGGAGGAGGGAGGTGGAACAGTCACAGCAGCAGGATGGGGTCTGTCCCATTGTGCTCTGCCTGCATGTGCAGATATGTGGTTTGGGTTTCTCCTTTGGCCCAGACTTGTGGTACAAGTTACATCTGCTCTTCATTTGCTTTGTGCAAAACACAGAATCAGGGAATGGTTTGGGTTGGGAGAGACCTTAAAGCTCCTCCAGCTCCAACCCCTGCCACGGGCAGGGACCCCTTCCACTGGAGCAGCTTGTTCCAAGCCCCTGTGTCCAACCTGGCCTTGAGCACTGCCAGGGATGGGGCAGCCACAGCTTCTCTGGGCACCCTGTGTCCCACCACTCCTGCCCTTAGCAAGGAAGTGCCTGGTCTGGACGAGTCCAGGCTCTCTCAGGGTGTTTCCCAGCCAGGCAGCAGGGGTGTGTCCTTGCCACCTTGTCCCACCTCCCTCCGTGCCTCGTGCAGTGCGTGGACAACATCCGCTGCAACGGGCTCATGATGAACGCCTTCGAGGAGAACTCCAAGGTCACCGTCCCGCAGATGATCAAGTGAGTGCTGCGGGGCCGGGCCCCGTGGTGCTGCCCGTGCCCTGCGAGCCCAGCGACAGCCCCGGCACCGGGGTGTGCTGGTGCCAGTGCCACGGCTGGGAGCCATTGTTGGCTGGGAGGAGGTTTGTGTGGGCCTGGGAGGGGGAGGTCGAAGGGGAGAGCTCAGGGGAAAGGTAATAACAGTAAAGGGGCG
>NDXB01019614.1:59487-101201 GCA_002631895.1 Agapornis roseicollis
GGGGGGGGGGAAGCAGCAGAAGTGATGGGTGCAGGGGTTGTCATCCCTGTGGGTGCTGGGTGCAGGGGTATGTGTGGCATAAGGGGAGTCGGGCACAGCTGTGGGGACAAGGTGGTGTAGCCAGCACATCGAAGGGGCCCCTTTTGCTGTCAGGCATGGGGAAGGGTCCTGGTTCATGGTGTGCCTCAGGGGCATATGTTTTTTGCATAAGCCTCTGCCCTTTGAGCACTCTATAGTGTTTCCCATCAGTCTGGGTGCAAACTCCCTACCTCCCCCCTGGGATTATTCCCAGCTGCTTTTTACACAGGGGCATCTGTGTGAATGAGCCCCTTTGCTGTCCCACTTCCTGTTGGTTTCGTTCCAGGCTGGAGACACAGAAATCTTGTTTCTCTGCAGGTCTGATGCCAGCTTGTATTGTGATGATGTTGACATTAGGTTCAGTAAAACGATGAATTCCTGCAAGGTCCTGCAGATCCGCTATGCGAGTGTGGAGCGGCTCCTGGAGAGGCTGACGGACCTGCGCTTCCTCAGCATCGACTTCCTGAACACCTTCCTGCATTCCTACCGTGTCTTCACCACCGCCCTGGTCGTCCTTGACAAGCTCATCACCATCTACAAGAAGCCCATCAGTGCCATCCCTGCACGGTGAGCAGAGGGAGCCGGGGCTTATGCCGGTTGCTGCTGGTGGAGGATCCCCGCAGCCTCACACACAGTGGGTGTGAGTCCAGCCTTTCCCTGTCTCCTCGCAGGTCTCTGGAGCTGCTCTTTGCCAACAGCCAGAACAACAAGCTGCTCTATGGCGAGCCCCCCAAGTCCCCCAGGGCCAACCGCAAGTTCTCCTCGCCTCCCCCCCTGTCCATCACCAAGTCCTCATCCCCCAGCCGGCGGAGGAAACTCTCCCTCAACATCCCCATCATCACTGGGGGCAAGGCGCTGGACCTGGCTGCCCTGAGCTGCTCCTCCAATGGCTATGCAAGCATGTACTCCTCCATGGCTCCCTTCAGCAAGACCACCCTGGACATAAACAAACTGTACGTGTCCAGTAACTATCCCAATAAAATCCCTGATGAAGGAGAAGCAGCTTCGGAAAAGCAAGAGGAGTCGCTGCCAGGCAAGCAGGGTAAGTCATAGAACCACAGGATCCCAGCCTGGTTTGGGCTGAAGGGACCTTAAAGCCCATCCAGCTCCAACCCCTGCCATGGGCAGGGACATCTTCCACTGGAGCATCTTGCTCCAAGCCCCTGTGTCCAACCTGGCCTTGAGCACTGCCAAGGATGGGGCAGCCACAGATTCTCTGTGCACCCTGTGCCAGTGCCTCAGTACCCTCACAGGGAAGTGCTTCTTCCATGTATCCTGGACATTTCCTGTACCTGGTTATCCCACTGGAATGATTCAGACTTTAGGAAAACCTGGAAGAGATAAGATGTGGCTGTGACATGCACATGCCCAGTGATGTGAGCGGGTTCCCTGTGCCCCCTGTTATAGGCTCGGAGGTGTCAGTGCGGGAGGAGTCGGACACAGATCCCAACCACAGCGATGAAGCAGAGGCTGAAACTTCCCCAACAAAATCTCCAACGACTCCCAAGTCCGTCAAGTGTAAAAACTCATCAGGTAACGCATGAGCCCAGTCCCATCCCATGAGGTCACCCAGCTTCATCCCATGGTGTGACCCAGCTCCATCCTGTGGGGTCACCTAGTTCCCTCCCATGGGGTCACCCAGCTCCATCCCTTGGGGTCACCCAGGGCTGCCACTGCCCCTGAGCCTGCCCATGCAGAGTTGCTGATGCTGCAGGCCTGGGGGGCAGGACTGCACCCTCCATCTCCCTGCAAGGTGACAGAGAAGCGCAGAACCTGTCTGGTTCTGTGCATCTTTACCAGGTCTTCTTGGCCATTTCCCTTCCTCCTGGGGACAATCTTGTGCCATAGGAGCAAGTTATGCTGCTCAGTGTGAGCCTTGCCTGGCATCAAGCACGGATTTATGTCCTCGAGTGCCCCCTGTAGCTCTTTTACACCATCTATAGCTCCCTCTTGGCTTAGCTGCTGCTAAAGCTGGGCTGGATGAATTCTTTTGACATGGTGGTACCCAAAGCTGCCCCAGTGGCAGGAGCCAGCTCTCCATGAGGAGCATGGTCTGCACCAACACCTCCATGAGTCCCATTGCCCAGGGGCTGCCCATGCCCTGGGGCTGCAGGCAGTGCAATGAGCCGGCAGGGCTGGGGTGGTCCCCACAGTGGTGTTGGCTCCCTTCTTCCCCCCCAGACTTCTCGCTGTTCTCCTACAACAATGGTGTGGTCATGCCGTCCTGCCGGGAGCTCGACAGCACCCGCAGCGCTCTCTCCGCTGCCTCCGCCTTCGCCATTGCCACGGCGGGTGCCAACGAGGGGACCCCCACCAAGGAGAAGTACCGCAGGATGTCCCTCGCCAGCGCAGGTACCCTTCCCCACGCTGCCAGCACAGGGGGCATGGCTTTGAGTGCTCATCTCCACCATGCCTGGCTCCCTGCAGGAGCACCCTGGTTGGGGGGCAGCCCCCGAGCTGTGTCTGTGGGTGCCAGGACATGGGTGCTGCCCTGGGAATGGGCAGGTTGTGGGCAGTAAAACCCTTTGCACCTATGGTTGAGCTGCCCACATGGTGCTTACCCTTAGGAGGCAGTTAAGGATGCTTGGGAAGCTGGGGCTGCTCATTCCAGCAGTGCTGGAATGCCAGCTGCCGTAAGCGATTCCCAGTAGTGTCAGAGCTGTGCTAAGGACTTGCTGGCAGTTTCAGGCTTCCCAACAGACCAGCGAAATGGGGACAAGGAGTTTGTGATCCGGAGAGCGGCCACCAACCGTGTCCTCAACGTGCTGCGGCACTGGGTCTCCAAACATTCCCAGGTAGGTGCCGAGGGTCTGGGTTTGGACATGATACTGGTGGGAGTTCAGTTGCGTGCAGTGGCACAGCCAGGATCCATCTGGAAAGACAATTTGACACTTGTTTTTTAATGAAGGAAATGATGCACAGTGAGCCCCATGCCTTCCTGGCCCATTCCGGATTGCCAGGCATGGCAAACTGGGATGTGCAGGGAAGAGGCAGCCTCTCCCCTGGCCAAGCAGACACCCACTGTAGGGCCATCGGTTCTGGCTGGGTGTAACTGGACAGGGAGTGGAGCTGCTGGGGATCCACATCACTCCCATCAGCAGGTTAACACCATGGCTCTGCTGCCTTTGGCAGGACTTTGAAACCAATGAGGAGCTGAAGTTCCGAGTGATTGGCTTCCTGGAGGAGGTTATCCACGATCCCGAGCTCCTGACCCAGGAGAGGAAAGCAGCTGCCAACATCATAAGGTGAAGGGCTGAGGGTGGGAGTTGCTTTTCCTGGATGCTTGGGGAGGAATAACTTGGATAGGAAATTTTTTCTCTTTAAAGTGGGACCTAAAACGCACCCCAATATGTGCAAAGCCACAGCGCCCTGCACAGCCCCCTTGGATGGTGCAGGTCTGATGCTCTCCCAGCACAGTAATGCTGCCTTTTCATGCTGCAGGACCTTGACACAGGAGGATCCAGGAGACAATCAGATAACTCTGGAGGAGGTTGTACAGATGGTAAACACCCTTCCCCTTCTTCATGCACTGGGATGGTGGTAGGGGAACAGCTATAGATCCCCATGGTCCAGTACACCCTGCCTGGTAAAGAGCAGCTCTCCAAGGCCAGGCATGCAGCTACAAAGCAGGGCCTCTGATGGGGACAGGGCCAGCTGCGGACACAGCTGGATCTGTAATGGGCAGAGGCAGCACTAAACCCCCCCAACCCTGGCCATGTTAGTGCTGCACCGCCGGCAGGATGCTGCAGTGGATGTGCCCAGGAAAGCTCTGTGGGTCTCCACTGTGTCCTCCATGTGCCCAGCCCTGTGCCAGTGCTGCCATGTGCTGGTTCCAGGCAATGGGCACTGGCCCTGCTGGTGTCGGTGCTGCTCCCCTGGGAGCAGAGCTCTGGAATGTGCAATGCTTTAAAACCATCACAGTGCCTGTGGTGCATTTGCTGCCTTCCTGCTCCCAGAGAAACTCCGGAGCCACTTCAAACGGGTTGGGTGCACCTGAAACAACAGCGGCTCTGTTCCTGCCTCTGTTGGTGCTTCTCAAGTGGCTGATCCCTCCCGGGGTTCCACAAGTGCTGGAAACTTCCTTTGGAGAAGACAGCCAAAACCAGAGGGTTCAGTCTACCCCTCCACACAGCAGTCAGAGGCATAGTGCGGGTTTGGGGTGCACCCTGGGACAATGGAGGTTCCCCAACCCCCTCATGTGCATTGTGCCCTGTGCTGGACCCTCACTGGGTGCTCAGAGCCCTCCTGCACTGTGCAGGGCACTGCTGGGTGCCACCAGTGCCATTTGCCCAACCAGCACCCTGTGTGCCCCACACCTGTGTCTTGCTGTGCACCCACACTCCACAGCCCCCCCAGGGCCACCGAGGGAGCTCAGCTGCTGTTTGCTGGTGTTTGCTCCCCAGAGCCATTTTCACAACCCCCTTCCTGCAGCCAGGAGGGGTTTTGCAATGGGCTTTTCACCTGTGCTGGCTGGGATGATCCCCGGGGCTGGGTCACCTGTGGGGGGCCCCCAGAGCAGGGGAGGCAGCCGAGTTTGGTTTGTGTGCACAATGCAGGAGTTCTCAGCAGGCTCTGAACCCTCATTGTTGCCTTTGTCCCTCAGGCTGAAGGAGTCAAAGCAGAACCCTTTGAAAACCACTCGGCCCTGGAAATAGCCGAGCAGTTGACGCTGCTGGATCATCTGGTCTTCAAGAAGATCCCCTATGAGTGAGTGGTCCCTGTGGTGAGGAAGTACTGTTCTGCAGCTTGCTGCAGCCTGCCCAGGCTAAACCCACAGGCTGCAACCCCTTTCTTCCTGCTTTGCCAGTAGCCCAGCCTGGGCTCAGCCAGATGTGCGGCCTGACCCTGGGGCTGATTTGATGTCCCCGGGGTGACCTGCTTGGGGAGACCCTTCTGCATCCATCACACTTCCAAATGCATCCATGTGGTCCCTTCCTGGCAGCTGGAGGGGGGGGGAGGAAGGGGGGGCACAGGTCCTGGTATCTCCATCCCATGTGGGTGCTGTGGCACTTGCAGGGCTTGGGCATCCCAGACAAATGGGAAATTAATACTGTCATTTGCAGAGAGTTCTTTGGGCAAGGCTGGATGAAGCTGGAGAAGAACGAAAGGACTCCGTACATCATGAAGAACACAAAACACTTCAATGATGTGAGTGCAGTAACAGAGAGGGTGGGGAGATGGGCAAAGACAGGGCAGTGCAGCCCACCCAGCACTGGCCAGGGGCTGCGGTGTACAAGGTGCATCTGCCCCAACCATGCTCAGTGGGTGCTACCTGCCCCAGGGACCCGTTACAGATTGAGCATCTCCCGAATGAAGAAGATGCTCAGGGGGCATCTGCTGGGGCTCCTGCAGTGAAGGGAATGCTGCGAGGCTGGAGGGTGCACCCAAAGCCATCCTAACAGTGGGGCCGGGGCCGGTGTCTCCCTAAGGTCAGCAACTTGATTGCATCGGAGATCATCCGGAACGAGGAGATCAACGCGCGGGTGAGCGCCATCGAGAAGTGGGTGGCGGTGGCGGACATCTGCCGGTGCCTGCACAACTACAACGCGGTGCTGGAGATCACCTCCTCGCTCAACCGCAGCGCTATCTTCCGCCTCAAGAAGACCTGGCTCAAGGTCTCCAAGCAGGTAGAGGCGTGGGGATGGTCCTGCTGGGGAGCAGGGCAGGCTCCAGTGAGCTGGGAGGGGGGTGGCACAGACACAGGCATGGATGAAACAGGGAGGACATGGAGACCACCTGGTCCAACCCTTCCAGGCACAGCATGACCCAGACTGGGTGTCCCAGCTGTACCCTGTGCAGCTGAGCCTGAACAGTGTCCAGTGCTGGGGAGATTATCCATCTGGGGAGATCACCATTTCCCTGGGGAGATTATTCCAATGGTGATTGTTCTCAGTGGAAAAAATTTTCCTCTTGTGTCCGCCTGGAATGTCCCTGGGAAAAGAGTCATTGTAGCTGTATACGCACACAGATGGTTCTTTAAACTGGTTTTGTGGGCTCCTGAGGCCAATTATGGATGAGCAGAAAGAATTCTTGTGTTACTTGGTACAGAAATAGCTCATAGCTGCAGGATGCAGAGCCTGAGGAGGCCAGGGCTGCCAAGCAGATCCACTCTGTGGGCTCCCAGGTCTCTTTACCCACAAAGTGGTAAACCTGAAATTAACACAGGCTTTGGTGAAGGCAGAGGTGGGAGCAGGGGGGGAAATGAGTGCGGAGCCTGTCCTTATGTGCTAGACGAACAGCTGCTCCTGGATGTCAGCAGGAGCCGGGAAGAGCGGCCAGGGCAGAGTCTGTCCCTGTGGCAGTGTGGAGGAGCTGCTCGGGGTGCTGTGTCCTGGGGGCTCTGTGAGCAGGGCGGGATGGGAGCGAGCCCAGGACCTCAGTGCCCCTGTGGCGGGGCCAGGGCTCATGTGGCGCACGGGTCTCTTGCAGACCAAGGCTCTGGTCGATAAACTGCAGAAGCTGGTGTCGTCCGAGGGCAGGTTCAAGAACCTCAGGGAGGCACTGAAAAAGTGAGTGGATGACTTTGGTCCTGTGGGGACTGCGGGCTGGGGTTCAGCTCACAGTCACTGCAGAGCCTGCACTAACCACGTCCTGAAGCTCATCCAGTCCCAACCCCCTGCCATGGGCACGGACACCTTCCCCTAGAGCAGCTTGCTCAAGCACTCCTTTGAGCAGTGGTGCGGAAAGGTGTGAACAAAAGGGACTGTGAAGAGGCAAATCACTTCCAGACACTGGGAAACACCCCCACCCCCGGGGGAGCATCCCCATGGGCCATGCATCACTGGTGGACACTCCAGAGCCCCTGGGTAAGGTGGGTTTCTTTCTCATTTGTTTCTGGTTTGCTCCCCAAGTTGTGACCCTCCGTGTGTGCCCTACCTGGGAATGTACCTGACTGACCTGGCGTTCATCGAGGAGGGCACCCCCAACTACACCGAGGATGGGCTGGTGAACTTCTCCAAGATGAGGATGGTGAGTGTCCCAGCCCCCCCTGGGTCAGAGCCTTGTGGCTCAGTGCTGGGGTCCTGGCTGGGTCTGTGCAGTCCCCAAAGCCATCATCACCCACACAGCTTAGGGCCACACATGTCCCCTGCACAGAGCCAGGTTCGCTCCTGGTGAGGAACATGTCCGAATGAAACAAAGTCCCCTTGGATTGTGCTGCACCAGAGGGATGGAGCAAGTCCCACTGGCTGCCCGTGCACTGGACACAGTGCTGGTGGTGCTTGGTGTGCTCTTACAGCTCCTGTCTCCTATCTCTGGACAGATTTCACACATCATAAGGGAGATCCGCCAGTTCCAGCAAACCTCCTACAAGATTGAGCACCAACCTAAGGTATGGCCTTGTCCTTGTCCCAAGATCCACACGGTCCCTCTGCTCCTCGTCTCCCTCTTAAATCACAGCACCTATGCCTTCAACTTCTGGCAGCTCCCTTGCTGAAGACGTGGTGCTTCTGTAGGAACTTTAAGTCAGAACCAGTGTAGGTGTGGGGGCTTGCGCCAGTGCAGGGGCTTGTGTCAGGCAAGGTGTAACAGAGGGGGACAGGCACAGGAAACATGGAGTGACCTCCCTGCTGGGAGCAGAGTGTGTGCTACACCCCTGTACCCTGGGGCTGGGTGGCCTCTGCCTTATGGTGTCCCCACACATGAGATGAGATGAGATGAGGTGAAAGGTGTCACCACACATGTGATGAGATAAAAGGTGTCACCACATTCGCACTCCCTGTGCCGCAGCACTGCAGTCACCCTCTGGCTGCTGGGGAGGTTCTGCTGTGTCCAGCACTGCAAGAACAGCAAAATCTCCTGAGCCAACACTGCCGGACCTGCTGCATGCCAGCTGTTGGGTGCTGGAGCCCAGGCCAGGCCAAACCACTCTCTGGTGATGCCATCTCCCACATACAGTGGCCAGAGCAGCCCCAGTGCCCCTGGACCACAGCCCCTGGCTGGGCTGGTGGAGACTGGGGAACTCCATCAGATAAGGGTGTGCAATGCCCGTGCTAGTTGGCAGGAGCTGCTGGCTCTTCCCTGCTACTCATTTACTGCTCAGGCTGTTACCATTTCCTGCCTTCACCCTTTGTGGCTGGCCATGGCAGTGGTGAGTCCTGCCCAGCAGTGGTCTGTCCTCCTGCAGGTGACGCAGTACCTGCTGGATCAGTCCTTTGTGATGGATGAGGAAACCCTTTATGAAGCTTCTCTGCGAATAGAGCCCAAGCTGCCTTCCTGAGCACGGAGCGGAGGCAGGCGGCCGCTCTGTGCACATGCTCTCCCATCCTGTAAATACCTGTTCGTTTCTGTTGGACGCCCTGGAGTGACTTTACGTCTGTGCTTCTCCGAGCAAACTGCCCCTCTTCCCCCCCCCGGTTCTTAGGCTGCTCTTAGACCCCGCCTAGGGTTTCCCGCATTGTTCTTAGGTTTCATGCACCGCCACGTGGCTGGAGTCCTGGGCTCTTTCCATCATGATGATGATGATGGTGATGTTCTTCTTGTCATTGGCTCTTCTCGAGGGGGCTGGTGGTGGGGCAGGGGCCCCCGCTGCTCCCCACGGGGGTCCCGGAGGCACGTAGCAGCTCTTGCTGGGGCAGCATCAGCAGTGATGCCCCGGGGCAAGCTCTGTGTGGTGGGGGAAGAGACCACGATGAAGTTCATCCCCCCTTAGTGCGCCCGGCTGCTGCCCCACTCCCTCCCGCGTTGGGAAGATGGAACCGTCCCTTTGGCTCTCCTCTCTGCGTACGGCTCACGACAAGCTTCTGTGGATATGCTGTAGATCCGTAACCCTTGTGACCACTCTGAGTAACATGATGTAGAATTAGAAAACGATGACCGAGTGTTTTTATTACATATACTGTAATCCTGTCTAACCACCTTCTAGCAGGAATATAGTAATGTAGTGCTTATTCTGTGAATATTACCATGTATTTTTTACATTGTACAGTATATAAACACAGTTTAACTCTACAGTGGCAGGCATGCTCCACTCCGACAACCACAACACTTTTGCTGTAAGCAATACCTCGTGGTATGAGAATTCTCTTTCAAGCCCTAAAACTATTTCAACTTACAGCTTGTTTGGAAAAGATAAAAAGAAAAAAAAAGATATTTCCATTTTTTTGTAAAAATATATGTTTCCTGATTACCTCTTGCTAATAAATCTATTCTATCTCAGGGTGAACCGCGCCTGCTCACGTTCTTCATAACGCACGCACGCCCCGCCCGCCGCGGGGTAGCTCCGCCCACCCCCCGCCCCTTCGGCAGAGCTGGGGCCATTTCGGCTCGGCTCTGCTCGGCTCGGTTCGGTGCGGCTGGGGTCGGCCATGAGCTGGGCCATGCTGCTGCTGCCGGTGGCGGCGCTCCTGGCGCCTACCGTTGCCTGGGCGCCCTCCGCCGAAGGTAGAAGGGGACCGGGAGGGGAAGGGAAGGGGTAGCCCGACTCGGTTCAGCTCGGTCTGGCNTGCTCGGCTCGGTTCGGTTCGGTGCGGCTGGGGTCGGCCATGAGCTGGGCCATGCTGCTGCTGCCGGTGGCGGCGCTCCTGGCGCCTACCGTTGCCTGGGCGCCCTCCGCCGAAGGTAGAAGGGGACCGGGAGGGGAAGGGAAGGGGTAGCCCGACTCGGTTCAGCTCGGTCTGGCCTTGGCCCGGGCGCTCTCCGAGCCGCTGACGCCTCCCCGCTCTCTCCCGCAGACGAGCTGCAGTTCAAGGCCTGGATGCTGCAGGTAAAGCCGTGGGGGTGTCGGGGCCGCGGGTTCGGGGCCGGGGCTCGGAGCACGAGGGGAGCCGTGGTGATGTCGGGGCGCGGCTGACGCGCTCTTCCCGCAGCACAACCGGCGGTACGAACCCGGCGAGTACCCGCGCCGGCTGCGCACCTTCCTGGGCAACAAGAGGCAGATCGAGGAACACAACGCCGGCAACCACAGCTACCAGAGTAGGAGCTGCGCCCCCAGCCCCGGCCCGCGCTCGCCTTCAGGGCTGGGCTTCTGCGAGCCGAACCCTCCCGTGTGCTTTCTCTTGCAGTGAGCCTGAACCAGTTCTCGGATCTGACCTTCGCAGAGTTCAAAAAGCTCCTCCTGTGGAGAGAGCCACAGGTAAACGAGCGGTGTGCTGCGGAGGGAGGCAAACCCGGGCTGCGGGGGGCTCTGTGCAGAGCTGCACCCATTACTGCGGTGCCCGACATCCGCTTTGCCAAGTCAGTGCCCTGTGCTGCCTGGTGAGAGCGAGGCGAGCCCCGTCCCTTCCCCCTCTGCTCTTAGCTGTTGTCACTTCTGCTTTCAGTTTTCGGGGCTGAGCTGTGTTCCTATGGGCAGACCTAAGGCCTGATCCCGGCTGTTTGGGGAGTTCCTGCTCCTGGAGCAGCTCTGGCACCGCTGCTGGATGCAGGCTGCCTCTGCTCCTGTAGGGCTGGCCTGGGTTTCCCCGGCCGGTGTGCAGTGGTCTGGGACTGTGGATGCAGTGCGGAAGTTGCTGCTCGCTCCAGCAGTCAGTACAGCCCTCCTGCCTCACTTGCAGAACTGCTCAGCCACGAAGGGCAGCTTCCTGCGCAGCTCTGGCCCGGCTCCTGACTCCATCGACTGGAGGAAGAAGGGAAATTTTGTGACACCCGTGAAGAACCAGGTGAGGAGCATGTGCCATGGGCGATGCACTGACTGCGTACTGGGAGAGGGGCTAACGGCTGCAGCAGGGCACGGTGCAGGGCTGGGGTGTGTGTCTGTGGGGCAGTGGGCTCCCTGGAGCCCCTCTGTGGCTGGGGTAGGGCTGAGCAGAAGGCAAAGCCCTGGTGTGTCCCTTCCCCCCAGTGTTTTTGGGAGGGTGGTGACCCTGGGACATCTTGTGGAGCATTCCCTTTCTGGTTTCCAATGCAGGGCGCCTGTGGGAGCTGCTGGACGTTTTCCACGACGGGCTGTTTGGAGTCTGCTATTGCTATTGCAACAGGAAAGCTCCTCTCTCTGGTGAGAGATTTTCCTTTCCTGTGTCCTGACAGCAAATGCTGCCTCCAGTTATCTGCCAGGATGGGCTGGGACAGCCACTGGCTCCTTGTTCTGAGCTGGACACCCAGCCCTGCAGACCCATTACAGTGCTCCACATGCTGAGCTAAACTGCAGGGCAGTCTGGCTGGGTGCTTTCTGTGCCCAAGGATGTGCCTCTTGCCATCCCCTCTTGGTGTCCATGTGTCCTACTGCCCCGGGCTTGGGCAGAGCCCTTCTTGGAGCATTGCAGGCAGGCAGGAGCTCCCTGCTGTAAGCAGCGCGTTGTGAGACTGTTTATTTTTAAACTCCCAGAGGACTTATATTCCCGAAGAACTGGAAAGGCAGTAGCCACTGCTGTGACTGAACAGCCGAGGGTTGGCTGTAAGTGTTAAAAACAAACTTGACCTTTGGAAGAGATCTCAGCCTGCCCTCCCCTGGGTGGGACAGTGACCTAGTGACCTGGCAGGCCTGAGGGGGAATGCCTCCTGCAGCAGGAGCATCCCAAGCTGCTGGCTTCATGCCTTCCTCGTCCCCTCCTTGGGATGTGGAGTGATTCTGTTGGTAAAATCTGTGCTTTTTGATCGCCTGCATTTTATCTCGTGTATTCTGGCTGCAGGGGTTGGATATGTACTGACCCAAAACCTTTCCCGTAGGCAGAACAGCAGCTGGTTGATTGTGCCCAGGCTTTCAACAACCACGGCTGCAGTGGGTAAGTAACATGAAGTAATAAAGCATAGAAATTAGAGTATGTTATTTTCCATGATAGACAGCCTTCCTCAAGGCCTGGTGTCTAAGTCTTGGAATGAGGTCTTCGTTTCCCCTTGGCTGAGATGTGTCTGTGTTTGCTTTGCTCATTTTAATTTCACCCTCCCTAGAGGCTGGAAAGTGTCACTAAAGCCGCAGCATTTCCCAGCCTCTGTTGTTCCTTGTTTGTTAGTTTTTCTTTGGATACTTGTTTTGTTGCAGTGGTTTCCAATTCCACAGTCATGGGTGCTCTGCAGCCATGCTTCAGTGTGCTTGGGGATAGTGAGGGGGGGTTGGTGTGCTGCTTCTCGTGGGTCACACCCATCTCATGGTGCTTTAAGGAGCTCACAGAAATTTCTGCTTCCCCTCTGGTGAACTCCTGGATTGCTGGAGAAGGCAGAAAATACAGCTTTCTGTTTTCTGTATGATGAGTGCTCCCTGAGAAATGCTCAGAGATAAGCGCAGCCACTCCATGCTTTTTAGTTTTCTTATGACTCCTCCTTAGTCATTTCTCTGTTAGCACATCCTGATCACACTCCTTTACTTCCCCCTGTGGAAGAAAAGACCCCCTTTGGGATGTACTCCCAAAGGTGGCTGGGGTAGGGAGCCACTTGCTGGGATGGGGTCCCTCCCTTTCCCCCTGGTCTGTGGGACTGTGGGAGGACATGGATGACTCTGCTCATTGTTACCATCCGAGTTAACCTGTGTTCTGATTGTGCTGCCTTGTAGGGGCCTGCCAAGCCAAGCCTTCGAGTACATTCTGTACAACAAGGGGCTCATGGGGGAGGACACATACCCGTACCGGGCTGAGGTATTCCTAGTGCAGCTCAGACATGTTCCTGCTGCAGCAGAGCCGGCTCTAACTCCTGATCCTTTCTGTCTGCACAGAATGGTACCTGCAAGTTCCAGCCAGAGAAGGCCATTGCATTTGTCAAGGATGTCATCAATATTACACAGGTAAGGCCCCAAGAGCTCATTTCCAAACCTGCAGGGCTGTGCCAAGCTTGACCTGGAAGGTGCTCGGATGCCATGGGACATGCTGGGCCCTGCAGTGTGAGCTGCATGCTGTGTGCTGCTGGCATGCACACTGCTCCTCCCCAGCTCCCTTTTCTGAGGGTGGCACTGATGAAGTGGTGGAGCCAAAATACAAGCAATGGAGCTCTGCCCACTTTCCACAGCAGTGGGCCTGCAGGTTCTGGAAAAGTCTTGGTTCTTGTCTCTCAATGCAAGCAGAAAGCCAGGGTTAGCCTTTCCTGCTGGGTTCTGATCCCTGGTCTGGGGGTCCTGGCGGGTCCCAGTGTGATCAATAACTCTGGGATCTTCTTCCCTCAGTATGACGAGGATGGCATGGTGGAAGCTGTGGGGAAGCACAACCCGGTGAGCTTTGCCTTTGAGGTGACAAGTAACTTCATGCACTACAGGAAAGGAGTCTATTCCAAGTGAGTGTTTATGCACCTGGGAGGTGAGGGGAAGGTGTAGGCCTTGAATCCCTTCACATCCCTGTTTCTCCTGCTTTGCAGCACCAGCTGCAGAAACACTGAGCTATTTAAAAGAAAACAGAAAGCAGAAGTAAACTGAGCCCTGATACACTGCTTTCCCAGGTGATGAGGGAACAGTGCCTGCAGCCAGGTTACTGCTAGGAACTAGTCCAGCCTGAAGGCTGGGCTGTGTTTGCACTGAAGGTCAGGAAGGCAGAGAGCTGGGACCTGCCACAGCGCTGGGGCAGCCTGGCTCAAGGCAGTGTCTGTGTATCGGAGCTGTGGGTGGTGCAGGCTCAGCCCAGGCGCTGCAGCACATCTCTGGTAAAAGAACAGAGGTGAAGTGAGTCTGAGACAGGAGGTGATCGTTCCTGTCCTATTCCCTGCAGCCCACGCTGTGAGCACACCCCAGACAAGGTGAACCACGCTGTCCTCGCCGTGGGGTATGGAGAAGAAAATGGGATCCCTTACTGGATTGTGAAGAACTCCTGGGGCCCGCTGTGGGGCATGGAAGGGTAAGAAACTCGCACTGCAGCCTGTACTGGTGAAAGGACCAGTGTGAGATTTCATCTGCCTGCATCAGCCCCAGGTTGCCCCTTAGGCTCTCGAGCAGGAATTTCACAGCTTGTTCTCTGGGAGGACCAGGGGAATCATCCCAGCCTCAGGAGCAAAGGTGATAGAGCTCTACAATCAGTATGGGGTGGGGGTGGGGCTGGTGGGAGCAGACCCTCAGATTGATGTACCCACTGTTGTCCCCAGAGGTTTGGCTGCACCAGAGCCTTAGTGCCACTGGTTTGCCTGTTGCCAGCCAAGCACCATGTCCCTTCTGTGCTTACAAACAGGTTGTGCTGGGAGCGAGTTTCTACTCAGCTCCACAGGTATTTCTGGCTGCAAGTGAAATGTTTTAGTCAGGTGCTAACTCTGCTGGTTTGTGCTACAAGGGACACAGGGGATAGCTACACTTGGTTAAGTACCAATAGGAACCGCTCTGTCACAGGTATTTCAGTGCTCCTTGTGCTGGCATGAGAAAGGAGCTTGCACATTGAGAGCAGTTGCATTACGCTGCCTGTTTGCTGACTCTGCCAGAGGAGGGAACACTCACAAATGTTTCTTTCTCTTTTTAGGTACTTCCTTATTGAACGTGGCAAGAATATGTGTGGCCTCGCTGCTTGTGCATCTTACCCAGTCCCTCAGGTGTAAGAGGAGAGCTCAGGCTGGCGAAGAGGGCACAGGAAGAGGAATGACTGCTTGGCTCTGACTTTGAGCACTGCAAACAGGACCCTGTGAACACAATGAAGCACCTGTTGTTACCACAGGCACCCTCCTCGGCTTGCACACAGCTCCCAGCAGAGAAGCCTCCCCACCTCAGCCAAACACAAGCTGCTCCTGAGCTCCAGCCTCTCCCCCTGGCTGTGCTATGCCGGTGGCACCGGAGGCTCTGGAACAGTGGGAATGCTTCCCCGCTACCCCGTGTACCATTAACTAAAGCCCAGCACTGCTCCCCCTTCCGGCGGCTGCCACTTCTCCAGCACCAAGATGTAACTTGTGGACATCTTTTAATTTGAAGACGATTCCTCTGTTCTCTAGACAGAGCAGAGCCGTGATTTGTACATTTTATCTGTTTCAGTAAATCTTTCTAGTATTTTTTTAATCAAAAGCCGGATATTTTAATGCTAACACACGAATGATTTTCTTTTCTGAATCGGGGGGAAAAAGCAAGCAGCTTATTGCTACTGGTTTATAAGCGCTGGGGAGGGAGCCCGTGTGTCAGCAGCGGCACTGCTGTTTTACGTCACGCTAACCCTGCCGCTGACTGAAGCTGCCCTGCTGCCGGGGTGGGCCCTGCTCTCTGCGGTCCCTGAGGATCGGGGAGCAGGGTCCGGCCGCGGCGGCTCCAGACATGGTTCCTGTGAGCGATGGGGGTGCGGGAGCATTCACACACACAGTCACACATATATATACACTCTCACACATATGCACACACACATATATGCACACACACTCTCACTCACACCCCCGGATCACGCACGTTGTTTACCAGCGGTTTTAACGCTCTCGGGTCAGCGCCGCTCCCGCCCCGCCGCCGCCTCCTCGTGACGAGAGCCGTGGCGGAAGCGTTTATTTGCCATGGAAACGGAAGCGCCGTTTGTCACTTCCGCTCCGTCGCGCCTACCCAATGGCGGCGTGCAGGCTGGGTTTTGGCGCGGAGTGCGAACGCTGACGGCTCGGCTCCGCGGCGCACAGGGCGCCCCCCGCGGCAGGGCGGTCCCACGCCCGCCATGGCGGCCCCGCCGCAGAACAACCTCCGGGAGCAGCTGCAGCGGCACTCGGCCCGCGGCGCCCTCCGCGCGCCCCCGCCTCGGCTCCGGCCCGCGTGAGTCCCGCGGCAGGACGACGGGGCCCCGCCGGGCGCTCACAGCGTTCTCACCGCGCTCCATTCTCCACAGGGGCTTCACCTTCAAGAAGACCTCCCTGGTGGGCGGCCCGGGCCGGGCCCCGAGGGCGCTCCCCGCCGCCGCGCTCCAGGACAAGGACGTGAACACGTCGCTGCCCGCGCTGGCGCCGGCCGGCAGGAGCGCCCCCATCCCGGGTGTCCTCTCGGCGGGCCGCGGCTCGGACCGGGAGCTGGCTGTGGCCGGGACGCGGAACACGTCGAGAGGCGGCGCGGCGCGGAGCGTGCGCGAGGGCGGCCCCGTCATCACCATCGAGGATGAGTGGGATGACATCGACGACTTCGATTTGTCTGCGGTCGAGAAGAGGCGCTGCTGGGGGCCGGGGCTGTCCCCCAGGGGGCAGCGGGGGCCAGGCGAGGCCCCCCAGGGGAGAGTCCCCGGCCCGGCAGAGGACGCGGAGCCTCGGGCCTCGCCGGAGCCCTCGTCCCAGCAGTCGCTCATCTCTGTGGAGGATGCGGCTCCCCGCGGCAGCGAGGGCCGGTGGGGGGCTGCGCCTGGGGAGGCTGCTCTGGATGACGGCGGGCAGGAGGCTCCCCCAGGTAACGCTTCCCGCCAAGGGAAAACACGTTCGTGTTCGCTGGCAGGGGCTTGAGTCCTCAGCAGGTGAGCGGCACGCTCGTGTCCGACAGCGGCCCTTGGGTGATCGCAGCCTGTGCAGGGCAGGGCTGCGGGCTGCAGGGTGTGCGCTTTGTGCGGCAGGGCCGCGGGCTGCAGGGTGTGCACTCTGTGCAGGGCTGCGGGCTGAAAGGTGTGCGCTCTGTGAAGGCGGGCCTGGGACAGGGCTGGCTTTTCAGGACTTCCCATATGGCATTCCAGAAGTGAACAGTGATCATCTCTAGATCAGAGACATAAAATCGCCTTATACTTGGCTATTATTTTTACTCTGTTCAGCTGCATTTTTATTCATACCAGAACGGGTGTATTCTGTTACCCAACAGTATTACTGCCCTTTCAGCTCCTGCTGGTACAAGTGAAGGCAGCCAGAAGCCAAGCAGCGATGAGAACAGCCCCCCCGAGCTGGATGAGGCCGAGCTCATGGTGCTTACAGGTGCTGAGCTTGGGGAGGACGATGACCTGGATGTGATTCCCCCCTCCCCTGAGGAAGAGCTGCCCAGCTTCTTGCCTTCTGTGAAGAGCTTCAGGTGAAACAAAGCGCCTGGGGAAAGCTGTCTGTGGGGTGGTTTTGAAAGCACCAAAAAGGGCATGAAAACAGTGCTTGTGGAAGAGTCACCGGCTGAGCTGGTTGTGTCTGTTCCCATAGTGTCTGTGAATGGCTTATGAAATACTTCTCTCTACAGCCAATGTTTAAGGTGGTTTTGTTTCAGGAAAAGCAGAGTTGTTTTTCCTTTCATAGTGGGAGGGGAAAACAATTATTGAAGCAAGTCATCACTCTGGCACACAGATGGGTGACACTGCTTGGGTACTTGGGTTTTAGCTAGGGGTTAACTGGGGCTTCAGAAAGATCTTGTCTTTTCACACATCTTCAGTGTTGTTATTCTAAAAGGTCAACTTCTCACATGGCAATGCCTTGATAACAGACATCTGCATTTTAATGGCTTCTCCTTTGGATCTTAGTAGTGTTTGCAAAGAGTCTCCCACAGATGGAAGATCCACAGTGGGCAGCGTTGCAGCCGAGCCTGGGACCGCTGCCACAGCGAAGCCTGTTGCTGGGAGGGATCCTGGGGTGGAGGGTGCAGGTATGTGAAACCTTTGGAATTTTGTGTCCTAGATTTTGGGGGTGGTTTGTAACTGACTGTGCTCCTGTCTGTGCTGTGTCATTTCTTTTGGAAGTAAGTGCGAAAGAACAGTGGCAAGGTTGGAAAACAAATGTAGACAGATAATGCAAAGGCAAAGATGTGTAGATAAGGTGGGTTCGTGCACACAGAAACAGTTCCTGTATGCAAATGGACTCTAAAAAATATTTGAAATTAGACTCATTTATTGCAATTTACTGTCTTTTGGGAGAGTGCATCACCTTATTACATATTGGAGTATTACTGTCTGCTGAAATCCCTCCATCCAGCAGATAAAGGCTTGCCTCTGGAACAGCAGCTCTATGGTGTCATGGAGGAGATCTGTAAGCTGGTAGAGACCATTCCACTCCATGAGCTCAAGTCTCTGTCGTGTGCTAAAGACCTTCTCCAGCAGCGAGACCTCAGGTAGGCTTCAGTGAGCTTGGGGGGGCTGGGTGCTCAGCAGAGCCTTGCCTGCAGGTGTCCCCAACGCACTGACCACAGGGCAGGAGGAGTTCTGAAAGGCTTAAAATCATTGAGCAAATGAAGGGAAAAACACACCCCAACCTGCTGGAAGTGTTGTCAGTGCCCATGTTCTGCTGGAAGAGAGGATCTGCTTCCATGTCCGGTCTGAGCAGGGGGTGTGCTGTACCCCTTCTCTGGAGGTGACCTGCACCACTGCTTTCAGAGCAGCAGGGTGAGATGACAGAACCTGCTCGGTGCTTTCATAACCAGATACATTAATGTAAAATCCTTTCTCTGAGACTCGCTGTCACTGACTACAGTGATTGACTCTGCCTAATATCCATGTGCTTGTCACCTTTCAATCTGGTTATTGATACTGCATCTGCTGCTTTAACTTCTGCAGCATCTGATGACACAACGCATAGATAAAATACAGAGATTGTGTTTTTTACTGGACTGCAATTATGTGCTTTTTCTGAGCATTCTCATTAGAACTAATTTGTTCTAGTTCCCCTTATTAGCACAGTCAGATACAGTTGTTAGAAAGTACAGGAAGCCATAGTCTGGTTCAAGCATATTTTTACTTTATTAACTTCAGGTTTGTGCCTCAAAGGATTGTGATTTTCAGTGCTGTATGTTGCCTGGTCAGCCCGTTGCTTTGGGGGTTTCTTTCCTTTTGCACCTGCAGAGGAGATGTAGTAATCTTGTAATTAGTTTGCTCACCTGAGCTCTGGTGTAATTTTCTCTTCTCTGGATTTGCTTGAAATGTTTTTAAAATACAGAGACACTGAATCTGAAGTAAGCACCATATGGTAATATTTTGAATAGGAGAGAGACAAAACTGTTTAATGTATGTTGTAGAAATTGATAAGTCATTGCTTGTGACTATATATCTCCTTTTCTCTCTTCTTCCTTCTCTTGACATATTTCTCCCAGGAGAAAACTGCTCACTAGTTCTGTTGCTTTGAACAAAAGTAGCTTCAACAGCAGCTTTTCCGGAGCCTGGCAGGTACCTGTGGAACGGGGTCCTCCCACATGTCCTGATGCTGCACCATGTCCTGGTCCCAGCTGGAGCTTCAGTTCTGACAGAAACTCTCCCAGAGCCACAAACTCCCCATCTCTGCTGCTGGGTTCTGCTCATTCAAGCAAGTGTTTTACCCCCAGAAATCAAACCTGGGATACCTCTTGTGCTTCAAAGCAAAGTGTTGAGGAGATCACCTCCCTGGGCACCACGGTGCTGTCTTCCTCAAAGGTGAATGGTGCAGAGGGAGCTTCCCTCAACAGCCCCTGGTGCGAGCGCCCAGGGGCGAGGAGCAGTGAAATCCACCCTTTGCTGCAAAGGCCTCTTGCAAGCACAGCTCCAAAAGGGCAGAGCAAGGCTCCCATTGACATTCCTGCAGAAGACACTTCAGGTATAAATGGTGCTGACTTTGACCTGGACCCCTTTGATATAGATGATTTGGATGAGGGCTGGGAGGACGTGGTGGTTGTTTCTGCACCAGAGGGGCAGCCCACACCTTTGTACCAGCCCATCAGGGAAGGGCCACCTGCCAAATCGCTGCTCTCAAAGATAATGCCCAAGGCCAAGGGATCTGCTGTTGTATCAAATCCTGCTGCTTCCAAGTCAAGCTCCTTGATGTCAATAAAGAACTGTTCAGGTAGGTTATGTGTATTGGAGTGGCTTTCTTTCCCTTTTTGGATCTGGATGCACTTGATTTACTAAGGCCAAGTAACTTCCTGAAGGTTACATCGATGTCTTTTGTTTCTGTGGACATTTCTCCTGGCTTCTTTTTGCAAAGTCATCTTCTCTGTGGGGTTTTTTGCTTCCAAGTGAGACCAAACTTGAATACCCATTGGCCGTGCAGGTTGCAGGGAAGGTGAAGATGCTGAAACTGGGAACTAGCACATTCCTGTGTTCTAATTAAGGAACGATCCTGCAGTTGTTCATTCAAAGCTATGCAACAGCTTTAGCTGCTTATGCAAAATGTTCAAAAATGGGCACTTGCTGAAGGCAGCCTGAGCCCCCTGGGGAATGGGGATGGCTCGGGGTTACTTGTGGTTACTGCAGGGGTGGGTTGGTAAAAGGGAAGTGAAAACATTAACCCATTTTACCAGCTTCTCTGTCACTGATCCAGCTGGCACCTACCCTTGGGTAGCCACTTCTTAGGAAGTCATGATTTGAGTTTAAAAGGTTTCAAGGGTGGAAGTGATGACAAATTTGTCTGTTATCAAAGGATGGTTTGTGTTGAAGGGACCTTAAAGCTCCTCCAGCTCCAAACCCTGTCACGGGCAGGGGCCCCTTCTACTGCAGCAGGTTGCTCCAAGCCCTTGTGTCCAACCTGGCCTTGAACAGTGCCAGGGATGGGGCAGCCACAGCTTCTCTGGGCACCCTGTGCCAGTGCCTCATCCCCTCCCAGTGGAGCAGTTCTATGTTACAAGAGGGACACAACCTGATATTGTGACTTACTGTAAGAACATTTTCTTTGTCTGTAGCTCCATCAGTTGTTAATCCTGCACTGGAGCGTTTCAGGGGTCTGAAATTTTCCCATTCTGAAGAAATGATGACTATATTTCACAAGAAGTTTGGGCTGCACTGCTTTAGGACAAACCAGTTGGAGGCCATCAATGCTGCTCTTCTGGGTGAAGACTGTTTCATCTTAATGCCCACTGGTATGTACCTCCAGACATCACACAGCGTGCACAAACTTGGGAAATAAGGACCCAAAGCTCCTTTTGCAAGGACTGTGACAAACCTTTCTCTATGCCTTTGTGGCGATACATTGTGCTGCTGGAATTCTGGGGCAGCAGGATTTCTGGAACACTGTGTGCTGTGGTGTTTTGAATGAGGTGATTGAATTTCTGCCTTCCAGAGTATTTCACATGATAATTCCTCCTTACCCTACCTGTACCCCATTAGAGGCAGTCATTAGTTAAAGTTCATAGTTTCTGAAAATGCAGTAAAATGGGAAGTAAGAAATGGGTCTCCTTGATTCCTCCTCTTCCCCACACTCCCTCCTTTTCCTCTGGATATCTAGCACGTGTTGTGCTTTGTTTAATCCTCACAGGTGGTGGTAAAAGCTTGTGCTACCAGTTACCAGCGTGTGTCTCTGTTGGAGTCACTGTTGTTATCTCTCCACTGAGGTCGCTGATAATAGACCAGGTTCAGAAACTGAGGACTTTAGATGTAAGTTCAAACAGTAAGAGGACGCAAGTGCATTAAAAATCTGAATTTTTACAGCAAATCTTAAGATTATTTCAAACATGAACTGCAAAACTTGGTTAGATGGGAACTGTAAAAGACGCACGAGGTTGTCTGGCAAGATCTAAATTAGATGAACTAGAATATCTTGGCAGTCTGACTCCTAAATTTACTGATGCTCATGTGTATTTGTTATTGAAGCTTAGTTTTGAATTATAGATGCCCAATTTTTAGGCTCTGAGTGTTGTATTTAGTTGTATTTTGTCTCGGTGAAGTGTCTTTTTCATTCTTAGGGTATTACTGAGGTTGAGAGGCCAGGGAACCGAAGGTGGATAATACATTTTAGGACAAAACTGCAGAGGTTTATAACTAGATGTAGGAATGTTTTTGGAAGTTCTTTTGCACGTATTCAAACTTGATATAATTTTTCAATCTAGATTGCTGCAACATACCTGACTGGTGATAGAACAGATGCTGATGCCGCACAAATATATGTGCAATTGTCAAAAAAAGATCCTGTGATAAAGCTCCTGTATGTCACTCCTGAGAAGGTTTGTGTTCAATGAGAACTGTAAAATCATGGAGGCAGCAAGAGGAGGGGTTGCTGTGAAGCATTCAAGGGGAAGCACTGACCTTAGAGTGGGCTTCTGGGGTGCAAAAACTGTTCCACATTGTTAGGTAGTTCAGTAAGAGGCTGTACAGATGTAACTCATCTCAATCAGTGATAAACCAAGAATGAGAACTGAGTATGTCTATAAAATCTAAGTTCTTAAAACAACCCTCCGTGCCCATCCATTTTGGTGCATCCTGCTGCACATTAGTGGCTAACTGCTGTCAAGTAGTTGTTAGAATCTAAACTACTATGAGTAGAATAGTACAAAGAAAATATATGTAACTGCCAAGGTAATGTGCGGTTGGCAAAACATTGCCTTGTACTTAATTATATGCTATGTTTAAAACCATGTTATCCCACAAGAGCTTTGTATGAGGGGACTGTTCGGTGTGCTGATTGCATTTCTTTCCTCAGTATTGTCTTTCCCTATGTTTCATGACATAAGCCGTTTAAATTTACTGGGATTGTAGGACCTCTGGGTAGATGGTCCCAGAACCTTGCATAATCCCCTGCTGCATCACTGCTAATTAAAATGAAGCTCATTCCATCTTCCTTATGCCTTCAGGCTTCACCTCTGGGGTCACGATTAACTTTGCTGCACAGAGCAGTTGTTTCTGTGTTCCTAGTCAGGTGGGGAGACACTTTGCTCCCTGTGTTTGCTCTCTAATGCCACTGGTGGATGTGGACCTAGGTCTGTGCAAGCAACCGGCTGATGTCAGCCCTGGAGAACCTCTACAACAGGAAGCTCCTAGCACGGTTTGTCATCGATGAGGCCCACTGTGTTAGCCAGGTAAGAACCTTGGCTTGGTTTGTAAGGGAGCAAAAGGCTCACCTAGAGCATCCAACTGAGTTACACTCAAATTCTGTTTTTAAGTGGGGTCACGACTTTCGACCAGACTACAAGAGACTGAACATGCTCCGCAAGAAGTTTCATGCTGTTCCCATGATGGCCCTCACTGCCACTGCCAACCCCAGAGTGCAGAAGGATATCCAGAATCAGCTCGAGATGCTAAAGCCACAAGTGTAAGTTGCTCAGCACCTTCCTAAAGCTATTCATGCCAGAGGAATATTGAGTAGAAAACCTAGTAAAGCAAGGAAACATCACAGGCCCATCTGAAACACCAAAGCAGTTGTACCAATGAGTGTGTGCATGGAATTGAATGTGAGTTATACCCAAAATGTTAAAGTAGGAAGAAGGCAACTTGCCAAACTCTTCCTTGCATGACTAAGGAGGTTGTTTAATAGAAAATAACCTCATGAAATTTTCTGTGTTACTGACAAAACGTGCAGGTTGTATTTTAGGGTGTTCTTCATGGAAAACTGCAAGCACTGAAGTGGTTTTTAATTAGCATTGGCAGTAACCGAGATAATGAGGTTCCGCTGGGCCTGGAAGCATTGTGATGTTTTCATGGTACATGATGGGAAAATAAAGCACTCTGGTTTGTGGAATTTATTGTGCAGTTTAGGGTAGAAGAGGAAGGTGACGCTGCATTTTGTAGATCTGATCAGTCAGATGTGGATGCTAGTATTATTCAAGAGGGAAATGAAGGCAAGACAAATCACCATGTGTGTGTTTGGTTTATGGGTGTTTTCTCCTCTCCACAGTGCCATGTAGCTGTGGTTTTTCACAGCCATGAGAGAAACCCAGGAATTTTAGCCCCAAATTATGGGCAATATCAATCTCTGTGGGCATAGTGGAACCATAATTTCTTTGCAGACAGTGCAGAGCAAGTAGTAGTAGTAAATTGGGTTTAAGGTGTTCCATTCAGTATCTCACTTGTTGAAAGGATTGCTGCACCCATAGGGCTGATGAGCACCCATGAACTGTTGTGTTTTAGGTTTACGATGAGCTTCAACAGGCATAACTTGAAATATGATGTGTTGCCCAAGAAGCCAAAGAAGGTGGCAATGGATTGCTTGGAATGGATTAAGAAATATCATCCACGTGAGTACTGAGCAGCACAGTGTGCTTGCAGGGAACTGGTGAGCTGCTTTTCAAGGCAGAAAAAGCTTTCCTGATGCTGTAAAACCCCCTTTCTGTAAGCAATTTATATATATACAAGGAAACCAAGTTGGAGGCAAAGTGACATTAGTGCTAATGGGATTTGGATTTATGAGCATCCTAAAGACAAGAGTCCAAGTTAAGATGGAAAAGTGAATTCTAATAATGACTTGAGTAATATTTCTGGAGATTGCCCGACCTTTTAGTATCTTGTCTTCAGCACAGAAAGGTTATCTCATGTCACACTGTTTAACTGCCTAATTCTGCTGGTCTGCTTATCTGCGGTTCCCCTTGAAGATACCTTAAGAGCTTCCAACCTTTCCAGGCTCCCTTTTGAAGTCCTGCAGCTCCTGCTGCTGGATTGACTGCACTCAGCTTCCTTCACAGCTTCTCTAGTGCCGTAACTTAGTGCATCATTGCCTAAGCTGCTCTAGCTCTTGATTTATGTGTTTTAAATCCTAAGATTGCTCAGTACCAAGCAAGAAAACTTTTCTTGATTCAAAAAAACAGGAAATTGGTTGAGGAGAAACTAACACAGGCATCTGATATTAATAAAATTACTTTATTAAGCAGTTCTTGCATTACGCTTACCAGCTCTACCTATTGGAATACAAGTATTTGCTTGTCAGGCACGACTGTTAAGCAAGTGAAAGGGAGTGAAGCTGTGCTGTAGCACTCATTATTTTATGTGTTTGCAGATGACTCTGGGATAATTTATTGCCTTTCCCGACATGAGTGTGACACCACAGCAGCCACTCTGCAGAAGGAGGGTCTGGCTGCACTGGCCTATCACGCTGGCCTCACTGACTCCAACAGAGATCTCGTTCAGAAGAAGTGGATTAACCAAGAGGGATGCCAGGTAAAAAAGCAATAGAATTCAGAGCACTTCTGTGCCTCTTGGCTTAGGAAATGAAAGAGAAGCTGTGTAATGTCAGTGCCAAATGGGATGCAGTATGAAAAAGCTGATCCCAAGTGGATCTGCCAGGACACATCAGCTATCTTTGTGCTGGGAGTTCTGCAAGTCAAAGGCTGCAGCACTGCACCGAGGTGTGATCCTCCAGGAAGGAGGAACTGAGCAGCACAAGGCTCCTGAAACACCTCTAGGCATGTTGCTGAATTGTATATTGAGACTCAAGTGTGGAATTTTGCCTTTGTCTGGAATAGCTTTCTGAAAGAAGAGTGGTTTTGCTGTTTAACACTCATGTATTCAGAGTGTTAGAACTGGCATTCTGGGTTCTGCACCATTTTGTCTGGTTTTGGTGTGGAGTAACTTCATAACTGTGTAACAAACTATATCCTTCCTAGGTTATATGTGCAACAATTGCCTTTGGGATGGGAATCGACAAGCCTGACGTGCGCTACGTTATCCATGCCTCTCTTCCTAAGTCTATAGAAGGTTACTACCAGGAGTCTGGCAGAGCTGGGCGGGATGGGGAGATGTCCCACTGTGTCCTCTTCTACAGCTACAGTGACGTCACCAGACTGCGGAGGCTGATCCTGAGTGAGTTCTGGCTGTAACCTAATGGACACGATGCTGAAGAAGTCAGTCACTGGCTCCTTTTACACCCTGTTATTTCCTCATTTACAAGTGCCATGTGTAGAGTTGCACAGAGGGCAGAGCTCTGCATCTTTGCCCGGCTGCTGTCCTGTAACGAAAAACTTGTCGCTTGTACTTAATTTTAGTCAAAACTTTTGTTTCATACATATCCATCTCTTGATTCTTGCCATTCTGGTCTTATTTCCTTCTTCATTCTTTACACCGTAGAGGTAAAATCTGCTCTAGGTTAGTTCTGGTCTAACTTATCTTTTTTAAGCAAAAAAGAATATTGTATTTTGTCTATCTGATAATATATAAAAATGAAGGGGTGCAAATAGAACAAATATAACTGAATTTATTGCATTTCAGTGGAGAAAGATGGGAACAGCCACACGAGGCAGACCCACTTCAACAACCTGTACAGCATGGTTCACTACTGTGAGAACGTGGTGGACTGCCGGAGAATCCAGCTTTTGGCCTACTTTGGGGAAACTGATTTTAATCCCACCTTCTGTAAAGATCACCCAGAAGTGATCTGTGATAACTGCAGTAGGAAGAAGGTAAAAGTCATAGCTCTTATTTATAGTGGTGTTAAACTGGTTTTGCATTTAGCTGTGTTAAAAACTGGTTACATGACATTTGGGAGGGCAAATGGAGAAAATCCGGGAAGATGCCTTCTATTTTTGTGATGTTCCAAGTTATTTCCAGAGTTTAACCTAGAGTAGAATTAGAGTGGATGATCTACTACACAGATAGTAGACTATCCATGGGCTTACGATGTTATTTCTGTCAGAGCAGTACTAGTGAGGTGCAAGGATGTTCCTTGTGTTGATTTTCTTGGCTGCAGTGCTTACAGGAGCAGAGCTAATGCTGTAATGGCTATGGGGAAATCCCTCAACTGCCTGCTCTGATGTTTTCAGGGCATCTTTGTGCTGCCAGGGTAGCATGAGTGCCAGGTTAGGAGGAGTACACTGCTCAAGGTGGCCCAAAGACTAGGGTTTACGTGCCAAGGACTGAAGCAGACTTGTTAGTGGCGTGAAGAGGAGTGGAAATAAAGAGAGCTGTGGAAGCAGACAGGGAAGGAACACTGCTCTATAAAGCAGATCAGTTGATGAAATTGCTTCAGTCCTGTGTTTGAAGCATTACCTTACATGGCTGTGATTCTAACAAGGTCAACTAGAATAATGCATTTTCACAGAATCACAGAATCCTAAGGGTTGGAAGGGACCTCAAAAGATCATCTAGTCCAACCCCTCTGCGAGAGCAGGGTAGCCTAGATTACATCACACAGGAACTTGTCCAGGCGGGCCTTGAATATCTCCAATGTAGGAGACTCCACAAGCCCCCTGGGGAACCTGTTCCAGTGCTCTGTCACTCTCACAGGAAAGAAGTTTTTCCTGATGTTCACATGGAACCTCCTATGCTCCAGTTTACACCCATTGGTCCCGTCTTCTCATTTTAATCTATATTGGAAATGTAAGGTCAGGTGCATGGCAATAGAATAATTACAGGAAAGCTTTCAAATGAGTTATCTAGATTACCAGTGTTCAGCTGCAGCCTTGCAGCTCTCTCTATAGAATTAACACCTCAGAGGTTATTTACAAGCTGGTGGTGTGTATTCCTGCATCTTCCAGAGTCTGATCAAACCCAGAATCCCTGTGACTATCCGATATCACTGTAGGTGTAGAAAATCACCATTTCTCTGATTGGAACAAAATGAATTCATGACTAGAAAAAGCTCAGTAACAGAAGCCCAAGTTGTCAGGAATGAGTGTGTTAGGTCAGAGCCACCTAATGTGGCTCCTAATCAAGTCTATTTCAATAGGATTACAAATCAAGGAATGTAACAGATGAAGTGAAGAGCATTATAAGATTTGTACAAGAGCATTGTGGACAAAAGGGACGAGCAAATGGAAAGAAAAACACAGGTTCTGGGAGATACACCTTGAACATGATGGTAGACATTTTCCTAGGTAAGTGCTGCTCTTCCAGAAACAGCTCCTAAAGAGACTTGGTGCAGGATCCCTGCCGAGGCATTGGGAGGCTGTGCAATGCCAGCAGTGGGTTAAAGGAAGATCTGCTTTGCAGAATTAGTCTTTCCAGGAATCTCTTGCTGGTAAATGATCCAAAATAGTTGAGACTAAAGCTTTACCTATTTCAGTTGCTATAGTGATTGTGTTAGTTTTCTGGTGGTGCTCAGTTTCTGGTGGTTAAATGCGGTTTTCTATGTGCACAGACTATGAAATGCCCTTGGGAATCTTCCACAGGTGAAACACGTACATCCACACATAAGCTTCCCAATGCAGGCTAATCCCAGGATCTTTGTCACACAGGTTCAGCAAGTGCAAAGATTCAGTCTGGAATATTTGGGAAGGGAGCTGCCTACTCAAGGCATAATGTGGAAAGGCTGTTCAGAAAACTGGTCCTGGACAAGATCCTGGATGAAGACCTGTATATCACAGCTAATGACCAAGCCGTGGCCTATGTAGTTCTGGGAGAGAAAGCTCAGGCTGTGCTAGATGGATCACTACAGGTGAGTAAGAGGTTTTATTTTCTTTAATGCATTGTTCAAAGGAATGTGCTACAGTTTTTATGCAGCACACAGCCCAGGATAGTTCAGACATGGTTTGCCTGCCAGCTGAAGTACAGAACTGATCTTCAGCAGATGCAGGGAACAGAATCCAGCAAGCACGGTTTCTAGTCTAGCATTCTAATGGTAATGTGAGACAAAAGGTGAGGTGGAGAGCATTGGAGAGGATTAAATCTTTCTCTTGTCCCCCCATCCATCTTGATTCCAGTTGACAAGGAGAGCTTTGACCACACAGAAAAGCTACCTAAGAGAAGGAGTAGTGCTGCCCTCTGCATTTTCTGCTCTATTTTTTCCTAGTCACTGGTGAGCAGTGATGAAAAATGCACTTGGAGAAGGTCATGGAACTAGTCCCAGAACTGCCTGAGGCAATGTCTCCTCTGCATTAGTGCTGTGCTTGGAGGAGAGCCCTCAGCATTATGCCTAGTGACCTCAGTCTAAAGCTAGCTGAGAGCTGGCTTCTTGAGATTTCGTGCCTGTGCTGTGTGTACCCTGCTAGTCCTTTGCAGAAGAAACTTGAGGGCAGTTGAATAGCTTATAAAAGGTAGTTTAAAAAGTGGGTAAACAGCTGTGTTTGGCTCATCAAAGAGCACTTTTGGTTTCCTTGTTACCATGTTCCCTTTGTATTCCTGTGTTATCAGTTAATCTTCTAATGATGGCTCTGCAGTAACTCCCTGGGCAGAGGTGATCGATTGGCTTCTTTTGACAGGTGGAGTTCCATGAAACGGAAAGTGCCAGTGCCATCAGAAAGCAAAGGGCCTCCCTGGCAAAGATGTCCCAGCGGGAAGAGATGGTCAAGAAGTGCCTCAGTGAGCTCACAGACACCTGCAAGACGCTTGGGAAGGTCTTTGATGTGCATTACTTCAACATTTTCAGTACTTCGACACTGAAGAAAATTGCAGGTAATGTCAGCTCCTCAGTGCCTGGGGCCCCTGCTGGCAGCTGTGGGTGACAGGAAACCTGCGCTCCTCACCTTAGTGAAAGCAGGTTCAAGGGTATGTCATCCAGCCAGATGAGCCCTGGGGAGTAGCTGGGGCAGAGCAGGTTCCTGGAGCTGCAGCAGCACTGCTGGAGAAGAACCAAGTGAATGTCCTGCAGTGCAAACCTCGCAGCACTGGGGAGAAAACTGTTGGAGGAAGTTTTGTGCTGGGCACCTAGAAATCTGCTAGAATAAAGGCTTCCTTCCTGGAGCACTTCATGCACAGGGTGGCACTCAGAGGAGTTGATCTCCTCCAGAATACTCTACCCTGACCTCTTTAAAAACTGAGTGTGTTTGACATGTCTAATTGATACCTTGTTACTTTGCAGAATCCTTGTCTTCGGATGCAGAGGTTTTACTGCAGATTGATGGTGTCACAGAAGACAAGCTGGAAAAATATGGTGGAGAGATAATGAAAGTGATGGAGAAGTACTCGGAATGGACCACACCAGGTTTCGTATGCCTTTTACCTAATGTGGGCTTCCCTGCTGAGTACCCTTCTTCTCTATCAGAAGTTTCTCTTGAAAGTTACCTTGTTTTAAATACAACCAACTAACTCTTACTAGAACTAAATTCATTCTTACAGTTTAGTAATGACAAAAAGGGAGCAATTGCATAATTTCAGAGCTTACAAAGGTCTTTGCTATCCTCTCAGTAGTTAAATCCAGCCTATCTCTTAAAGGCTAAGAATGGGACACGGGAGCCAAGCTTACTGCTCTGCTTCTAACCTGTTAGTTACTGGGGTGTAAACACCATTACACAGTGCAGAGGAGGCTGTGAACAGCAAAGACATGTTTTGGTGCAGCCAGCACATGAGTGGCCTAGGCAGTATCTTGATTTCATTTTAACTCGTATCTGTAGAAGATGCTGCCGGCCAAAGTGTGGACACAGGCGTGGGAAGCGCTGGCACACAAGGCAGTGATGAAGAGGCAGATGAAGGAACAACCTCAAGCTATTTTTGCAATAACACAAACCAAAGAAGGAAAAGGAAAAGGCCACCAAACTTCAGAGACTCCAAGAGGAAAAAGACAAGTAACATTGGTGGCCAGCAGTTCCAGCCCAGAGGGTACGTTGCTTGTGATCATTGGTAACTTGTTTGCCCAGAACAGCAGGATGATGATTCCAGAGTTGTACTGGTTTTCCCTATGGTGTTTTCTGGAGTGTGGGCTTTAAGGATAGCATTGGAATTCTCCAGGTACCTGGTACCAACTCCTCTGCTTTGGTGTTTCTGTCATTTTTTGTTGAAAAAGCTCCTGGTGAGGAGGATATTAACACTTGTCCTTTGTTTCTCACTTGCCTATGCAGTGGCACTGAATTTCAGTGTGCTGCCATAGCCATCCTTAGGAGGCTGACTACATTCTGAGCTTGGAAACAGAGAGAGCTTAAAACTTAAAGGATCTGATGGAATATTTGAACTTTAGTTCCCAGCCCCTTGTTAATTCCAGTTCTCCCTCTAATTGTACTTCACAATTGCACCTGCATTGGGAGCATAATGTTTGGATCCAGGTGTCTGGTTAGTCTTAAGTGTTTAGGGCAGATCCACCACTGAGCTACTGCAGCATGATCATCCTTTGAGTAATCACCTTATTTTTAGCAGTCGGTGTAGTTATTAGTCTGGTAACTCAAGTAGCAGCAGCTTGTGCTGAAGGTTCACAATCAAAACATGATGACTAGTCAGTGTTGAATGGGAACAAGTGAAAAAGGAGCAGCAGTTGGACAAATTCTGCCCTCTTTCAAAATGGGGGTATATTAGAAAAGTTGGGCAGTAAGCTCTTCTCTGGGGTTATCAGTTGTGCCTTCTGAAGGGTTGCTGTGCTCACAGCCTGCCTTGCATAGCAAGGAATTAACCAAACAGCCTTCTAGGAAATCTAATGGTGGTACCTATGAGTAGAGCAGGGGCAGAGGGAACGGGGCAGGTAAAGCACACCTGACACATGGCCCTGCTCTCTCCATTCTGCAGTGGCTACAGCAAGTACAGAAGGACCAAGAGGCCACTCAGCTCCAAGGCTCCGGGCCCATCCAGCAGCAGCGCCTCGGGGCAGGGCCTCAGCGCCATGCAGGGAGCTGCTGGAAAGCTGGGCTTCATGGCACTGCCCAAGCCCAAAACCAGACCCTTCCTCCAGCCCTCATATGTGGTACTGTAACTGCTGCGCAGAAGCAGCCCTGGATGTAATCATTGTTAAATTGTTGTTTACTTTGTGAAACCTTCGCTATCTTGTATATTTGTCAGGTACAAAACCTCATGTTAAATAAATGCTTTTAAGCTTGTACGTTCATTTAGACCTTTCTTTCTACTATAAACCAGGAGGGTTCTGGTGGGTTCTATTAACCCAACCATTGCTGTGTAAATGCTCCCTGGGAGCTCCCTGTTGGACCACATAGAAACCAGTTGGTGCCGCTGGGCTTCTCCCTCCCAGCAGCTCCGCGGCCTCCGCTGGGCTCGCTCCAGCGGCTCCACGTCCCTCTGTGCTGCTGCCGCAGCGCTGTATCAGGGCTGCAGGGGGCTCCCAAGTCCTGCTCTTCAGGGCTGCTCCATCCCCTCTCCCCTAGGCTGTGCCTGGGCCAGGGGCAGGGCCTTGCGCTTGGCGTTGAACTCCAGGTCCCACCTCTCCGCTCTGGATCCGTTGCTTCCCTGCGGGGGCCGAGCCCCGGGCTCAGGCGCCGTTCGCTCCGGGCACTTTCTCTCCCGAGCCCGTGCATCTTCCCATTGCCTGGGACCGGAGTTGACCTCACACCGCGGTCCCTGGCGCGGGCTCGGAGCCGGCTGAGGCCGCGCCCTGGGCCCCGCTGTAGGCGGGAGGCGGCCCGGCCCGCCCCTGGCGGGAAGCGGGAAGCAGCCGCTCCGCCCCCCGCCGCCCGCCATGGCGCTCCCGCAGCCCGGGACGCTGGAGTCCAAGGAGCTGTCGCCGTGCTCCCTGCAGCGGATGCAGGTGCGGGGCGGGAGGGAACCGGCGCGGGGCCGGCGGGCGGCGAGGGCCGGGGCTGCGCGGAGGGGACGACAGGGGCGGCGCGGGCCCGTGCGGAGGAGGCCCGGAGTCGGGGGGAGGGGGGGGTCCCAGGGTGCGGATCCCGCCGACCCCCGGTTCCCACCCCTCAGGAGTCCACCCCGACGGGGACCGCGGAGCTGCCGCCGAGCGCGGAGCCGGGCGGGCGCGGGGCAGGCGCGGGGCGGCAGCTGCGGGTGCTGCTCACGCCTCTCGCCGTCTCGGGCCGGCGGCTGCTGCCCCAGAAGCGGCTGTTGGGGAGCTACGGCGTGGCCGCGGCCGGGAAGAGGCTGTGCCTGGAGCGCAGCCCGCGGAAACCGGTGCCTGGCTCCATCCCCGCCGGCAGCGGCAGCGGCTGGGATGAGGAGAGCGACGGGAGCGACGCGGGAGACACCCCCCTGGTGAGTGCCTTCGGTGGGAGTCACCGAACCATGGAGCAGTTTGGGTTGAAGGGACCACAAAGCTTCCAACCCTTGCCAAGGGCAGGCAGGGACCCCTTCCACTGGAGCAGCTTGCTCCAAGCCCCTGTGTCCAACTTGGCCTTGAGCACTGCCAGGGATGGGGCAGCCACAGCATCTCTGGGCACCCTGTGCCAGCGCCTCAGCACCCTCCCAGGGAAGAGCTTCTGCCTAAGAGCTCATCTCAGTCTCCCCTGGGGCAGGTTAAAGCCGTTCCCTTGGCCTGTCCCTACAGACCCTTGTCCAAAGCCTCTCTCCAGGTTGTCTGCAGCCTCTTTAGGCACTGGAGCTGCCTAAGGTTTCCCCTTCAGGAGCCTTCTTTTCTCCAGGCATGTTTACAGGTGGATGCAGTCATAAGGGATGAAATTTGTCAATGTTCATTTATATTTAAATTATCCGTTCAAGTTCTCAATCCCGTCATCTCCCCTATAAAACATAAGAATGAGCTTGGGCTGTTTTCCCTCCATGTGCAGCGATTGCTGTGGGTTTCTCTATTGAGTCACAGCTGGGTTTGTTCTGGCAGGGTTTTGAGGAGCTGCCCTTTTTGTAGCATTAATGCTGGGGGATCACTTCTATAATACAAGTGAGTTGCTCTGTGAAGGAGATTGGGTGTGGATATGGGATCAGCCCAGTTTGTATGGGTAGACAATAACTCAGAGAGTCACTCCCCAGGAGGCTGGGACATGTCTTGCACTGTGTCACCATACGGTGAGGAGCAAGGGGCTTTTCTTTCTGTAGAATGGGGACTTGGAGCTGTCCGCTTATGAGAGGAAACGGCTGAAGAACATCACAGAAAATGCCAAGTTCTTTGCTGCTCTGAAGCTACACAAGGTTTGTACAGACTCCGAGCAGTGTCTGAATGTGCTCTCCAGGTGTGCTGTTGGCACTGTAGGTCCCTCTTGGTGTGAAACCCTTCCCTAGCAGTGATGTGTGAAGAGAACCATGGAAATGTCCTGGAGCATCAGGGCTGTCCTGACCCCAACAGAGGGGTTGTGCTGCTGGTTTGCTTTGCTCAAGATAGGAGGTTAAACTGTGAGCACTCTGCTCATGGGGTGTTTGTACTGGTCACAGGGCCTGTGGTCACAGAATCCCATCCAGCCTGCCCTTGAACACTGCCAGGGATGGGGCAGCCACAGCTTCTCCGAGCACCCTGTGCCAGCGCCTCAGCACCCTCCCAGGGAAGAGCTTCTGCCTAAGAGCTCATCTCAGTCTCCCCTGGGGCAGGTTAAAGCCATTCCTCTTGGCCTGTTCCTACAGACCCTTGTCCCAAGCCCCTCTCCAGATTTCCTGCAGTCCCTTTAGGCAGTGGAGCTGCTCTCAGGTCTCCCCTTCAGGAGCCTTCCCTTGTCCAGGCTGCCCCAGCCCAGCTCTCTCAGTCTGGCTCCAGAGCAGAGCTGCTCCAGCTCTTGCAGCAGCTCCGTGGCCTCCTCTGGACACACTGTGAGCAGGATGATGGCTTTGCAGCCGATGCAGCAGTTGGGTTGTATTTTATACAGGCTCATCCTTTCTGCTTGTTAAAAGCTTTCTTTTCTTTCCTCTTGAAGACAGCTGCAAGATTTCTACAGATGGCAAATAAGAGACAGCCTCATGCCACCAAAAGGTAAAATAACCGTTTATGAGATTTGTATCCCTGTTCGTTCATTGTGTGTTAACTGCTTCAGCACTTCCATCTGCACAGACCTGATGCTGCAAAGAGAGAGAGGTGGTGAGGAGCCTCTCTGTAAAGCTAAATCTGAATAAGTAGTGATCCTGAGCTGTCTGAGTTGATGAACAGCAGCTCCTCTGGGTAGTGCCTCTCCTCTGCTGTGCTTTGGGGAGAAGATGATACAATCTTTTCTGTCAGATTACAGAAATTGGGGGTTTTGTGAATAATGGGAGATGTGGGAAAGGGAGAGGGAGAGAGCTAGGTGCAAAGGATGGGGTAACCAGCTGCTGTCAAAGGAAAAGCATTTGGCAGGGCCAAAGCAGTGCTGGACAAAGCAGGACAATGAGCTCATGTCCAAATAAAGAATAAGATACATGATGGAAGAAAGTGGGAAAAGGTGGCTGGGTCAGTGAGTGGGAGGATGAACTATAAATGAGGAGGGCTGGGAAGAGGAGTGGCCATGGCTGGATGTATTACAAGTGAAATAAAGCAACAGCACATCTGTGTGCATCACAGAGTGCTCTTCTTTGCTGTTGTCCTTGAGCAGAAGCAGTCGAGCCAGGGTGTTGGAGCTCCACATCGGAACATGCTCTGGAGCCTTGTACTGAAACACACAGGATTACTTTAACTGTGTGACTTTGGAATGTTCTCTGGAATTGTTCTAGAGCTAAGCCTAAGAAGGCAGAAGATGAAACAGTGCTTCGAAGATCCATGCGCTTACAGAGGGTTGATCCACCGGGAATTCCATTGTCAGAGCTGGCTGTCCAGCCCGAAGCAGAGGAATATGTAAGATGGGGAAGGGTTGGACACAGAAGCTGCATAAAACCAGTGCTGATGAAGTTGACTGGTAATACTGGTCATTGCTGAGCTTGTAAGCACCACTGGGCAATGGCAAGGTGCAGCGTTGTGCAGTGGCAATTGTCAAAGGTCGATTCCTTCCCCCTCAGGCATCCTGGATAGCAGGATTCAATGTCCTCTCTGCAAGTCAGTCATGACAGTGCAGGTTTGGGTGGTGCTAGGGTCCAACTGGATAAAATCCCAGTGTTGGAAGTACTCTGTTCACGATCCCCAGAGGGAAATGAACACCCAGCCGAGGTCAGGTACCACAATGCGCAGTTGGGTTATGAGAGAAAAAGATGATTATTATAAAAAGATAGTGCTAGGGCAGATGGGAAAAGGATTGGAATTAAGCAAGAATTTGGAGTGCAGGGAGAGGGAGTCACCAGCTTGGGCCCAGGAGCACCCCCAGGGTCTTTAGTCATCCTTTTCAGTGCAGGATGTCCCCCATGAGTCCAGCTGAATCTGTCACACTGTTCTCAGACACCAGCCTTGCTGGGGTATAGGAAGGAGAGGAAAACCCAGGGCAGAAGATTCTCTTTGCTGTTGTGTTCAGTGAAGTTCTACTTACCTTTTTAATCAGATTTGATACAAACTTCTTTATGTTTATTTCTTGCGTTACCAGAGATGTGTTCCCAGAATGTCTCATGTGAGGGAAGTAGCAATTGCCCCTGTTCTGGTTGTTTTGAGTGATGAAAATTCCTGATGTCGTTCCAGCCTCAGGTGCCAGCTGGACCTTTGCCAATGATTCCAGACGATCAGGTGGGGAACAGCAAATTGGCAGATGATCTATTGGCTACGTGGATGAGGATAAGTGAGGTACTATCAGTTATAGCGAGTTATTTTTGGATAATGTGATGTAGTTTGGGCTCTAATTCTGGTACTTCCTTTCTGTCTGCAGGTGAAAGCTCATGGTACTGAAAAGCTCACAAGTGACATGAAAAGGTAATCTGAGGACAGCAGCTAAAGCCGGGTATTATGTTGTTCTTCTTTCTCCTCTTGAATAGCTGTTACTGTGATGTTGTCTAGGTACCAGGACAGCCTGAACAGCATGGTGCTTAGTGAAGATAGCATTAAAAAGGTGGTGAAATACCGAGTCTGTTCCATAGCTATTCATCCTTCAGAAAGCATCATCTTGGTGGTAGCTGGAGACAAGAGCGGGCAGATTGGTCTCTGGAATGTGGTGAGTTGCTCGTGTGCTCTTCACCTGCAGAGCTGTTTGCTGCGGGATGGGTGTGGATGGGGCACAGCCTGGAGCGTCCTTTTGGCAGGCGCACGGTTTCCCATTCCAATGGATAGCACCAGATCTCCCCTCTGTCAGCTTAAAACCCTTCCCCCGTGTCCTGCCACTCCATCCTCACTACATCCTACCTGTCTGTCTGAACACTGGGCACCCTGCTGCATCCTCCACTGCTGTTACCCGGAGCAGTGCTGTTACCTGGAGAACCTTTGGGAAACAGAGGCTGTACTTTGTAAGCTGCAGCAATGAATAGAAATAGCACCGTGATTAGCACCCGTGTCCACTGGATCTCACTTGTTTTTCAGAGCTGCAGGGCTGAAGGAGCACATGTCTTCACAGCACACAATGACTCTGTCAGCTGTATGCAGTTTTCTCCATTCAATCCTGCTCACTTGCTGTCTGTGAGCAATGAAAGCCTGCGATGTGGTGATGTTACTAGGGCTGTCTTTGATGAGGTGAGTGCTCCCTTGGTGATGCTGCAGGCTCCTTGGAAACCTGGTATGTGCTGCTGTGAAGCTTCAGTCTCGTCATACCCAGGTTGGTTTTGGTGGTTGTTTTATTCATGAGGAAGTTCAGGATTCCATTTCCACAAGGACATGTGCAGTAACCCTTGATTAACATCAAAAAAATACAGAGATGCTTCCTGCTCAATAAAACCCAGTCACAGCTTGGGTTCTCCCAGTTTCCTTCCTGCAGAGACAGTCCAAGTACTGAATCTAATTTCCCATCTCTACTTAGGCAACATGTGCCTCTTTTCTGAAGCATTACCTTTTAATGACGAAAAGTGAGAGCGAGTTAAAGAACTAAACCTTACACACAGAGAAAAGCAAACCCATCCCAAATAAATGTTGTAAAACAGCAGAAAGCATGAGCTGACTTTGCTTTTCCAAGGCTTCAGGAAAGCAAAACACTGTGCCTGTCTCTGGTAAGGCAGGCAACTGAACTGAGGAGCTTTGTGAGGCTGTTGGCTTGTTTCTGCCAGATGCAGCTGCACTGATCACCTCTCCAACACTGGGCAGTACAACAAGCTACAGCAGCTTAAAGCCCCAACCCTTACAGGCACTGTAATTCTGGTGGGGCTGCAGGCAGGCTGCTGCTTGGGGACCATCTGCAATTGATTGTTCAGGGGGGTGCAGGGGGCTCAGTCTTTGAGACAGAGGCTTAAAGAATGTACCTCTAGAGGCTGAGGGCAGAGAAGTGCTGTTATCCAGCTCCGTTTACTTCTGTTTACATGGAGCTGGTGGTGCCCTGTGAGTTCCAGCAGGGAATTGGAGCATGTTGTTGCCTGCTGGGTTGGGCTGGGAAATTGCTCTGTGGAAAGGACCCTGGTTTTACAGGAAGGTTACCCACATGTGTAGCTGAGTCTGGGGCTGTCAAATTAGCGGGTCTTTGTTAGTGGTTTTAGTATATTAAAAAGGGAAAGCATGACATCCACAGCCCATAGAGTGCTTTGAGTGTCGTGGATGACTCTCTGTATTTTGTTGGCTGCTTTTGGTTACATTTGGCCTTTCCTGTGCTCAGATCTGCAGAAGTGAAGATGAAGTCACCCTGTCTTCCTTTGACTTTTTGGATGACAATGCCTCCACTGCAGTAGTAGGATACTGGGAGGGTGGCATCTCTGTTGTGGACAGGAGGACCCCAGGGACGTCTCCAGAGCTCTCTGCAAACATTGGCTTCAAAAGAACAAGGACAGTGCACGTTCACCCTGTGAATAAGCAGTATTTCATTGCCGCTGGCTCCACGTATGTAGCTCCAGAGGAGCTGTGGTTATTCTGTGCTTTCAGTGCTCTTATCTGCTTTGGTGTCTGAAGTGTGGTGTGGGTGGAGGGCAGGAGCAGCAGCTGATGAGGCAGCCAATTCATCAGCTTTTACTCTTGAACTTTCAGGAAACAAGTTTTAGTTGCCAGCAGAATTTAAGTGGGATTCACTTTTGACTTCCTTTTGGTAATGGGTACAAAGGGGTGCTTTGAGTCACTGTGGGGTTTGTCAGATCATGGTGCTGAGGGTTTGGGCTGGCTTTGGTGCTCCCAGACCCTTTGGAGGCACTGCCTGTTTGTGTGCTTTGCTCCACTCAGAGCTCAGAAAGCTGCAGTGTCTGAAGCGGCTCTGGGTGAACGGAGGATGGGGCCGGTTGGGCTGGCCCCTGCTGAGGCGCTGCGTGTGCTCTGCTGCAGGGATGTTTGTATTTATGACGTTCGGTGCCTGACAGCAGAACAGAACGAGCCCGTGAGCAGCCTGACAGGACACACGAAGAGCGTTGCTTCTGCCTACTTCTCCCCTGTCACTGGGAGCAGGGTGGTGACAGTGTGTGCCGACAACAAGCTGAGGTGAGCAGCATGGGAAGGAGTAACCCCTATGCAATATGCCAGCTGAGCTTTGTCATTGTTTCCTCTCTGCATTACCCCTCACGGAGAGCTTCTCTCTGTAGCACGCTTTTCAAAAGTGATGTTTACATGCACTGGCATTTAAATGTTAGTTTTATTTTTTTCCCTAATTCTCATTTTCCTGACAAATACTCACTGTGAACAAGTCCAAACTGCCTTTAACAACCCAACCAAACCCTGCAAGCAACCAAGCAATGCCCAGCCAAACCCAGCTCATCAGCACAAACACACAACACTTAGAAACTGGGGTTATTTTTAGCTGCTGCTACTTAACATGATGGTTCTGTCAGCTCGTTTATAACTAGTCTGCCAGGGGATGGTTTAACTTGCTGTGAGTTGTGTTGTATGAGGGATCTGGTGGGGGGGTCTGGTTTTGTGACCATGATTCAGTCAGTCTGTTCCTGTACACACCAGATTGCATGGTTGTTCTGTCTGAAACTGGATTTTCTTTCTCCCCTTCCCCTAACCGAGGAAAGAGTTCTGTGTGAGTTCTGCCTCACTGGTGTTTTCTCTCCTGTGATGTATTTACTAGATTTTTTCTCCATAGTAGGCTTGGCTATGAAAAGCTTAAATCCTTGGTGCTAACAGAGCAAGGGTTTCAGAGCATCAACAGGATGAGAGTAAACCAGGATATTTGTGGAGAGAACAGATATAGGTTCATTTATTCAGTGCCTGTCAATGCAGTGACTGAAAGGATGGAGGAGCCTTTTGTTCATCTACAAGTTGTTTCTGTCCTCCTGTAACAGCCTTCCAAAGGGATGACCTTCCACTCGAGCTAAAAGCTCATCCAATTTAAAGAAGCAAATTTACTCATTTCAGTTGGAATATTGGTGCTTCCATTTGAGCTGGATGCTGTTTGTTACTGTATTCCAGAGCCCTGTGAGGTCTGCCCATGCTGATCTGTGCTCTCTGAGGCCAGGGTTGCCTTTTTTAACCTGCCTGTTTTATTGCCACACTGGTTTATGTTACAGGGTCTATGACACCACCTCTTTGTCACCCATGGTCACGGCTCTCAGCACTATCAGGTAAGCTGAGCACCCTGGGGCTGCAGGGTGTTGTGTGCCCAAAGATCACGGCTCAGCAGCAGGAGGGGCCGTGAGAGCAGACAAGTGCCCACCCGGCTCTGTGACGCTGAGCTGTGCTTCCTTTCAGAATGCTTTCTCTTTGTGTGTTTGGTTTAGTATCAGAGGTTACCTCTTGGTGGCCAGTGGTGTGGTTTGGGGTGGAGGCTCAAGGCTTGTGAAGCACTTTGTGCTCCAGGAGGGTGAATTCAGGCTGTGCACAAAGGGTGAACCAGGAGGTTGTCAGGCCTGGTTTGCCAGGAAACCACTTGTAGTCTGTCTTATCAACAGGCTCGATGCATGTCTGTCCTATGTTGACTATAATACAGAGCCATGAAGCAGAACTACTTAAACTGATAATCCCGTGCCTTGGAGCATCCTCAGCTTTATCTTCTTGCTCCACCACGTTTCTTTGTCCTGTCCCACCCATCACAGGGTGGTGATCACCAAAGGGACTGGAGCAGCACCATCAGGGGGGAAGTGCTGATAGTTCAGGAGGCAGGAGGCTGGGTTGAAGCAGAAATGATGCTTTCCAGGGCCGGATTCAGTAAGAGTGATGTTTCTCTCTCTTTTTCTCCCTGGTTCCTTCTCTGAAGCCACAACAACCAGACGGGCCGCTGGCTGACCAGGTTCAGAGCAGTATGGGACCCCAAGCAGGAGCACTGCTTTGTGGTGGGCAGCATGGCACAGCCGAGGCAAATCGAAGTCTTCCAAGATACTGGAAAACTCTTGCACTCGTTTTCTAACCTCGACTGCCTGGGCTCCGTCTGCTCCATCAACGTCCTTCACCCCAGTAGGAACATCCTGGTGGGTGGCAACTCCAGTGGCCGCCTTCATGTGTTCAAGGAGTAGAAACGTGCTTCAGGTGTTTTTATTTTCCTGTCTGTATTCCCTTGGTTTAAGCCCCATTCGGCTGCTCCCAAACCCACAGGATTTTCTCAGGACAAAAAGTGTATTGTAAAAGCTTTAAAATAAACTTTCTAAGCTACCTTTGGCCTCTTTTCTGTAACTAGAGAATAAAATGAATCGGATGTGCTCTGGCGTCAGTTTGTACCAAAATGGGTACTTTTTCCCCCAATTTTTCAAAAGAAAGGAGAATCCCAGATCTCAGTCTCCCCTCATGCAGGTTAAAGCCATTCCCCTTGGCCTGTCCCTACAGGCCCTTGGCCAAAGCCCCTTTCCAGCATTCCTGCAGCCTCTTTAGGCAGTGAAGCTGCTCTCAGGTCTCCCCTTCAGGAGCCTTCTCTTGTCCAGGCTGCTCCAGCCCAGCTCCAGAGCAGAGCTGCTCCAGCCCAGCTCCAGAGCAGAGCTGCTCCATGGCCTCCTCTGGCCTCATTCTGCAGCCAGTGGAGCAATTGGGGCACTTTGCTTTGCTCACCAGGAGTCAGCACTGAACAAACCCGATACCAACTCTGCCTTTCATGATATTTAAATATTTATTTAAATTTAAAAATACTTTTCATGGCACCAATGATTTTATGCTAACTAAGATATTGAATATGTAGAAAAAGGTACATTTTGAAGGAAAAATGTAACTTACAGTATTTGGCACATGAAAGGTTAATTTCTAGATTTTTCTTTTTATGAAAACTAAGAAATTCACATTTTCAGGTATTTTTACTGTCTACTGCCCCAAGATGCAGTATGCTAGGATGAGATCTTAATTTTCTGAGAGAAGAACCTATGGAAACGACATTTTAATAGAAAGACAGGTAAAACTAACAGGTTGGGAAACACCAGAGGGAGGATGGACCGGACAGGGAGAACAGACAACAGGAAGTCACCACTTGGGGTGGTTCTGCAGTAAAGGCTGGGTGGAACCTGCAGAGGTAACCCCAGGGCTGCGGCGCCGCAGGGAGCGAGGCCGGGGGCTCCAGGGGCAGGCGCTGGGCTGGGGGAGGAAGGAGTCTCACTGCGGACGGGGCTGTGCTGTCACGACATCACGCAGTACATCAGCAGGGAGGAGGAGGAGGGAACACTGCATCTTAAACCCGGGGTGAAAAACGGCAGGTTTGGGACTACCACGCACTGCATAGAAACACCATTAACTACAGGCTGAGGTAGGCGCACTACGCTAAGAGTTATCTTGCTATGTTGTGTTGCATAAAACAGGATTATCATGTAGAACTCCATCCTCCTGCCTGCCCCGGAGTGGAGCTGAGGCAAACCCTTCCTCGGCCCTTGTGCTATGCCCTCGGCAGCCAAACACGACCCGGCTGAGGTCTTTATCACCTCCCCCCCCCCCCCCCCCCCCCCCCCCCCCCCCCCCCCCCCCCCCCCCCCCCC
>NDXB01019614.1:102056-159776 GCA_002631895.1 Agapornis roseicollis
TTTTTTTTTTTTTTTTTTCTGTTCTTTTTGTGTGTGTTTTTGTACAAAACAGGTACAGCTTCCAGAGGGAAAAGGTCTTCCTAATAAATCCGGCTCGGCCAAGGGTGCCTATTGTGCTCGCCCTGCCCCTAGGAGCACCTGTGCTGCGAGACTGGGTAGGAGGTGGGATTGCTGAGGCTGCTGTGCTGTAGGGAGCGGGGCACCACGGCATTCCCATCGCATCCAGCTGTGCAGGAGGCTCCGGGCAGCAGGGGGGGACTGCGGCAAAGTAGCACGGGTATGGTGGCGGTGGGGTGCACAGTGGTGGATTTAGTAACGCAGGAGTACACGAGCGTTTGAACCACTGCTCGGTAGCACCATTGCTAAAGCTTCTGTGGCACGGCATCACCGATGCTCCTGCAGCGCGGGCAGCAGCAGGACCACAGCATATCCCTCTGCTCGGTGCTCCCATGGGAGGGGAGGAATGGGAGGTGCTGTGCGGGCTCCGGGGACCGAGCGCAAGGGGCAGGAGGCTCTGGAGGCTGCGCCCAACCCTCCTCTTCCTCCCGGGACGCTGCCTCCGGGCACGCCGCGCTCTGGGTTGGGAAGGGAGGGTTATGAGCGTGTGCCGAAGGCGCCGTGTGCCGGGCACGGCGCAGGTCTCTCCCCAGACCCCCGGCTACTTAGGTGGCGGCTCCTGCCTTCAGGTGTCAATGAGCAGGCTTACCACAGCGCGGACTTTGCAGGCAAACCATCGCCTGAGGGGACAAAAGTATTGGTAATGGAACTGCTCGAACTCGGGGGTCTGGCGGATATCTCGGAAAAAGGCAGTGTCAAGGTCGGACTCGGTAAGGACGATGAGGAGGAGGAGCAAGACAAAGAGGAGTCCAACTGTCACAAGGAGCAAACGGAGGACACTTAAAACAAACTTATTCACCTGCTCGGCCTGCGCTGCACCCAGGCCACCGGCACCGGGGCACAGTGCCCGCAGCTCGCCCGCCTCCTCCGCCTCGGCCGCTGGCGTGCCGGCCTCTGACTCCTTCTCCTCCTCGATGGAGCACGGGGCACCGTTGGCCTGGCGTGAGAGCAGCATGAGCTCCAGGCTGTGCTCGGCCACCGGCGTGGGCAGCACGCTGTCTGCGGGGCTGTAGTTCTCATCCGCGATGACGGCCACGCGCTCGCTGCTGTCAGCGCGGCTGCCGCGCCCCGGGGCCGTGAAGGCGTCACCGTGCGAGGCCGAGCGCACCGGGGTTGAGTGGGCGCTGTCCCGCAGGGACTCCAGGCCTGGGGGACAAAGGGGACACTCAGGGGTGTGCAGGACCCACCCTCACCCTGTGCCTAGCTGAGCATTGCTGCGCCGGGTCCCTGTCAGCTCTCCTGCACCGGTGACGCAGGAGCACCCGTGTGACCTGTCACCGTCACCAACAGCCGCTGACTGCCAGCCAGGCCACGGGCTTGTCGTCAGTCGGTCACAGGCACCATGCACTGCAGCTGCGCTGGGGTGGCAGACACCTGCACCGGGTGAGGCCCCTGCACCGTCAGCAACACCAGCACCATCCGGGACCAGCCATGGGCAGGGATGATCATAGAATCACAAATGGTTTGTGTTGGAAGGGAGCTTAAAACTCATCCAGTTCCAACCCCTGCCATGGGCAGGGACACCTTCCATTACCCCCACAGCAGCAAAGGGAGTACAGCGATGGGGGAGTAGAAACATTCCATGGTGTCTATGCTGGGGCAGCTGGTGGGAGGCCCGGGACAAGCACCTGCCCATCTCAGGTTGATGCATTAAAATATAACCTTGGGGGCATTTCTCCTGTTGGGAGGGAACAGTGCACCTTAGCACAGTGTCACTGGGGGCCTTGGCTCTGCCAAAGGATGAAGAGCAGTGCCCTATCCTGCCAGCATTCCCGGGGGCTTTGCAGCCTCTTCCTTGCAAATACTGGCTAGATGCCTCTGGATCAGCTCAGCTTAACACGAGTGCTGCTGCGGGCACTGAGCGCAAGGGGCAGCTCAGGCGATAAGCACTGTGGAGGAGTAAAGCTGTTCTCACCCCGCCAGCTATGTGTGCTCGGGTGTCACACAGCTCATATGAACAGCCCGGCGGGGAGGGCAGCCCATGGCGGGGGCCCCCTGCTCGTCACTGCAATGAGAGCAGTGCCGGTACCCCCAACCCAAACTATCCTGCCCTCTGCTTGCTCCAGGCACTGACAGACAAAGCTCAACAAGCTGGGTCCAGCCCCGACACTGGAGCTGCTTTGGATGCCAACAGCCCAGTGTTCAGCCAGCACAGGAGACCCCGTGCACATATCCTGCATCCCACGTCCCTTACGGGCCCCCCAGTACCCCCGCTGCTGCCGCAGGGCGCAGACCCACAGCATTACCTAGCATCCGTACAGCTTCATGGCCGCGCGGAGCTCTGCAGCTGAGGCCGGGCAGAGCCGGGACGAGCGGCAAAGCCCCCGGCACCCGGGCCAGCAGGCGAGGCCCCAGGGCCAGGACCCGCACCCTCACCTCCCGGCAGCAGTGGTTGGCGAACCGCAGGTCCACGCTGACTTTGGTTTTGATCTTTATCAGGCACTTCACCATGGCGGCCCGCGGGGACGGCCGCTCCCGTGCCTGGGCAGGGACGCTGGTGCCGCGGCCCGCGGGGGTCAGGGCTATTCTGGGCTCCCTTGGGGCCGAGGTGAAGCGGGAGCAGAGCAGCAGCTGCCGGGGCAGGGGTGGTGCCGGGAGCGCTGCCAGCGCCGGGGCCCATTGCGGGAAGCTGCTGAGCGCTGCAGCGGCTCCGCACCGGCGGCGGCGGGAGGCGGGGTCGGGGAGGCTCCCCTTGAACCAGGCACAGAGGTGACCCCGGCCGCTGCTGCCCCGCAGCCCTGGGCTCCCTCGGGGGGAATGAATCCGTTTCGCGCTCCGAGGGACCCGGCGCTTTGGGCAGGCGGTGTTTTTGCCCGGGGACCGTGCCCACAGAGCAGGGGTGGGATCGGTGTGACTGTGCCACGGCAGGAGCCTGCCTCGCAGCCCATCGGGAGCAGGGCACCCACCACACACCCGACATGGGGCCTGTTGCTGTATCACCAGCTCAATCTACACTAACGATGCTGAGAAATCCCCCTCTGCTTTGCTTCTGCCCTGGAAACTTCAGTCCCGCAGCCCTCTGCTCGGGCTCAGCTGCTGATGCCAAACTGGTCCTGAGCCACAAGAGCCATGTCTGGCGCTGCCCAGATTTGCCATAAGACCCTGGGGACCTTCCCTGCCCCGGCATCAGAAGCTCCAAAAACCACCTGGGGTTTGTCTGCATTTTGTCTGTGCATGTGTTTGCATGTGTGTGCACACATATGCACATCCCCAGCACCAGGAGGTTGCCCATGTCCTACCTTCCATGATGGAGATGTGCACGGCTCTCCTGCGGGTGCGGGGCACGCTGCTCAGCCGGGGGCCATGGGTGATGGAGGGGCAGCTCCGGCTCGGCACCAGCCCTGCCCTGAGGATGAGAACAGGGACAGTGTCAGAGCCCTGGTCTGTGCCTGGAGACAGGATCAATCCAGCTCCACTCCAGTGGCTTCTGCGCTGCTGCCGGGCTCTTACCGGTGAATCTCGGGCGGCTCCCTCTTGATCTTGGCGCTGGACTCCATCACCTCCTTTGCAACACGGCCACTGTGGGTGGTGCAAGAGCAGCAGTGTGAGGACATGAGCCTGGTACCATGAGCTCCCCTGCAGCACAGGGAAGTCCCAGGGAAAGCACAACAATCTGCTGGTGAGAGGAGCAGGGTGACACCTCTGCACCATGGCTGCTCCTGCCATGAGATGCTGGACACTGTGGGGTTACCTCCCTTTTGGGGGTCCCACCATGGGCATGCAGGCAGCCAGAGAGGAGGGTGCTGCTATCGTGCACCTTGAGCTGGGGATGTGCTGGGCTCTCTCGTCCTGCAGATACAAGGTCCCAGGGCCAGGCTCTCGCCACAGGGCCAGGGACCAGCAACACCCCCTGAACTTTAGGGATTGGGGTGATTGGTTTCACTTCTTCTCAAAACCAAAACCCCCAAAGGCCCCGTCCTCTCCTCCACTCCTGTCCCTCCAAAAATGTGCAGTTCTGGCGCTGGGAAGGGGGGTGTCAGTGGAAAAACAGAGAAAGAGGCAGTGATGGCCTTGCTGGGGCTGACAGGAGGACCCTTGGCACATCCTCAGATCCCTGCAGCCCTGAAGTGCTCCCCAGAGCACCACCAAAGGGGCTTTCAAAGCCACCCAGTAACTGCTGCTTGCTGTCATTATTTACCTGTATCGGAACCGGCTTCCCTTGAAGAACAAGTTGCTGCTGGACACTGTCCGGACCTGGCTCGACTTCTCCAGCCTGCAACAACACCAAGAGCTGTGTGGGCATCCCACAGAGAAGGGCCAAATCACAAGGGCAAAGCCCTGGAGATGTGAAACAGCACCAGGAATGAAACAAGGCCCTGTCAGCAGTAGGGGCGCCTGGGATGGTGGGACACAAGCTCTTCTCCAATCAACAATGGGTAAATCCTCTGGGATGGACAGTCCCATCCCTCCTCATCCCATGAGAGCTGGCCCCCTTCCCAGGATGGGCCCAGCAGCGCCTTGGCCAAGCCCCCGGCCCACTCCACCAGGTGCATAACCCAGTGATAATTCCCTGACACAATTAATCACGAGGAGATTTGTAAAGCAATATTGCAATTTCATTTCATGTTAATATAATGAGAAATGGAACCTGCTGATTGCGGCTGCTGATTGCAGTATTCCCAGGGAGGAAACATCACACGCTTTATCTGCGCCTTGCTGATTAAAGTAATACTCATTACAAAGCACAGAGTAGGCTGGGCTTGGGCACAGCATGAGCAGGGTGGTAAAGCCAAACCACCCTAATAAAGGCAAGCCAAACCCTGGCACCTCCCTACCATGGGGCAAGCACTGCAGTCCTGTTAACCACACTGGGGGCAGGAAAGCTGCTTTGGTGGCCACACACTGGAAGCCCAAAGCTCAGGAAGGATGGCAGCCTCCTAACCTCCCCTACAGGAGCTGCAGCCCAGAGAGCCCCCCAAGCCAGCAGGGGTGGGAGTGGTCCCTGGGGCCACGGTCCCCAGCTGCCCAGGCTGTGCATCACCTCCCTGGTCCCTGAATGTCTCCCATGAGCAGTTAATGTGTCCACAGAGAGCTCAGAGCAGATTCTTTGGGACAGTTTTCAGCCTACCCATTACAAGGTGGCCCTAAAGCACCCCTGGGTGATGGCTCCACTTCCCTGGGGAATTCTGGGCAGGATTCAGCACAAACAGCTCCTGTGAAGGCAGTATGAAAATCCATCCCCCATCCCTGGCAGTGCTCAAGGCCAGGTTGGACACAGGACCTTGGAGCAAGATGCTCCAGTGGAAGGGGTCTCTGCCCATGGTAGGGGTTGGAGCTGGAGGAGCTTTAAGGTCCCTTCCAACTGTGATTAGGTCAGAAAATGTTCCCTGTGCTTTTGGTGGCTCTGCCTGTGCCTGAGCCCTGGGCCCTGGCTGCAGCCCTGGGGCAGGTGCTGTGCAGGGCAGCACAGAGCACCCATGACACACACCCGCATGGCCTGGCACTCACTTGTAGAAAGCCTGGTTTTCTATCCCACACTTCCAGAGGTGTTTGCAGGCTTCGGGTGTTGGGGCAAAATACGTGAGGACAATTTTCTTTTCCTAAAGGAGAAAGACAGGGAGTTGGTGTGGGAACAAGCGAGCGGTGCCTGTGGGGCAGGAGGCTGGAGTGTAGATGGAGCCAAAGCAGTGGAGCTGGAGAGCAGCATGGACCCTGGTAGATCCTCCTCCAGAGCTGCTCGCAGCACAGGGAGGTGTGGGAGCATCACCCGACACTTCATGAGTGCTGGGCAGATGTATGCGAGAGACCTGCTGCACACCTCCTCTGGGTCACCTCCCTTTTGGAAACCCAGTTTTACAAGCCCCATGCTGATGGCTCGTGTGGAGCTGACTGCAGCCTGAGGTCCCCAGGCTGATTCCATTAACCAGGAATGATGGGAACGAGTAACCACAACAACCCTGGATGCAGCCCCTGGGCTGGCCTGGAACCTGGGCTCTGCAGGCTCTGACACCCAGAGCAAGGCACCCAAAGCAGAGGTGACCCTGGCACAGCCACCAGCCCACAGCCCTGTTCCCACACTGCCAGGTGCAGGGCTGCAGCCTGCCCGCTCCATGGGGAGCCTGCTGGGGTAACACCCAGCTGCACTTGGGATTCCCATGGGAAGCACTCACCTCTTTCTGACTTACGTACAGATAGAAAGTCTTCCCTTCAAATTTCATCTTGGTCACCTCGTTCCTGAAAGGACAAGGCCAGGCGGGTGAGGGCTGTGTGGAGCCCACCACAGGCCAACTGCAGCACGGGGGGCTGCAGGGTTGGCAGTGGGGCAGTTTCAGGACCCTGCTTCCCATCCCTAAGAGGAGCTCTGGAACAGAAACCAGCAGCTGCTGGAAAGGGGGACACCCACCAATGGGGCATCCCAGGGTCACCAGGGACTGCCTGGGTGGCAATGCCAACTGCGAGGGACACATCAGCCAACATCTGGGATGCAGCAAAGACTGAGGAACAACAGAACCTGGTTCAGAGCGGCTGGAGGGAGCTCTGCAGGACTCAGGGCAGTTCAGTGTAGACAAATGTAGAAAATAGTAAGTCTGGGGCAACAAAGCAAAGGGAGAGAGCACACAGCTCACAAGGGAGAGCCCCGCTGCCCCCTGACCAGGACTGGGCTGGGGGCTACTTGTTTTCTGCCCTGCTTGTGGGTGGTGGGTGTGCAAGCTCTGTGCTGTTCCAAGCGTGCGCAGGGCATGGGATGGGGTTTCCAGCTACTGCAGCATCACTCCCATCCATGCCTCAGATCCCATCCCAGCTCTGATGTGGGCACTGGGTACACTCACCACTGTCCCATATAGGAACATTGCTCTGTGACTGGGGAAGGCACCCTGTGCTGGGATCATCTACATGCCCCATCCGTGGGAGTTCACCTGAGCATCCCTTGAATGCCCCAGGGAACAGAGGGGCTCTCATGGCCCTGCTCTGCAGCACCACAGGCATCTCATGGCTGAGCAAACAGAATCGAGCACCATGGGTGATGCCAGGTGGGAACTCACCATTTGATGAAGTGAACTCTCTTGTTTCCCTGCAGAACAACGAACCCAAAGGGGGTGAAGGCCAGAAACGCCGCGTTCCCAGACACATCCTTTAAGACAACAGCAGTTTCTCATCAGGATGCTTCCAGGCAGGGCTGAATGGGGCTCAGTTGCCCCAGCAGCCTCCTCCCCAGTCATTACAGCAGGAAAGGCAAACCCTGTTAGTTCTGACTGCCTCAAAGCCCTGCAGAGCCAGTGCTGCTAGGCAGCTGCTGTAACCCAGTAATGAGTGTCCTGTATGGAGCAGGCAGCAGTTTGAGTTACTCCCAGTGTCCAGCCTGCATGGAGGTGCTCACTGACTGCCCTGAGCACGGCACACAGACCCTTGGGGTGCTAACAGTGTCCTGAGCCTGCTGTGGGTGACCAGTGTTAGTGGGATCCACCCTGGCTGTTCTTTGGCCAGCAGACACCCAGGTGGGTTTCGGAGGATGCTGAGGCGAGGGGAAGGCGCGCACCAGGCTCAGGATTTCTGGTGTGTTGAGCAGGAAGAGCAGGTAAAGGAGTTTTACAGGGGCTGCTGCAGAGGAGTGGGGTCTGTGCCTGCCTTGTTTCCCAGGGGAAAGCATGGCAGCATCTCCCCAACCTGGGGGCACAAGCCCCCCCCCCAGTTCTGCTCTTTCCTGGACGAATCACGAGGTGAAACACCTCTGCTGTTTGCCCCCCAGCCCAGGACTCTGGGTCTCAGTTCCTCTGCTGGCACGGGGCAGGCAGACAGAGCTGTTCAGGTCTGACAAATCTGAGCACAGAACAAACTGGGTTTAAATTTAGGTTAGATCAAAAAACCACCTAAATCTGTCAAGGGTGAACGGCCAAAAGTAGAGCAGCTGGAACCAGCACTCAGCACCCTGCACATGGCAGGATGGGAACCCCCAAACCCATTGTGTCCGAGGTGCAGCAGCCCTGCCCTGCAGGAGAATTCCTGTGCATCTTTGCAGAAACCACCTTTACTGGGGGACAATGTGGGGACATAGAGGCTTGGTAAGGGCTAAGGTGTTGAATGGAGCACAGGGAAACAGGAACAAAGTCCTCAGTGGTGCTGAGCATTGCTCCCGAGGCAGCACGGCCCAATGCAGCTGGTATCGCAGGAGAGCTGCGCCAGCACCATGATCCAGCTCCTCCAGCCTAGAAAATCCTCTCTGCAACCACAGGCTGCCAGTAAACGGGAAACACCTCCCCAGGCCAGGTACATTTACCACAGTTGTGCATTTATGAGGCCTAATTCAGTTCAAAGCCCCAGGAGAACACAGAGCAGAGCCCTCAGAGTAACATTCTCTGCCTGCTTTGCATCCTGCATCCATCTGCATGTGATCGGATTATAAGGGACCAGAGAGAGCCACATGCAGTGACATCTGCAGTCAATAAAAAGCATTTCAGACAGCAAACTGGATTAGTGGCCGGGGAGGAGCAGGGTGATAGACTGTCTGTGGCAGATTAACACTTGCTGGTTTCCCAGACACATCCCTGACCTCCCTACTGCCTCCAAATGACATGCTTTAGCAGAAGATGATCAGCCGCTGTCTTTCATAGCTGTCTGCATGTGAAAACACTTCCTTACAGCTTCCCTAAATACCCTCTGGAAGGATTCTGGTGCACTCATGTCCCTGCACTTCTCTGTGCACAGACGCCTGGTTGGGGCTGGGTTTTAAGGCTGGAGAGGGTTTTAACCAGGCTGAAGCCCACTGGGTTTTGCTGCACTGGGACCAGATTGTCACCAGAGCGAGAAATGCGGCCCCAGCAATGGCATTAGGAAAAGTGCTTTACCTTGCAAGGGTGGGGGTCAACCCCGTACGTCTCCAGAGTCTGGGCTTTCCTGAGGAAATTCAGCTCTGAAGTAGCTGGTGTCTGCCCACTGCAGGGGGGAAAAACCAGGAAAAAAGAACATTCCATGGAGACGTGACTGTGACAGTCAGCCCTCAGCTGCAAGGCTGCTGTTAATAAGAGGCATCAATCGTGGCATGTTCCCATGGCATTCCTCAGCCTGATCAGCAGCAGGAGCCCAGCACTGGAACCCAGCCTCCTGCAGCTTCATCCTGCAGGACACACACCGGGACGGATCAAGACTCAGAGCATCTGCAAAGGGAGGACTGAATGTCCTGTACAGGCATTTCTCCAGGGGAGGAAAGGACAGTTTGCTGGGCAGCAGCAGCAGTGAGGGCATGGATTGCCAGGGCTCCTGGGAGTTAATCCCACCTCTGCTGCTTCCCCAAGGCCACTCTGCTCTCCGTGTTTGCCTTTACCTGTGCTGCCAGGAGCACTGCAGGCTCTCAGCACTGTGGCACCACTGGGATACAACACAGCCAAGCACCTGTAATCCCTGCAGCAGCCCCAGCCGTACCTCAGCTCCGACTTGTGGATCTCTGCAATCTTCCTCTCCAGCTTCTCTGAGTGTTTGGGGAAGAACTGGAACTTGGAGCTGTAGCCTTCTGGGTGCTTCCCAGGGTCATAGTCCCCGATCTCGGCTGGTAGGAGACAGAACTGGTCAGGAACAGCAGCGCAGCCCAGACCACAGTAAGCATCCCTATCCAACCTGGTCATGCTTACGGTCAGGAGGGGTTGTTTGGTTCCCTCCCTCTGCTGTGCTCTGGGGAGACCCCCCTGCAGCCCTGATCCAGCTCTGGGGCAGCAGCACAAGAGGGACCTGGAACTTTTGGAGCAAGAGGAGAGGAGGCCACGGAGCTGCTGCAGGGGCTGGAGCAGCTCTGCTCTGAAGCCAGGCTGAGAGAGCTGGGCTGGGGCAGCCTGGACAAGAGATGGCTCCTGAAGGGGAGACCTGAGAGCAGCTCCAGTGCCTAAAGGGGCTGCAGGAAACCTGGAGAGGGACTTTGGATGAGGGCCTGTAGGGACAGGCCAAGGGGAATGGCTTTAACCTTCCCCAGGGGAGACTGAGCTGAGCTCTTAGACAGAAGCTCTTCCCTATGAGGGAGCAACTCAAACCATTCCCTGAGGCTATGAAATACCTGAGACAAGTAGCTCAACCCTGCTCCCTCCTTAGCAGGGGCTGATGCAACCCTGCTCCCTGTCCCAGCACCCTGTGGGAGCTGGCAGCAGTCACTGCTAGTGTTTCACTGTGGAGCTAGTGTCTCCTGCTGGAACTTACAGCAATCCAGCAGCCAACTGCCCTGGGGATGAAAGGACCTTGCTCTCATTTAATTCCCTCCCATCTCAGGTCCTAAGTGAAAGGGAGATATTACATTAATTTCAATGTCTCCATCTTAAAGCCCTAAAGGGAGTAAGAACACCAGGCCTGAGGGATACCTCCAAACACTCTGGAGCTGAGATCTGTGGGGTTTGATCACCAGGGTGCATCTCCCCAGCTCATCCTGGGGACATGACTGCAGGTACCAGGGGACTGCCCAGAGACAGGCACCAGCATCAAGCCAAACACTCTCAGGTGGGGAAGACCGTACTGTGGTGCTGATGGTACACCAAGGTGTTTCTATACCACACCAGCAGCTCCCAGCACTCCCAAACAGCCTGAGCACCCCTCATGGTGCACTGGATGTTGCGCCAGCCACCTCTGTTCTGCCAGAACAGCTCTGGGAGCATCCAGCAGTGCCAGGCACCAGCTGCAGTGAGATTCTGGCACCAACCTCAGCCCCCTCCAGCCAGGCCCATGCAGCACAAGCACGGCCTTGAAGCATGAGCCCTGCACTGGCAGGATGACATTTGTATTCTAGGTGCAATGATCTGTTGTAAGTGAAATAATGTAATCAGTGCTCAGCATGAAAAGCAAATTTATCTTGTCATAAAGCATTACCTTGAAGGATATAGGCGGCCAACAAAGCAGCATCTGAGGTCTTGCAGAGGAGACGGCCATGGTAGAGATCCCTTTTGATCTGCAGGAAGACTAAGTACCTGAGGACAGAAGAGATAGTCCATTTATTAAGCAAAGTTTAAAATACCTAAGCAGGCAATTTAATGTGGAATATCTGCCACAAGACACTACCAGTGGAATAGCTGCCACTGCACAAAGGTTCTCTCCGAGCAGCCCATTTGTAAGACTTTCCACTTGCTAGGGGTGAACAAGTGCCAGTTACCAGGCAGTTCCTGGGTCAAGGCTGGTGCTGAGGCTCAGCCTGCACATCCCAAGCCCATAGGGACATGGTGCCTGCTCCAGGGCTGGCACCCGACACAAGGGCTGATGGAGATCTGCACCAGCACAGCCATAGCAGAGCTGTTAGCACAAAGAGCTGCCACTGGCAACTGGGGTGCCCAGGGATGGTGATTTGGAGGGACCTGGTGGTCCTCAGCCCAACCACCACTGCTGCACTTCCCAGTCCTTGCCCTTGCTGCTGCTCAGCTCCCCTTAAGGGGATTTTCTCCTTCCCAAACTTTGTGTCCTTGCAGGCCTGTGCACACACACCCTCTTCCTTCTCCATGCTCACCGATGACCAACACTCCATCATCCCCAGTGAGGTGTCTCTTATCTCTGTGCACCAAAGCCCAGGGAAAGATAAACCCAGTTGGAAAATTACACATTTGAATAAGTTTGAACCTCGGCAGCAGCCTGGGCTGAGTCATGGGGCAGTGCGCTGGGAAGAACCTTTTGGTGGCAAAACCCAAGTCAGAGAGTGAAGGAGCTCAGAACTGTGTTCAGATAACCAGCGCTCCGCAGTGCCTCAGTCATGCTTCATTTCCCAAATCCCTATTTAGGACGAGATAAACCCCTAATTTTCACAGATAAAATGTATTAAAGAGAAATCCAGTCATCAAAGTGGACTCGGTGCAGGGGAAGTCAGTTTTAAGCCCAGGTTTAAGCCAGGCACATCTCAACCTGCAGAAAGCAGGGGCAGCCCCCCTGCATGGGGGCTCACCCTGGGGCTGCTGCCAGACCTGGGCCCCAGCACAGACCTCATGGAAACCACGCAAATCAAAGGGGTTTCATGCTGCCATTGATGCCCCTGCAGCCCCCTGTTCCCTCAGACAGGGAAGGTGTGGGCATCTGAGCTGGTTTTACAAACAAAGCCATTCCACAGGTGCCGAACAGGTTTCCCAAACCCTTGCCTATGCCTTGGAAATACTCCCTGAAAAGGGGAGTGTCCCAGGGCAGCACTGGGCTGTGGGATGAGGCCATTAAAGATGGGTGTTATTTCTTCCTGGTCAGGAAGATGGGGTCAGAACTGGATGGGCTTTCAAGTCCTTCCCAACCCAAACCATTCCATGACTCTGTGATTCCTGAGCTCCTCGGCAGGCTCCATCCCTAGGGAGAAGGATGAAGGATTTCCAGGCACACAGGAGGGGAGGACTCACCCTCAAGCCTTCACCAGACAACCAGGGGCTGAGCAGCCCCCAGCACCACCTCAGTGCTCTTGGGGTCCAGCTCCAGCTCCCACCCTGCAACCATGTAAAGCCCTGACCTGCATTTCAATTGTCCGGGCGTGCTTGACAAGTGCCGATGTTTGCTAAGCTCTGATTAAAGAAACACAATTAACACACTGTGTGCACGGCTCAGTGCCTACCCTGCAGCCGGGGTTACTCGCAGGCACGGCTTGGGCCATTTCACATTTAAATGAAGGCTGCTCAGGGCTGTATTTGCTGAGAGCAAATGTGAAACCTGCAAAGTAAGGAAATGCCTCCAGAGCAGCCCCAGGAGATGTTTGTGTGTGAAAGTATTCCTGGCACCTCTGTGGGTCCCCCGAGTGTGCCTGTGTGAACAAAGAGCTCCATCCTCCCCAGCAAAGCTCGTTGCAGCTCCAGCGCTAGTAGCAGCAGAGCCTGGCACTCAGGACATGAGGCCGCTTTCAAAGAGGCCAGCAAATGGGCACAGGGCTCTTCACAAACGCTTTCCTCCTGCTCTGTGTCTCCCCTCTGAGGTCAGACCCAAACAGAAACTTTCTCAGGCCTCCAAATATCATCTTAAGGGGCTCTTTGGGTTTGGGTCTTTGTGTGAAACACAAGCACTGCTGTGATTCCTCTGAGAGTGCTCTTCATGTCCTTCCTCCTGGCAGGAAGAGCAGCATGAAGAGCACCTAAAGATAGAAACTCGAGACGAGTGCTGCTAAGTTTCTGCATCACAGTTTATCACCTGCTCTTCCCAGGGCATCCATGCCCCTTACAGAAAGGGATGGGGGTAACTACTTCCAGGGGATGTCAAGGGAACTGGAGACTCTTGAAACCCCCCCACCAGGCCACGCACACACACACAGTGACACCCTGATGTGCTCAGGCAGTGGCACTAACAGCTGATTCACAGAATCCCAGGTTGAAGGGACCTCAAGGACCACCTGGTCCAACCTTTCCAGGCACAGCATGACCCAGACTGGCTGTCCCAGCTGTACCCTGTCCAGCTGAACCTTAACAGTGTCCAGTGCTGGGGAGTCACCTCTTCCTTAGGGAGATTATTCCAGCAGCTGGTTGTCCTCATCAGAAAGTTTTCCTCTTGTGTCCAGTCAGAATCTCTCCAGGAGTAACTTGTGTGCATCACCACTTGTCTTTCTCATGTGATTCCCAAGTGGCAAGAACATTAGCAGAAGCAGAAAGTGGACTATCACAGAACTGCTGCTCCTATTTGAACCCACCTTCCCTGAACGGGGCATGAGTGGGGAATGCCACATTCCCACCTCCCCTTGGACAACCCAAGAAAATTCAGGTTTATTTGGAAATTGAAATGGCTGCTGCTCTCCCTGGACTTGAAATGAAGCTTGAGAGGTCTTGCCTTGGCCAAGCCTCTGCCGCCCCGGTGTTGGCCAGCGCGGGGCTCCTGGTCCCACCACAGCAGGACCCCAGGACCCCCATCCTACATCCATCCTTACCTGGTGATCTCCTCCTTCAGAGCAGCAGGATCCATGGGGTAGAACTTGACACGGAAGCACATGGTGAAGGGAGGCTGGGCTGCAGCAAGAACAGCGGCACTGCGGTCACCAGAGGCAGGGCTCATCCTCTCCATCCTCCCCAATAACCCCACTCCAGGGGATGCGCAGATACTGCCGGGGTCTCCTCTGCCCTCCCCACTGCCTCCAAACACACCCAGCTGCCCTGGTGAGGAGGGATGGATGGGCACGGGGCCATTCCCAGCTGTAGTGATCCCTGTGTGTCCGGGGTGTCTGTGCACAGCAATACTCACCCCGCATCTGCTTCACAACCGACTTGGTAAATTCCAGCCAGTGCTGAAAGGCAAAGGAAGCTAATTACAGATATTCAGTTACAAACACTCTCAGTTAATGACATCGACCTTTGAGGTGACAGCACTGCAACCAGGGTGAGAATCCTGCAGGGTTCTGCTACGGGCTCTCAGTCCTGAGCAGTTCCATGTCTTGTTTCCTTCTCCCAAGGCAACATGCACAACTTTTTTGCTGCTCGGCACAAAGCCATTGCCTGGCCTAACCTGGGTGTTAAAGCGTGACTCCGTGCTAGAAATAATCCTGCAAAGCCAGTGTCAGGAGGGCTCCCCTTTCACCTTTGCAGTAGCATCAGATCTTCTCACATTGCAAACAAACACAAGTTGCTTCCACGCCTTGCATGGGGACCCAAGAGCCGTGTAAGCTCTCTCGGCTCACACATCCCAATGGCGAGGAAGCATCAGTGGAGCCTAAATTCAGTTTTATTGCAGCCATTTGCCTCCCGCTCTGGTTTCCATCCCCAGCAGCAAGGACAAGCTAATACCACTGAGCTGCAGGAACTCCCACATCCCAGCCTGAGCTCTCACCCTTTGCTTGTCGGGGTCCACAAACCGGATGCCGAAGTAGTCCTTCTCCAGCAGGTTCAGGTGGTGGCAGAGAAGGTCGAACAGGTACTGACCCTTGGCATCTCTCTGCAAGACAGAAACTCACTTACAGAGAGGCAGGAGGGGGGGGGGAGCAGAGGAGCCGGCAGGCGAGGGCTTGTTCCAGCAGCTCTGTAACCACACCTGAACTTTGTGATGAAGTAAAGCCCTGGTTGTTTAACATGCAGGGACACTTGATACATGGCACCAAGCCCTGGGAAAGGGTTAATGCCGGCCCGAGGGGTTCCCTCGCTGCACTGCTGGTGCCTGCAGAGCGCCTGTTTGATCAGATAATGCACATGTTAAATGCATTTGTCAGGAAACAGGAACCCGTGTTCTCTGAAGGAAGCACTGTTGTCTGTCAGGAGCAGCCTTTGATCCGCGGAGACACAGTGCTGTAAAGCAGGTCCCCCATCGAGGGGAAGGTAGAGCAGGGCTCCTGTCTCTACCAGGCACCTCTACAGCTTCTCCCTGTCTGGCCTTGGCAAGGGGGTGTCCTCAGGGGTACCTCACCTGGATTAAGCTTTTCAGCAATAATAAGAGCAGGTAGGGACAGGCCAAGGGGAATGGCTTTAACGTGCCCAGGGGAAGACTGAGATGAGCTCTTAGGCAGAAACTCTTCCCTGGGAGGGTGCTGAGGCGCTGGCACAGGGTGCCCAGAGAAGCTGTGGCTGCCCCATCCCTGGCAGTGTTCAAGGCCAGGTTGGACACAGGGGCTTGGAGCAAGCTGCTGCAGTGGAAGGGGTCCCTGCTTGTGGGAGGGGTTGGAGCTGGAGGAGCTTTAAGGTCCCTTTCAACACAAATCATCCTGTGATTCTATGATCTGGCAGTAAAAGGCTCACTGCTCACCTTGCCTGGCTCAGCCCAAATAGACCATTACTGGGTTTTTGGACCTGCTGTTGAAGTGCTGCAGAGCAGCCAAAAGCCTGCTGGCAGAGCCTGTGGATGGGGATGGCCACAGGCTGGGCAACGCAGGGAGCCCCAGCTTGGCTCAGCTCAACTCATCCTGATTTATTACCAGGTTTTAAGCAGCTCTCCTGGTTGTGGAAGTGGGGACTCGAGGCAGCTGTGCTGGGCACAGATGGAGTGAAGCAGCAGGACTGTGCTGGAGCTGTGCAGGCAGTGTCCTGCCAAACCCACCCCAGTCTGGAGAGATGCTAAGACCATAAACAAACAAGAGCTCCCTGCAGGCAGCAAGTGCTGCCAGACACCAGGAACATCGCCCTGCAGCACCGAGCCCAAGGGTCAGGCATCCCCTCTGCCTGCTCTGCTCTCCTGCATCCCTCATTCCTTCTCACCAGGCCAGAGAGCAAAGCCCACCCCTCACCCTGTGATGCCCCAATACATCCAGCACTGGGAAAATGAACCTTTCCCATTCCCATGCTCAAATACTGAAACTCACATTCCAACTGCACCCTCACCTCACTTAAGGCTGTTCAGCTGCATTTGTTGCAGCCCTGCAGCCACAGCTGATGGCCATGGACCCACTGGTGAAGGGATGCACCAGCCCCACAATGCTGTGGTGCATTGTGGCCATGTAGGATCCAGCATCCAGGCTGCCCCATGCTCAGGAATGGTGATGGTGCCCCACAGAGACCACCCTGCAGCAGAACAAGATGCCCAGGGACAGGGAACAAAGCACAGGATGCTGCTGGCCATTCGAGGCACACAGCGGTCACCGGCAGATTTAGGTGCTGAACTTGGAAAACTGTGGCCTAGATTGTGCTTTATTAATAGGCTAATGGAGCATCTGCATGGATCATCCATCGCTGTCAAAGAGCCACTGCCTGGTGTGGGCTGTGAGCCCAGCTCAGGTACAAGGGCATAGAACAGGAAGGAGTAATGAAACCTGCCAGAATCCAAATCCCTCTTCCTGACTTACAGCAAATTATCATTCTTTCACTAAATAACATTCATTTTTCAATGAGGACTGAAGCAGCAACACAGAGCTTAAGGAAAGAGAAACTGCAGCAGCATCTTGCAGGCAGGAGAGCAAACACTCCAGACTTGTTCTCCTGTCAGGCACGAAATAACCTTCCAGATCAGCTCTTCTGTGCAATAGAGGAAGACTGGACGTCTTCCTGCATTATAGAGAAGTACCAATAAACAGTGATGCTTCCTTCCCCTTGTAAAGATCCCCTCAGAGGCTGAACACTTGACCCAGTGGAGAGGTTAAAGCAACTGACAGCAAAACAGGTTTGCAGTTGCATAAAGACACACTCCTGCATCAGCCCTGAAGGGCTGCTGGGGCCGGTGCAGCTGCTGCACCACATGCCCTGCCCCAGCGGTAGCGGCACATCTGGCTGCAGCAGCCGGGACCCCGTGTGCCGCAGGCAGTGCAGGCAGATGCAGGCACGGGCACACTGCCCATCGCCTGCAGCACCGAGCACCAGCCCGCTCTGGCTCCCTGGGCTTTCACACTCGGGAAGGTTTGCTACAGGGAACAGCCATGGGGAACACCAGAGGAAGCTGCAGAAGCAGGAACCCTTCCAGCCATGTGAGAAGAGCCCACATCATGCCCTCCTCACCTGGTGGATTTGCTCCCAGCTCTTCTCCCTTTCTCTGCCTGAGCCCCAGATGGACACAAACATCTTCACACTACTTCTCTCTGCAGTTGTAACCCAGAGAAATCACAGCAAAGGACAGATCAGACCAGCCCCCGCCCCCAGAGTCCGACAGAATGTGGTGAAAGTGTAAAACCACAAACAGCATTACAGGGGAAAGGCTTTCTCTTTGATCTCTCTAACTTGAATTAAACACACTCTAAATTAATCATTATGAGTATATCTTTCAGGAAATTATCTGAGCTGTCTTTACAAATCACGACTTAAAAGAGCTCTCTATTGCATAATAACAGCTTAAATATGTCATGTTTTGATCTATGTATGTTCTTATAAAAGAAGACTTCTGTCTGTCCTAAGATTTGGAAGTTTCTAGGTCGGCCTTTCAGGGCACAGCCGTCAAATGGAGGGACTGCCAGCAGCTCCCCCTTCACCATCCCCCCTTGTGCACACAGGGAATGCCATGTGCCAAGGCAACACACACCATGTGAAGTTATTTGTTGCCCAATACTAACACCTGCAGATGGCTTTTTTCTGGTCTTCAGCTTCTTGAGGAGCTGCAGATAAGGCACCACCTCATATCCAGACACATATGGGTGCGCAAGGTGGTGCATTGCTGGTATTAACATCACTTGTACGATGGAGCTGGGCAATGAGGTGCATTCCTGGTGGAGGCAGTGCCAGGAGCCACAAGCTGATGCTGTGCTGCGGGTGCTGCTCCCAGCACAGAGCTTCAGGGGGCAACATGGGCTGCTGGTCACTCCTGATGTCCCACACTGAGCTGCCCTGGTTCCTTGCAGCCCTTACCTTTGCCTTTGGTGTTGAATGAGCTGAAGCTGTGCTGCTGCTGGCAGGAGGCTGTGCTATGGCACAGGCAGGAAAGCTGCAGCCCTGACTTTTCTGTGATGGTTCCTGCAGCCACATCCTGCATTGCCCAAAGCATGAGTAAAACCTGAATGGTTTCAGCACTGCAGGGCAGAGATGCACCATGGCCACCCAGCCCCACACACATGAAGCTGCTCATGAGCCCATCCCTACCAGTGGGTGCTGGGCAGAGAATGGGAGCTCCCCTCCTGCCACCCCCAGGCTCTCATTCATGGAGGACACAAACCCCATGGATGAGGGTGCTGCTGTGGGAAGCAGGAGCAGTGCTGGCTCCAAGCATCCATCACTACCCACACTGCTCCTCTACAACCCACTTCAGAGCCATCCAGCCCCGCAGCATCTTTACGAGGTACCTGAGGAGCATTAATGTGTCAGCAGCAGCTTAATAGAGAGATTTACTGCTCTCTGCTTGGGGAGGAGATGGGTTCATCAGTGGCCTCAGGAACAAGCTCTTCCAGGGAGTTTTATGATCCCTTTATACATGGGGACAGAAAAACAGTGCTGTGCTGATGGCAGGGAGATCCTGCTGGGATTTTCCAGTAGCAGACACACCCATCCCATGGCTTTGAGCCTTCCTGTGCCCAGGACAGCACTCAAGAGGCCCAAGCACCACTGCTGCCAAACCTGCCACCTCTATGACCAGTGCCAGACAAGCAAAACCAGTTCCCAGGATGAGCCTAAGCACAACCAGCCTCTCACCAGCCTGGCCCCTTCCCACCACAATGCTGGCACTTTTGGAGCTGAAATGGCGAGTTACACCACCATGGTTCCACAGAGCAACCACAGCACGTACCCAAGGAACAGCAGCATTTGAAAGCAGCTCCTTCCTGCATTGTTTGGTTTGGAAATCTCCTGATGGGGCTGTCCATTCCTCCCGCTTCCCCAGCTTAGGAAGAGATTATTTCTTAAAATAAACTGTCAAAAAAAGTCTATTTTAGAAAGCGAAGTTTAAGCCTAAGTCTCTTTAGCAGCAACATCTGAGCTAGGGGAGATCAAAGACCCACCGGCTCCACTGCCAACATGAAGAGATTTCCACCAGCAATTTGACTGCGATGCTGTGGTTTAAGTGCTTCATTTTCAGCATTCGGCATGGCACTGGATGAGCTGGGATTTATTATCCCTCACACAAAGTTCCTGTGCACTTTGCAGGCAGGACGAGCCCCAACTGACAGCTCAGGCCCCAGCCAGGGATGCATCCATGCTGCGGTGCGATGAAGAAACGGGCACAATGTGCCTGAGAATATTCAGTTCCAGACAGGAATAAGCAGCCCTGGAATCTGTGAGAGTGCCTGGACCACAGCACGGCCTGCAGGGCTCTATGGGGGGTGTTACCTGCAGCTCTTACAGCTCCTGCCCTGTCTCCCAGGCCCCTCTCCCTGTCCTCTGCCACAGAAAGAAGCATGGTTATTATTATTATTATCCACTCTTTTGATGTGTTATTATTGGCTCTTTTGCTGCTATTGCACCACCTGAAGCACTTGCTCCATGTAAGCAAGGCACCAGACCCTACCATGGCAAGAAGGGGAGCGGATCCCACTCCCTGCTCAGGACACCTCCAACTCAAACACATGGAGAATCCAGCCAGCAGCAGGAGCTCAGCACAAGGCTGCTGTGCCTGAGGCTTAAACCCCTGTTGCCATAAATTACATTACCAAGGAGCCCCTGGGAAGATGCTCTTGGAGCCATTGGAGCTCAGAAGCATGCCAAGGGACTGGCCCCAGGGATGGTCCCCTGGGTTCTGAGAAGCACCCACAGAGGATGAGCCCCAAGCACGAGCAGCCCAGTGCAGCAGGAGGAGGAGAGAGATGAGCGTGAGAACGTTTCCAGCCAAACCTTTGAGCCCAGAGCTGGTGTCCAAAGGAAGCACCAGGGAAAGGGAGGATAAAAGTCCATGGAGAACCAGGGAGGACCTGGGGATGTGCTGCTTCCCAGACCCAAGTAAGCCCCCCTGCCTTTGGCCCCTGCTGTTCTCACATGTGCCAAAGGAAGAGGTCTCCATGAAGTACACAAAAAGCAAAGGTGGTAACAGCAGCAGAATTGCCTGATGGGCAAAGGGCTGCAAGCAGGAAGAAAAGCGGGAAACACAGAACAATGCCTCGACAGCCCCAACTCCTCCTGCTCCACCATATGCTGCAGCCACTGGAGCCCAGTCACCTTTCCTGTAGGAAGACTCAGAGTAAGGAAAAGGGGGTTTACATAACACTAAATGTAATCCTGCTGTATTTATAGCATATGCATTTCAGTATTAATTCCCTTTTAGCTGTAATCCTTCCTCCTCACTGACACAGTGATTTCTGCCTTCAAGACTTATCTGAGGAGTTTGCTCCAGAAGTTTATAAAGCTTCTGAGAAGGAAAGTTCCTTCTGGGTGCCTTAAACTCCAGATTATCAATGCCTTGTTTGACTCCACAAGCAGGTTATTAAAGCCCTTGACATGCTGATGTATGCAAAAGGGCCTGCACAGCTCTCAATCCCTGAGTTCAGCTGCTGTTTCTGCTTATGTCCCCACTTAGGTGAAGAGTGGGGTTGATTGAACAATGGGATTGTAAATGAAGGGATTTCAGGAACGATAGGCTTTGAGAAAATGGAAATTACTGAGATAAGCTTTGCCAGACCCACCTGATGACCACTGATAAGGTAAAACAAAGCAAGGAAGGAGAATATGATCCCAGTCTGGTTGATGCCTGGGAGAGACATGCTTGGAGGAGCTATCCCCGTGTCTCCCGGCGCCGCAATAAAGAATACCTGCTTGTCAACTGAAAACTTTGTTGGCGAGTTTCTGGAGTTTTCTCCGAACCATAGGAAAGGGTCCACTGTGGGACAGCAGGTTTAGCACATTTTTAAATCCTTTAATAATCACAGGATCCCAGCCCGGTTTGGGTTGAAGGGACCTTAAAGCTCCTCCAGCTCCAACCCCTCCCACAAGCAGGGACCCCTTCCACTGCAGCAGCTTGCTCCAAGCCCCTTGGTCCAACCTGGCCTTGAACACTGCCAGGGATGGGGCAGCCACAGCTTCTCTGGGCACCCTGTGCCAGCGCCTCAGCACCCTCCCAGGGAAGAGCTTCTGCCTAAGAGCTTATCTCATTCTCCCCTCGGGCAGGTTAAAGACATTCCCCTTGGCCTGTCCTGCCTGTGGCAGGGGGTTGGAACTCAATCAGCTTTAAGGTTCCTTTCAGCCCAAAGCATTCCATGATTCTCTGGTTCTACAATCCGACCCCAGAGCCTGTGGAAGGGGCCCTGCGCTTTGTGGCCAATGCTATTACACACACAGCTAATGAAAAATAAACCACAACAAGCAAGGGAATGAAAACCTGAAAGCAGAACCCGGCACCTCCGGTTTTCTTGGCAGCAGTCCTGCTGGAAGCTCGCTTCTCTCCCAGCAACTGAATGCAGCAAAAAGCTCATGGGAGGAAAGGGAGAAAAGTATAAATTGCTAATGAAAAATTCACCTCACCTGCAAGCCAAGGAAGGCGCTGCAGAAACACGGGGCAAGCGAAGCCCCAGCCCAGCTCCCGAACCGGCCACGGGTTCCAGGGACTTCAAACCGGGACCAAAGGAAAGCAAAAACCCAAGGGGAAAGCCTGCATCCAGACACAGGGTGGAAGCTCCCACCCCATCCGGGATCAAAACTCACAGCGGGTTCAAACGCAATTGATACCTAAATCCCCCCAAACTGCACCTCAAGAGACCCTCGGACAAGGAAGGGCACAAGAGCACAAGCCTTATGACTGAGGCAAAACGGATCTTGTTTGTGCGACAGAAATGACCATGTGCGAGTCCTTTAAGGAGGCTGTAATCAGTCCGATTAACATGATAATGAACTCCGACTTACCCAGCCACGGGAAGATCTTTGTCCTCGGAGGCATTGTGGTACTCGCTGAATATTAACAAGGGCGACTTGTTTTTCACGACCAAGGATGTCACTCGCCCGTTAATCCTCCCCACAGGTGATTTGTCAGGGGACTGGAGGAGGGGCAGAGCCTTCTGAAGGTGCGAACAACCCACACTAACGGGGCAGACAGGGAAACTTCCCAATAAACCTGACACCACCTTCAGCAGGAAGTGGGATACAGACACAAGCACTGCGGGGTGTAAATCTCCACAAGGACCATGCTATCACCAATAACACCGTGGAAAAAACCCTAGATAACCCACTGGAGCTGCAGAGGGTTCTTGCAATCTCCTCTAGTTCATCCTTGGTGAGAACAGCTTCTTATGGGGCTGGAAAAGCACAAATCCTGACAAAACACTGCTGTGACCCCCTTTTTCCAGACAGCGGACCCAGAGCAGCTGTGCCAGCGTCTGTCTGCTCCAGGATGCTGTGCAGGGATGCTAAGGGCACTGGGGAAGCAGCACCAGAAGCTGCAGTCACAGTCATGCAGCTGCCTGTTCCCTTCTCCTCTTCCCAATCCTGGGATGCTGTGCTCAGTGAGCTCAGCTCCGGAGATCCCAATGGGCAGCAGCAATGTGCTCAGCCTGTGCCCTGCTGCCAGCATCCTCCTCACCAGCACCAAGGATGACTTGGCCAGAGGCAGCTGGAAAAGCTCACACAGGTACTGCCAGGATATAAAAAGACAAAGTGGAAAGACCATTGGTAGGGAAATCTGCCCTGAGCATCACCTCCAATGGACTGAGGGCCACATTCCCACAAGGATGCAGCTGCATGGCTGACAGCAAGGGCACAAAGCGATACCTTTCCAAGGAAAGGGGCACCTGCACCCCTGAAGCCATGGCCAAGAGAGGTGGGCAGGAGCTTGGGTGCAGGCAGCAGCACAGGCAGGGAGCCACATCTCCCCATTTGTCAGCCCCAGGCTGGGCAATGTGCATGGAGATAGCAGGCAGATCTGATCTCAGCTCTGCTCCCTGACTAAACACTCTACAAGCTTGTTGAGCAGCTGGCGTCAACTTCAGAGCACAGCAAAGAGCCTGGTTGATTCATCACAAGTCTGAGATGAAAACACGCTCAGCTGAGAACCAGTAACAGCAGCAGAGCCCCAGAACTGCATCTTTTAATGGTGCCCATTCCTTGCCTTGCCCAGGACCATCACCCACTGCCCCCCTCCCCCTCACAGAGCAGCCCTACTTCATGCTGACAGGGCAGCTGCAGCCAAGCACATGCTGCAGCAGTGGTGACAAGCAACCGGTCAGCTCTCATCAATGCAGGTGCCCAGCGTGCAGCCTGACACCAGCCCAGCGCTGATGGGGAATCAGAAGTGCTGACTTGGCACTGAAGATGCTGTACAGGACTGCTGCCACCAGCAGCTCATGGTATCAGACCGATGCCATGCGTGCTGCACGTGTGTTCATCCTGGTCATACACTACATGTGCCAGTGCCACTTGCTCCACCACAGGGTCCAGGGGCTGGAGCCCCAGCTCAGTGCTCAGTCTGGCTATGGCCAGGGCTTCACCTGCATCAATGACTTGGAAAACACCCAACCAAAGCCCCACTTCATTTCCCAGGTCCCTCAGAGCTGACTCACTTTCCCCCCATCTCTATGCAGATTTTTCTCCCTTTTTAAAGGTTTTTAGGCTGATCTGGAACTGCAGAACAGCTGTCAGGTCATTTTCTTACACATCACACACTGACCCTGCAAACCCACCAATGCTTTCAGGGAAGGGAACGAAGAAAATCTGCTTTAGCTGACAAGGTTTTATTTCTGAAGGCTGGCGGGTGTAATACCAGGAACAAGCACTCAAGGTGATATATTTGTCATCTCAGCAAGGCCTTTACTTTGCCTGCGGGTTTAATATCTCAAAATACATATTCATTTAAATGCAAATGTCTGGTTTCACCTGGGACCCAACAAAAGCTCTTCCTGAAACAAATGGACGTTTCACACTGACTCCCCATCTCTCCCTTCCCTCTGCAAATCAAAGCCTCTGAAGACAACCTGCACTTTGGACCTTGATGCTCCTCCTTGGTGAGCTGCAGCGCTTAACTGCCAGCCCCTTCCCTGCTTCCCAGCACGGAGCCAGGCAGAGTCCCGCAGAAAAGTGCTCTCGGAAAACAGATTTCTGCAGGAAAATGTTCCCTGGAAAACGCAGTTGGGAGGTGGGAGAGACTGCTCAGACCTCACTGCCATGAGGGGCACTGCACACAGCTCACTGCCGGGGGGCACCAAGATGGGCTGGGAACGAACCTCTCATGGCAATGGGGCTTCACTCAGTTTTAAGGACAAGCCCCCAAGCCCCGTCCTCCCAGCCAGATGCCAGAGTCACTCTCGACCTTTCCAGATGAGCCAGAGAGGGCGAGAAGCCTTCTCCTGGTGATGTGATCCGGGGATGGAGATGCGGGCTGACATCTTCCCTGCAGGCACCCACAGCACACAGCACGCTGGCATTTGGCAGAAGACACAGCAAGTAACTCGAGGCTGTTCCGAGCTCAGAGTGGGTCCTTGGCAGGCGCTGCTGCACCCCCTTCTCCATCCCCATCCCCTCACCGCACCCAGGACACCCACACACAAGGAGCAACGCACAGCCCAGCTGGGGAGAAGGGTAATCGGCTCCTGCACAGACCATGGGCAGATGTAAGGAATTTGTTTGCTCTCTGCAGGAAGGATGGGCCATCCGGCATGGGAAGCTCTTGGGGAAGCGGAGAGGAAACTGTCGCTCACCCGATTCCCAGGTTCTCCAGCAGGATCCAATTATCCCCAGCAAGCCTGGAGCAGAATTAGTTTGTTTTTACTAACAGAAAAAAGTAACCTTGTTTCTCTGCTCTGTCCTGAGCTTCGGTGCATTTGCTCCCCCTGCAGCCCTAACCAGTTCCCTCTGGATGGGGACTGCTGAAAAGATGTGGGAGCTTTTCCTCCCACTGCCAGGCAGGAGAATTCCTCATCCCTGTGGATTCTGTTTGAATCCCACGCAGTGGCATGAGCTGTACCTCAGACTAGGGGATGAGCTGCACAGCTCAATGGCTCATCCCCAGCCCACCAAGCCCATATACAGGAGATGTGCTCTAGCCTGAGCAGCCCTGAGCCTACCCCCGTCACTCCAGGGCTTCCCAATGTCTGTCCAGACCCTTTTAGCTGTGCAGTGATACACCCTGGGACTGCACAGGGAAAAGAATGGAAAATCTGGTAGGAAACCAAGAGCCTCATCCCAGATCCCACAGCCCCTCACTGGTAGGCAAATGGGGGACCTGGTGTCATGCATGAGAAAGCTTGCAAAACCAGCCCAGATTCCTACAAACAAAAGCATTTCCCATACGATATCCTGCAAAATAAGTGCTCTGTAATCCATGCTAACAGCATCACATCGCTCTCACCACTCACTCCAGCAATGTGATCCCCTGAGTACACACAGCACCCTGAACACAGCACCCATCAGAGGATGGCAGAGGGAATGAGGCTCAGCCTGGCTGCAATACAAAACCCCCAGAGCCTCAGAAAGATGCCTTCATGTTAACTTGTTTACTTTCCATATCAAAAGACTGAATAAGGGATTCTTAGCGCTACTCAACAAGAAAAACGTTTGACAAAGCACCGTGCCTCCAAACGAGCTGTCAGACAGGCTGGGGCTGTGCAGGAGCCTTACTGCTGCGTCTGCACAACAGAGAAGAACCAGGACCAACTCCAAGGGAGGGGGAACCGGCCAGGGAAGGACCCTGATAACAGGGCCCCATTATCGGGTCCTCAACCCACACGCACCAGACCCTCCGGGCTCTCAGCCCTGCAGAGAAACCAGCTCCAGCATCCCCCATCGCACCACAGCCCCAGCCAGTGCCCTGCTGGGCTGCCCTGACTTTGCCAAGGTCACAAACAAGCACAAGGCTCCGAAATGCCAGGACCCAGGAGGGCCGGGAGCAGCACATGGGGACCTGGCAGCAGTTCTGCCATTGGACATAACCCTCAGCTACTGAGACTGCAAAAGCTCTTCTGATTTGATTCCCTTATTTTATATGGGGTCCATGAGCAATGTGCAGAACCATGGCTCAGAGGTCACTTAGAAGCCTGTTCCATCCCATGTGCACCCCAAAGACTGAGCATCCCAGGGGCCCAGCACTCCTTCCACAGGCCAGAGGAGACATCCAAAGCTTATCCCACTCCCCAGATCATTGGCAAATGCCAAGAGCAATTCTCAGGAATACTCTGGGCAGGAGAGCCAAGCCCTGGATAAACCAAGCAGATCCTTGGCCATAGCAAGGAGCAGGGTGTACCTGAGCAGTGCTTTCTGCCAGGCTGGGGCTCTGGAAATGGGATGGGTGAGGAACCCTGGACACCCCAGCACCAACACAACTGGATGTGCAGGCAGCAGGATGGGTGCCTGGCTCCCACCTCTCCCTTCCCAGAAGGGAAAGCACAAGGGACTGCCCTGAGTGGACAGAGCTGAGCAGCAACATCATTCCACCGAGTGGGGCAAGGTCATGCTTCTTAATCACCGCAATGCTTTATTGCCCAACTGAAAACATGACAGCAGATGACAGCAATGTCATGTGAGCCTTCACTGCATGAACTGGGGCAATGCTCCTGACATGAGCCACAGGAGCATGCTTGGAGCCTGCTTGCTGCCTGACAGGGTCTATCCGAGCTGATTCTGGGGGAAATGAGTGGGAAATCAGGTCTTGCAACTGGGCCTTGCCAGAATGAGTGGTCAGCATGAGCTGGCAGAGCATCACCTCCGCCCGCACCCCAGCTGAGCTGCCTCACACAGCCTGAGCATGCATCTGCTCTGTGTTAAACAATGAGGTGGAATTTACAACCACCAAGCCAATGCACGACCAGGACCAGGGGTCCCATGGCAGAGTGCAGGACATGCCACAGAGATGTGGCTCCAGTGAATGCATTCCTGCTCCCTGGCATGACGCAGCATCCTCTCATGGAGAGACCCCAGCTCTGAGGGGCCTGCTGATGATTTATTGCCCAGGACTACCTGGAGATGGGTTTAACATGGTCCCTACAGGCAGGCTGAGGTCCCAGGACTTCCCCTCATACTGAAGCACAGTGCTGCAGTGTGCACAGGCAGCAGATGTAGAGCTGGGAGCAATCAGGGCAGTTCTCATCACTGGAAGAGCATGGGACCTGCAGACCATCATTCCCTTTGAGCTTGGCCGGTTCATTAAACAGACTCCACCAAGTTCAAACCAATCATCCCTTTTAAAAATCAACTCCTGGCACCACTACAATTCATGGACATTAAGAGAAACCATTGGAATTCTTGTGCCAAAACCCATGTTTCCCATATTCCCATCCATGCCCTGGGCGGCCGCTGCAGCCGGGGCAATGACGCTGCCTTTAAAGGCTGCTTAGAGAGGATTTCATATTTAGAGATAAAAATAATCCACAGAAGCAGCCCAGGCCCTCCCACGGGCACAGGAGCTGCAGAGCTCAAGCACAGCCTCAGTTTTAGGACAGGTCTCCTCTGAGAGCAGTGTTTTCAGGAGGGGCTGGTTCTGATTCCCCCTCCTTGGGCACTGGGGGCCCAGGGATCCCCACCCTGAGCACCCCACCACAGGGACCCCATCACACATGGCTCTGGCTCGCAGGCACCGCTCTCACCACCAGCTCCCCATACCACATCTGCCCTTTGCATCAGCAGCTCTGGGAACACAAACCCCAGCCTCGGTGCATTCATACAAAGCACTGATTGAATGATGTCAGGCAGCAGATTACTCATGTTGATGGAGAAAGCCATTGTTGTAAGCCCAGATGGCTGCGTAAGCTTCCCTGCAGCCCGGATGGGATCGAGGGCTGATGAGAACTGCGCAACTTAATGGAAGGAGACTTCCGATCAAGGGCTTGATTGAAGCTAATGTGAGCGGAACAGCCAAATATGAGGCACTGGATTACTCACATACAACAGCTCAGCTGTAAGTGCTGGTTATTAGTTTAGTTCTGTTCCACACAGAGCCACTTTATCCTGCCTAAAGCCAGGGCACACATCCTGCACAAGCCAGCTTGGATGCCCAGGATATGAACACCTCCATCATAAAGTAGCCCAGAGCCCCCCATGTGCTGGGCTGCACCCCCAGAATGCAAGCAGCAGCTCAGGGAGCAGATCCTGCCCTGCTGCTGTACTCTGGGGAGACCCCCCGTGCAGTCCTTAAGGGGAGACCTGAGAGCAGCTCCAGGGCCTAAAGGGGCTGCAGGAAACCTGGAGAGGGGCTTTGGACAAGGGCCTGTAGGGACAGGCCAAGGGGAATGGCTTTAACCTGCCCGAGGGGAGACTGAGATGAGCTCTTAGGCAGAAGCTCTTCCCTGGGAGAGTGCTGAGGCGCTGGCACAGGGTGCCCAGAGAAGCTGTGTCTGCCCCATCCCTGGCAGTGTTCAAGGCCAGGTTGGACACAGGGGCTTGGAACTACCTGGTCTCTGTGCGCATGGCTGATCCTTCAGCCCAGCTCCTACCAAGCTCAAGGGCCTCTGGTGTTATCTCTGAAAAACTCTCTGGAGCTGCACCAGGTGCCCTGTGCAGGATGGGTGCAGCACCTCTGCCCTACCAGGCACATTTCCCCTTCATCTGCTTTGCCAGTGATAAGTGAAAGCACAACACCAGCGCACCCAGCCTGGTTGTGCCTTGGGTATCCAAGAGGAAAACTTCCTCCATCACAGCCTTCCACCACCTCAATGTGTTCCACAAGCTCCTGGGAAAGGTCAGTGTTGCCAATGAGCTTCTCGGGAGCAAGGGGAGATGTGGAGGAGAGAAAGCACTAAACAGGGTCTCAGCTCTGACAAAGTAGCTCTGCAGCAGCTCTTGAAGAGAAGTGAGGAAGAGTGAGAACACAGGAGCCCTGACAAAGAGGGAGCACAAAAGAAACACTCCCCTTCAGGCACAAGCCCCTCGGAGCCCCTCAGCATGGCTGTGCTCTCGGTGCCTGCACAAACGAGACAACCAAGCTGCCTCCAAAGGAGGATTTTCTGAATTAAACCCTCTCCTGGCTGGGCTCTGCAGAGCACAGAGCAACAGACATGCAACACCAGGAGCTGTCACCCACCCAAGCAGCCAACCTGGGGCAGCCCAAACCTCTGCCAGCTTTAAGGCACCATCCCCAACAGCTCCTTCCCAGGGGTACAAGTGCCTGTGCCCAAACGCTGCTCCCCACCAGCCCCGCAGCAGGGATCCCCAAGCCCACAGCTATGTGCTTGTCTCCTTCAATTTGACCTTTACATGATGCCAGGCACCACAGCACTGAGAAATGTCCTCAGGGTAACAACCACAGCTCAGCGACTTCACCCAGCACCCCAGGGCAGCCTCATTTCCCACATCTCAGGTGCTACAGACACAGGGAACTTGTGCTGACCACGCATCCTTGTGTGCAGCCCAGCTGCGTGCAGAGGGGAGGATGCAGGCTCCAAGACATTCCCATCCCTCCAAAGTCTGCACCCAAACCAAGTCCCACACTTGCCTCTGAACATGGTGTGAGACTCCCTTGGGAAGGGCTGAAGTTTATTCCAGCCCTACAATTGCTAACACTTTGACTCCATAAAGCTTTGCAGCAGGCAGTAGGAGGGACACCCACCCCAACCTGTATCCTAGGTTTCTAATTACATGTTCCCTGTAGCTTCCACATTTATACCATTGTACAAACACATGTACTGAAGCACTATTGGAATATAAACTAATCTTATTTTCACTACAACAACCAACCATGTGAATAATGAACACCAGAATCTATTGCAGGAGCCATGCAATTAGGAGCAAACCCTTAATTCCACCCTGCTGCCTGCATGCAAAGGGTAAAGTTAAATCCACCTGAAGGGAGGTCTCTTAATGAATGGGGCTGTGGGGGTCTGTGGTGCAGTACAGCACACCTGAATTCAGAGGTCAAATGCCAATTCAGATGGAAAGAGGAAAGAGAAAATGGGATGAAAGTTTTTCACAGCAGATATTATTGGCTCTACCTTAGACAGAGCAGATCTGATTTAAGCTTTGTCCTTGCAACTGCCAAACAATATCCGCTTCCATTTCCTTTTGCAAATGGTTGCAGGTGAGGAGCAGAGCACTACAAAGGACAGCTCCAGGCAGCAGAAAGCTCCATCACAGACAGAAAGGAAAAACAGGACCAGGCAGATGGGGAGAACAGCAACAAGGGAGAAATAAAGCGGCCGCAAGCATGGTGAAGGCCTGGGACACATCACCCTGCCCTGGAGAACCAGCTCCAGCCCCTGAGGGGAAAACACATCTCCAGCAGAACCTCACTGTCAGTGTTAGAGCATCACCAGATCCTGGGTGCAAAGACCCATTTCCCTGCCAGGCTGCCCTGCTCAGAGGTGGGAAGAGGCAGCAACAACAGCCCTGATCTCCCTTCTCCCTCCTGCTGCACCCTGTGCTACTGAGCTCGCTCCAATTACTCCTGTTAAAGAGGCCCCTCAACCCACCTCAGCAATATTTACCTCCCTTAATTAAAGATGGCAGCAGTAAACAAGAGCTACAGACAAAGAGTGATATTAATAACCCCTGCCTCGGGGAGCCTGGAAGCGCTTCAGATCAGATGGTGCTTTGTTAGGGAATTAAACCAATATACTGCCACATAAAGGCGATATTAAAAATAATCATCATAAATTAGGCTCAGGGAGGTGGGGGGGGAGCGCTTTCTCAGGAAAAGGCACATGGCTGCCTCCAGCCCTGGATCTGCTCCTGCAATGGAACCATCCCATGGGAGAATCAAACACAGGTGTCTCCCTCCATGAGCCATGGCCATGAACACTTTGTCCCAGTATTGCCATTCTCAGTTGAAGATTTCAAGGGGGTCAAACCCAAGCCAAACAGTCAAAGCCTCATCAGCTTCATCTACCCTGGGGACAAGGGCCCAGCTCAGATGCAAGTATTTGCATCCAGAAACAGCGAACTCCGGGCAGGCTCCAGGTTCAAGTGTTTAAAAGGCAGTTCCTTTGGGATAGGGACTGTTGGGCACATCAGGGTCACACAGGTTCCCTTAGAAACTCTTCCCATGCTGTACCTCTGCATGAGAGGCCGCCAAAAGCCAGAGAGGAAACAGGATTCTGCCCCTGAACCACAGGGATGGTGTCAGCCTGGGCAAACACCATGCTCCAGCCCAGCCCTGATCCCTGCAATATAAAGGAGCCACCAAACACAGCACGGGAAAAATGCACCCTGCCAAATGGGTTTGATGTTTTGATGAGATTAAGAAGCAGTTAATAAAGGCGGTGCTGTTGATTTAATGTATTTAGACTTGCAGCAGACGCTTAACCTGGTGCTGCATGCCATTCCGATTGAAAATTAGAATGATACAACATCAGCACGACACACACTAACTGGATTAAGAGCTGCCTGAGACACCGCTGGGATGCTGAATCCACTGGGTGGGTGTTGCACAGGGACCTTGGGAGAACAGGTCCAATGTCCAAGATCTTAACTGAAAATCCACACAACAACCAAGCATGGATATGAAAACAGCAGATAACATGACTGGTTATGGGTACAGAGCAACTGGAATTGCTTGGTAAATTAAATACAAGCTAAAAATCAACATTTCTCTTCTGCCAAGTGAAGCGCACACAGCAGGGAATGGGAAGCTCCTACCCGCATCTCCTTCATCAAGGTAACAGAGCATCCCTATCTCATGGCAGAGGGGGAACTGAAGACTGCAGGGTGGCAGGCTGATGGACAGAGGGACCAGGGAAGCCAGGTGCCAAGGCAGGGATGTCACCACCAGCACCTTCAGAAGCAACATAAGGACATTAGCAAAGCCCACGTTGTCCCCAGGCACTAAACCATGCAGCCTTGGGCAAAAAGCTGCTTTGAACCTGCCCCTGGCTGGAGGAGCACAGCTTTTTGCTCCACTCCTCCCCTGACCACAGGACTCAAACCAAGGTGGCTCCACAGCCCATGGCCAGGGACTGAGATGTTCCAGCACCTTGCATGGTCACAGTTCATACCCAGAGCTGCTCCTCCCTCCACCTGCTCCAGGCCTCTTGGAAGGAAGCTCTGATTTGGGCCATGTTTCAGAAATATATAACCTGCATCTGCACCCCAGGAGCTTCTTGGATCTTACCCATGATACTGGGGCAAAGTGCTTGGATCCCAGCTGAGATGAGGGCGAAGATCCTGCACAAACACCCTACCTCTTCAGTAACCACTGCCCTTGGTCTTCCTGCCACTGAAGCTCCTGAAAGCTCAGCTCTTCCACAAAACCTTTGACAGAGCCACAGCCCTGTGCTGAGCATCCCTCAGAGCAGACCCCACCCCAAAGTAAATGCTGCAGGGGACAAAGCCCTACAGTCTCCTGGAGAGCCAAAGGGCTCCCACCCCACCACCAGCACAGCAAAAGCACCTTGCACACAGCTCTGTACTCACCATAGTCCCAGCACAGCACCCAGGTACTTGCTCCCAACAGACCCAAAGGACTCTCTGCCCCACAGCTGCTCCCCTTAAATAGCAGCAGGGTGGAGCAGAGGCCACTCAGGTGGGTGCAACTGGGACTAATTAACACCATTAACACCTTGCAAGGAGCCCTGCTGGCATGAATGGGGCTGAGCATCTGTTGGGACAGGGAAGCACCTTGTGCAGGGTCCAGCTGCTGGGCATGGATCCAGGGTGCTCAGACCCTGCCCAAGGTCCTACAGACACAACTCTTCCTCATGGTTTCAGGCATAGCATCAGTTTTCCACAGCACACAGAAAGAGAAAACCATCCCACCCCACAGCCTCCAGGATATGTTCCCAGGTGGCGTTGGGATATTGGCCACTGCCGAAAGCACCTCCCAGCAGATGGCAGCTCTCATCCCTGCTTTTCCTTCTGTAGCCTTTGCGCTACACCTCCGGCTGTGAGCTGCTGCAAGAGCCGCCTTCCCATGGGCTGTAAATGGTCAGCAAAGGTTCTCCTCGTTCCCCCAGGAGCCCTGGGGCAGTCATTGCCCTGCAGTGCCAATCACAACCCATCTCGACGCACTGTGACAAGGAAAACCTTGTGCATACAGTGGCAATCTTCCTGGGGGAGAAAACAGAACTTTCCTGCATCATTAGTGCTAGCAGAGCAAAGAAGCAGGTTACTGTTGTACACCTCCATCTCCTCACAGTGGCATCAAGGTCCACATCCTTGTTCGCTGCAACTACCCCCTTCAGACTCTGTGGGATGCCTTTCCAGGTCTGAACGTCAGTGTGAACATTTGTTCCAGGGATGAATGGGATGGTGTCAATATCTGACACCCATTGGCATTTCCCAACCAGAAACCAGATGTGGATCCCTGCCACACAGCTGGCATGGAGACAGTGCACGGTGCTCCAGCCCCCTCCGGAGCAGCTTCACTACTGAACTGGGAAAAGCACTTCACCATCACCCAGCTTAAACCAGGCATGAAGTGAGTCTGCAGCCTGCATCCAGCCGCCCATGAGTACACGGGCACGGGGACAGCCACCAAGGTGGGGACAGCCACCCTGGATCCACTCTGCAGGACTGTGCCAGGGGCAGCGGTGGTGAAGGGCTCTCTGCTGAGCACATCCAGCCCAGCACCCGGGCCTCTGCCAGCACCCAGCGGCGATGCCAGAAGTGCCAAATTGCTGCACTCCAGCAGCTGAGGCAACAATATCTGCTGATTATTTATACCCAGAACAGCATATGGCCGCCAGCAAGAACTGCCTATTAAGCACAACATCAGAACAGCTCTGCTCCCTCTTTAGCAAACCCTCCCCATCCCTCAGAAGCACCAATCATTATTAATCACCTTTTCTGCCCTAGCACAGGAGTCAATCAAACGGGAATGCTGCTAGATATTGTCCTGTGATGAACCTGCTTTATAGTTACTGGTGATATCCATCATTAGTTTGATATTACCGATACTTGTATCGCTGATATTTATATTTCTCAAGCAGAAGCTGTGTCCGGCTGGATCTTGTACATGTGTGGACAAAAGATTGGGCTTTGATGGGCTGTTGCTGTTGTAGCCCAGTTCAGTGCAAGAGCACAGCAAGGGTTTGCCTTGGCTGAGGTTTCATCTGAGCACCAGGACATCACACCGCAACAGCCAAGTACATGTTCTGCTCCTCATCTTCACTCATACAGGAATACAAAGCAATAGACAGGCCAAGGGGAATGGCTTTAACCTGGCCGAGGGAGACTGAGATGAGCTCTCAGGCAGAAGCTCTTCCCTGGGAGGATGCTGAGGCGCTGGCACAGGGTGCCCAGGGAAGCTGTGGCTGCCCCATCCCTGGCAGTGCTCAAGGCCAGGTTGGACACAGGGTCTTGGAGCAAGCTACTCCAGTGGAAGGGGTCCCTGCCTGTGGCAGGGGTTGGAGCTGGAGGANGTGGCTGCCCCTGGCAGTGCTCAAGGCCAGGTTGGACACAGGGTCTTGGAGCAAGCTACTCCAGTGGAAGGGGTCCCTGCCTGTGGCAGGGGTTGGAGCTGGAGGAGCTTTGAGGTCCATTCCATGGTTCTATGATTATGCTAAGGCAGGACTTGCCCCCCTTCTGTAGAGGAAATTAAAGTGCAAAATATGGGTTCCACATGGAAATGTGACCATTGGCAAGGGATGATGGTGGCACCTCTGAGCTGCAGGTGCTCTGGAGACTGAGCCTGGCAGGACGGCTGGGGCAGCAGTGCCCATCACTGATCCCTGTCTGCTCCCAGCAGCCAGGCAAGATCCAGCTCCCTGCAGGTGTTTTCCCATGGGTGACATCATCTGTGCCTCTGAGCTCCAGGAAAGGAGGACAAGCGCCTCTGTTCTGCTCAGCCCTGCTGCTGGGGAGGAAGAGAAGCAGCCAGTGAGGAAGAGGAGCAGCCCAGTGCCCAGCAGGCATGGGTTAAAGCAAGTGCTGCTGCTGCTGTGAATCAACACCCAGCACCTGAAGTACAGAAGCCTCACAGCTCCCAGCAGTACGGAAAGGACTGATCTGCCTGCACTAAGCTGGATTCATTCCTTCTTGACTTTTGGGAGAGCAAAATTCTAGGCAGCTCAGACTCCAGCCTGACTCACCTATTGTGCTGTCACCAGATAGCTCTCACCTTTTCATTTTAGCTTTGGAATAAAATAAGCCCCACAACCCCCTCCCCCCCCCAAAAAACAAAACAAAACAAAACAAAGCAAAAAACCAAACAAACAAAAAAAAAAAAAAAACAAAAAAAAGCAAAAAACCAAACAAACAAAAAAAAAAAAAAAACAAAAAAAAGCAAAAAACCAAACAAACAAAAAAAAAAAAAAAACACGTGAGTATTAACAGCAGCCTGTGACAAATCCAGGCCTGTGGCTTTTGGATGATTTGAATTAGACAGAGACAAAATCTCCATCATTCCCTTTTGCGAGTTCTTTCCACTCTTTTTTGCACTTTCTGTTAAAGCAATGCACAATCCCAACAGTGTTACACTAATGTCAGACCCAGTGATTACATCTTGTAGAGGGTCTCCTGAAAACGAGATGCTGGGAGGATACATGGAACGTGCTTTCTGCAGGTTGAAATATTGGAGCTTTTTTCTGTTAAATCCATAATTTCATTGCTGCTACCTTGTAATTTGCGACGCATGAGCCATTTCAGATTTCAGCATGAGTCCAAGCAGCAGTCATACAAGTGGCTAATGGGTTTATCAGCATCGCAGTCAGCTGCCACAGGACATGTGTCCCCTCTGCTGAGATCCTGGCCATGGAAGCTCTCTGGTGCCTGAGCCAGGCTGGTCCCGAGTGTCCTCAAGCCACCCCTGCTCAGAGCCTTATACTCCTTCTCCCTCAGAACAGGGCTCCCTGCTGAAGGGCAGGGTGATTTGGTTGACAACAAACAGCAAAGTCATGGGGAATTACGTGTCTGGAGGTGACCTGGAAGGGGGTTTCTCTCCTGCTACACCCCAGCAGGTGATGGCTGGACCCCATGGAAATGCTCTGATCCTTGGACAGCCTCCTTGGCCTCAGGAAGAGCCAAGGGAATGCCCAGGTGGGCCCTGTAACTCTAAATATTGCCATCTGCTCCCCTCGCACCATTAATCCCTGCCTCTCCATCCTTTCTGCCAAACATGAACTGTAAATCATCCCATCCCCTTCCTCTGTGCCCCAGCAGCGCTGAGTCTCATCCCGCATCCATCCACCACCCTGCCCTGCGTCCCTCCCAAGCCCCTTCTCACTGCCTCTGTCTCCTCACTTAAACCAAGGCAGCCTGGTCCCTGCCTCGGGAATTAGCAACTCGCCCTGGCACAAAACACCCCCACACTGCAGGGCTGATGGAGTGACCCTTGTAACAGCCCAGTGTCTGGATGTGCCTTCAAGATCACTTCAGTGCCTTATGCAGAACTGCGATCTCTTTTGTCACGTAAGGTGACCTTGCGAAGGATTTGGAAAGCCTGTAGATAGTCTTCATTTTATATATATAAATATCTAACCCGCTCCCCCAGGCAGGCCCAGGCAGCACAGTCCCACTCGGGTGCAGCAGGAGGGGCAGGAAGGCTGGAATGAGTTGTTAGAGGAACACGAGGGTATGGAAGAGGAATCTCAGCTAAGGGGGACCATGGCTGTCCTGCAGCATGCAGCCCATCACAGCTCTGCTTCCCTGCAGTGAAGGGGCACACGGACTGTATGGAGGATGCTGCAAACACCATTGAATTCCCTCTCCCTTCTCCTGTGGGGCTGCAGAGCAGGAGGCCACATCCCACCCACCGCTCTGCTCCTCCGGAATTGATGGGCCAGCCCTGAAGGGCTTGTTCCAAATGCAAACGATAGGGAGGGAAAAACAGGGACAAAAAGGGCATTCTCAGCTTGCCCACCTTCTGCTGTTGCTGGCACCTGATCCCAGCTCAATACAAACAAGTGACAAGTATTTTGTTCCTCAAACCATCCGACATCCTGCCCCTCACAACCAAGGCAGTGGCAGCGCTTGCCTGCCACCTCCCTGCTCATGACTGACATGAATCAGCCCCTGCAGTGTTAGAGCCCCTGCTCCCCGCCTCGTGCTGCTGGGGGAGGCGGGCTCAGGATGACTCAAGTTATTAACTGCACACACCAACGTGGGAACCGGTGCGGTGGGCACGGTGACTGCAGATGCCCCAGATGCTGGGCTGCAGCTCAGTGAAGATCCCTGTGGACGGCTACGAGCATTCCCGTAGGAGGGTGACATCATGTGCAAATGTGTCACATCGCTTCATGTCACACCCGCGTCCCAGCCAAGGGGAGCAGCAATCTGCTGCTGAGCCCCACCAGCGGCCTGGGGACCGGCTGGCAAACCCTCTGGGAGAGGCAGACGCTGGCTGATGCTGCACATGAGACCTCTGCACCCACTCTGCTCCTTCCACCCTCCTCCTCACTGAGGTGGGGCCAGTCCAGACCTGCCAAGGCAGCTCCTCATTAAAATCCAAACCTGAAAACCAGAATCAGAGGGAGCAACGTTGGCAGAGTAACCCAGAAAGCCCCTTAAAAATATAGGAAGTAACCATCATTAACTGTCTTGGGGGTGGAAATGCAACTATCCCATTTTGGCTGAGATCTATTTCTAACCACACGATTTCGTGTGTGTCATGGGCCTTTTCTCCTTGTTTTACTAATTTTTTCCCCTAGTTTGTTCCCTCTAAAGCCTCTCTCCATTCTCATTTAAATTTTCACCTTCACTGCTTTCCTGAGCAAAACTCATTGGATAAGAAAGGAGCTGAGAAATCCCACGCAGCAGCGCGTGGGGATGGGGCCCCTGTGCCCACAGCTGGATTACAGCTGCTGCCAAGGTGTTCTGTGTACCAGGCTCCTGCAGGACTCCATCCCAGCTCTGCAAACCCAGGACACAGATGGTGGCATGAACACCATTTGTGAAGCATCGGAACTTCATCTCTCTGCAGTCCCAAGTGCTCCCTGCCTGCTAGGAGCTCATTGGTGTTAAAGGCTGCTTCCAAAAGCAACTTTACTCTGGAGAAGAAAGACTAGATGGACCCTTTTGTGTCACACAGTGATACTACCCAGCAGCTCCAATCAGAGGTCCCCCAGTCCCTTCTGTGCCTGGCAGAGGCTGCTGGGGATGGATGCAGGAGCAGACAGGACCTGCTGCCTGCTTCCTACCTAACCAGAAAGATAACGACATAAAGGATGCAACAAGTCAGTGACCCCCGTGCTACCCAGCTGCTTTTGCAGAGGCGGAGGGGAGCAGGGACACAGCATAGCGTTCACCCACTGAACAGCAGCGAGGTGGCTGGAGCTGTGAAGGGGGGCTCCTAGACAGCTCTGGGGAGACGGTTTTGCTCTGCCCGCCCCGCCAGAGCAGGATGCGGGAAGGCTCAGCCCAGCCTCCTTATCTGCATCACAAAGAGGGAGGTGAATCCACTGGGAAGGCTGCGAAGGGAGGCAGAAGCCGTCTGGAAGCCAGAGAAGCTGCCTCGCAGTGTTGAAGAGCTCAGCCTCTCTAATATATCAGAAAGAAGAGTGAGAGGTGACATGATTGTCATGGGTAAGTGCCTGCACAAAGAGAAAATACAGCTACTGAAGGGCTCTTCAATCAGGTGCAGAAAAGCAGCACAAGAAGCAGGAGCAGCGAATCGGAATCAAGAGCAAGAAATAGTTTTTAAAGATCAGGGTGATCAAGCAGGGGTTGGAACTGGGTGAGCTTTAAGGTCCAACCCAAGTCATTCCATGATTCTATGAAACAATTCCATTTGCTCTAAATCTTCCCTTTGGAGACAGAAATCCTTCCCAGAAGTTCGGTGGCACTCAACGCCAGCACAAGCTTTGCCTTGAGGAAGGGTATTCTGTTCACATTAACCACAGTACTTGGGAAAGGAGGCAGGAATAAATGGGAATATTGAAAAATGGATGTGAATATGGTGGCTCCTGTGAGGGCATTCCTGATGGCTTAAAATGCAAATACCCCAGGCTGGGAGGATACAGATCTGAGCCAGTGTTAATGGGATCAGGCTGGGAGGTGGCAGTAGGGGCATTGCTGGAGGATGCTGCAGCCATGGCAACGGGAGGGAACATGGGAGGGAGCAGGGGAGGAAATACAGGAGGGAACATGGGAAGGAATATGCCACCACACAGATCTAGGGCACAGTTTTACTGTCCAAGTGCTGAGTTTTTGTGGAGCAGTTCCTAGGGACCACGGAGTAATAACGGCTGCATCCTATTTACCATGGGCCTTTATTGTGTCTGTAATGAGCTCTCCAGGAAAACCTGGAGAGCGTTTCCTTGGAGGCTGAGTGCCAGAAGCACAACTCCAAGTTAAGTGCTTTGCTTCGCTGGCAATTCCCTCCCATGCCCACATGCTTTGAAACACAGAGCAAACTGATTAACTATTAATAACAGGGCAGTTACAAACAACGCACTATGCCCCGCTTAGTGCCATGTCGTGTTCCCAATGCACCCAAAGCTTTGGCAGCGTGGGGGGTGGGTGGTGGAAGTGGGGCTCCTCACCCTCCTCAGACTGGGATCTACCACCAAAGCAAGGACCCTCCTGCATGGAAATTCCCATCATGCCACAGCAGAGACCAGGGCTGCAGCCATGGGCTGCAGAGCCACACGCTCACCCAAGCACAGCTCAGGGGGCAGGATCAGCCTAAACTCATTGCCTTGCCCTGCTCTGGCAGGAGCTGGCTGGTGTGGGGCCAGAAACCATCAGCCTTGGGGAGGCTCTGGAGAAACAGCACCTAAAAACGTCTCATCCGAGCAATCACCACATTTTGGTACGGCTCTCATCAGCTGCAGGAATAGGGCAGCAGGTTTGGGTTTGATTCAGCATTTACCATGAACTGTTATCCCTCTGCAGCATTCCCAGCTTTCTGAGCCAACTGTGGTACACATCTCGGCTGCTCAAATGTAGGGAAAAGTTGTTTTTTTTAACCCAACAAACACAGTCACCAACCCCCTTCCTCCCTCTCTGATTAATGCAGTTTCACATCAGAACACCTCAGAGGCAATTCATTTTTACCAGGCAAACTTCTAAGGCTTGAATTCTCCCTGCTGGCACTGCTGGAAGGCTACAATCCCCCAGCAGGTCAGCGAGCCGAGAGCAGGATTTCATCTGCCAATTTATCCAGATAAGTCTTTCAGAAACATGAAATAAAGTATAGAGATGGAGGCTGTCACATTGCTGCAACAGCCGAGCTCTGAGCAGAATGACCAAGCACAGGGAGCAGCAGCAGCATCCTGCAGGGCATGGGACAGCATGGCCCAGCTGCTCCAGTGAGTTTGAAGGGGGAGGAGGATGCAGAGGGCACTTCACGAGGAAAAAGTGATGGGTTTAAAGATGAAAAAGTGTTTCCATTAATAACTATCATTACCAGAATCATAGCAGTGGTGCTGAGCCCACTGGTGCCATCCAAAGGTGTAGTCTAGAAAAGGGGAAGCTGAGTCCTTCGCTACATTGGGAAGGTTTTCCATCAGTGACAGCCCGTTGGGGTCCTGCCAGTGATGCTCACCTCCATCTCCCATGTACCTGCCCCTGTCCTGCAACACATTCATTGCACTCTACGCTCCCAGTAGAGCACAAACTGCAGCCACCAGCGGCCACGCGCTGTTCCTTGGTGCGGAGGAGTTAAGAAGGCAACAAACCCCTCAGGTCTGAGCTCAGTCCCTGGCCTCTGAGACAGAGAGAGCAACCGAGGGGAACTCCAGCGCAAGCAAAGGCTCTGTGGGGGCAGCAGGAGCTGGAGCAAGCGGCTGGGCCGCTCTGGGTGAAGAAAAGCCCCTTTGTGCCGTGCACATCGTGGGCATTGTTCAGCAGCTGCTCAGACCAGGGCTGCCCTGCTCTGCTGCCAGGGCCGGCCGAGCCTGAGTCACCGGTGCTCACGAGTGGCCCCAGCTAGTGCCATTTACGCCTCTCTTCTCACACGCTACAAAGGCTCAGCTCCCTTCCCAATTCCAAACTCCTCTTTCCTTGCAGCAGCTCCGTGGCCTCCTCTGGACTCGCTCCGACAGCTCCACATCCCTCTCACGCTGCTGCCTCAGAACTGGGTGCAGGATGCAGGGGGGCTCTCCCCAGCGTGCAGCAGAGGGGGAGGATTTCTGTAGTACCTGCTTTAGCCCCAATCTTTGGTCTGAAAAAGAGCTGCAGGACCTGATCCCAGCACCCCTGCAGCAGCGACCCTGGGTCTCTTCTTCTTCCTCTCCTCAGGGCAGGGGGACAGCCTCTGTTTCCCTGCCTTGCTGACCCCCCTCCTGCTCCTCCTTCTGCTCCCGCAGCATGGCACGGCACAGCACGGCTTCACTGTGCTGGACAAGTGACTCTGGTGATGCCCATTAGCACTAATGGGAAGATACAGTGCCATTACTTCCCATCAAGGTTAAATGGGTGCTGCACAGATAACGCAGTTACCTCCACAGAGACACAGCAGCTTCCCTGACAGCCACACACATCAGGGTCATGAGCCACAGCTTAATTCTCTCTGATACAGGAACAAATTAGTCTGTGCAGTGCACTGGCACTGGAGTTCATTAAAGCAGGAGGATGCAAGGTCAGAGCTGGGCACTGTCCTTCCTCCACAACCCCATGCTGCTCCGGAGCACACAGACATCCTGAGACAAAGCAGGAGAGATCTTGTGCAGAGCAGCAAAGCCTCATCCCCGGTCACAGCAGCACAGGGGAACCCTGCATGTTCCACATCCTAAGAGCTGTGAAAGGCTCTGGGCTTGGCAGAATCCTCTGACCAGCTGGAGGGAGGGCTGCAGGGCCAGGTCAGGACATAGGGAGCACTTTTGCCACTCCAGCATCCTGATCCATCATCCCCATCTGCAAGACCAGTCACTTCCCACTGTCCATGCAGCTGGTACAGGTTCTCCTTGTCTATTTATTTCACATGTTATCCACATTCACTCCACATTAATTCAGCATTCCTGCCAGATTATCACAGGATTTCCACACTCACCTGCCCTTACAGGACAAACCCCAGCACTGGTCCCGCTGCTGCAGCAGGATCTGCTTCCCACCACCCCCGGCACCAGCCCAACCTGCTCCTTGCTCCCGGGAGCACTGTGCAAGGCCAAACTCTTGAACTGCCCCAAACCTCTTGTATTCTGAACAGAAACTCGATTGTTTCTGGGTCTGCTTTGATGTTATGTTTTCATAATGAAGCCATTTGCAGCATGAGAATTAGGATTGTGTAACAATTTATACAGGAGATAACAGCTCTGCAGGAGCTGCTAGAGGAGAGCAGTGGCACCAAATGGAATTTGCAATGGAGGATCCCAGCCTTCGGAATTATCTCTTTTTTTTAAGTGTTAGTATTTACTAAAAAAGATTTTGATTTCTAATTCCAGAAGAAGAAAGGGGATGAAAAGATTTGCCACTCTGATTTGAGCTTGCAACAGCTTGACATGGCTTCAAGGTTGGCACTCCTGCTTGGCAGGCTGACTCAGCAGTCTGCTCACATCCAGCATCCCGGGGGCGATGGCAAGTGGTCCAGAATGCAAACAGAATGTTTCACTTCTTCCCTCCACAAACTTATTACCTGCATCCCCAGGAGCAGAACACACAGAGACAGCCCGTGTGGAAGACGAGGTTCCCAACCGTCTGGAGATGAATTGGGTACTTGCTGTGTCCTCAGCACTGACACCTGTATCATGATAGTGCAGGAAGCCGCTGGCCCAATACTGCTGAGGATGTGGGAGGAGGGGATGAAAACACAGGTGAGACCCAGCTTCACTCCAGCTCCTCTGCAACTGCTGAGGAAGTATTTCCACAACAGGTTGGTGCTGGAAGCAATGCATCTGCCCATCCTGGCGGCTGCTGCTCTTGGTTGTACCGGGTGCTCAACTGCTCCAAACACCCACCTCCTCCTCCTCCAAGCAAAGGCAGAGGGGAATCAAACCCCCAAAGCTCCAAATCCATCGCACTGGTGACCCAACAGGATGGAGCCAAGACTATGACTGTGCCAGCATGGCCAGAGCTTCCTGCTTTCCTACCCAACCATGGAAACCAGTGTTGCTCTTCCACCAGGATACTGCAATAGCTAGGAGAAGTGTTTTCTGTCAGCAGGGATTGGGCTGATCGCTGGCACAGTTAGCCTGTTCCATGGGGACGGTGGTGTCAGCAAATGATGCAAATGGAAAATAAAGAGCAAAGGTGCCTCACCTCCAGCACACATCACAGCCCCAGAACGCATCTCTCTGACACTGGGTGGTTGCAGCTTTCTTAATAGAGAACATGATATTAAAAGGCTTGGACAGCTTTGCAATAGCAGCACTTCAAAATCACCATCCCTGTGGCAGACACAGGAACACGCAACACCTCATTAACCTCAGGGCAGATTCTGATGCAGCTCATCCATGGGCCCACGCTCCTCCTCAGAGCACCCAACAGCTTCCACTCCTGGCAGTGATACTGAGCTGGGAACTGCAGCCTCACCCTGCAAAGGCAGCAGCCCCATGGCCCTGGATAGAGTTTGGGGGTGACACAGCCGAGCTGTGTGTGTATGAGCACATGTGCATACACCAGTGCTCCTGTGATGCTCCCAGGGCATGGAAAAGCCAACCAAGAACACCTCAGATACCCACACTGAGACTGACTGCATCAAACTAATAATTACGAGTGAAAATAGGGCTGAAGTTTCTGGGTTGCATAATGAGGAACCACAAGAGCACAAGCCTGGGGGACAAAGCCTGGGGGATGCTCAGGTTCAAACAGCACTCACAGCTCCAGCGTGGCGAGTGCTTTGTTCTGCTGCAGGAGCTGGGCTGGCAGCTGAACCAACAAAAAGAGGACAGAACAGCTACCACGGTCCAGGAAGTTGCAGATGGCCTGGAGCAGAGCTGCTGGAGCCAGGAGCTTGTTTCTGCTCACTTCGAGGCGCAGAGCACACAGCTGATTAACCCCGCTCGGAGCCCGGAGCTTGCCCGGGAAGGCAAGCCACCTTCTGTGCCACCTTTGAGGCACAGAAGTCAGGGAAGAGGCTAAAAGGGGCAGCACATGGAAAGAAGCTGGGGAAGGGAAATCAGGGGTCCAGGTCTGCTTCTGAAGTGGAAGGGTGGAAGAAAAGGGCTGAGTGTGCAGCCACCAGAGCCCAGCTAGGATTTACGTGGGGAGGAATTGGACTGAATTGTGGTTGCTGGCCAGAACCATCAGGGATCCCCATTCCTGCATTCTGACACAAACAACTTCAAGGGCTCTTTGGCAGAGGGGGCTCAGTAGAGGATCCAGACTTGACCCCTGGAACAGCCCCATGTCCATGTTGCTGCATGGAGCAGCCTGGCCCCTGCGAGCGACGTCTCTGATGCACACACACTCCTAGCACACAGCCTGCAATTAAATATTTAAGCATCCCATTAAACACTCAAATTGAGGGTGACCCAATGGCATCACCAGCACCCATCAGGGCAGGAAAACAACAAACAACAGCAGCACCAGCTGCCAAACTGCCTGTAAAATTGCCCTTGGGTTTAGTGCCAGAAGTTCCTGACTGCCCATGGAGGCTGCAGGATGGAGCTCCACAGCTGGAGCCCAGGACACCTGACTCAGGACCGTGCTGTGCCAGCCCTGCCACCCTCCCATGAGCTGACCAGTACCCGATTCCCCACCAGGGCTGGATGCGGTGCGTTGGTGCTGGGGCTCTCAGCGGCAAAAGGACACCATTTTCCCCCATGTGCTTGTCCATCACCCTCCATGGCGCTGGGGCAGCCGCGGTCCCAGAGCAGTATCACTGCAGCTCGGGCAGGGAGTCCAGGTGAGGTGGAGATTCCTCAAAAGCCGCGGGCCAGGCGCAGGCCGGGAGGGACCAAGGCCAAAGGCAGGGCTAGGGCCAGTGCCGGCCCCCTGCATAGCCCAGGAACATGCCCAACCACGCTGCCAGCCTCTTGCAGCCAGCCCCAGTCCCTTTCCCCACCCCCCACCACCTCCATCCCTCTCCCTGAAATCATACAATCCCAGCCTGGTTTGGGTTGGAAGGGACCATAAAGCTCCTCCAGCCCCAACCCTTGCCATGGGCAGGGACCTCTTCCACTGGAGCAGCTTCCTCCAAGCCTCTGTGTCCAACCTGGCCTTGAGCACTGCCAGGGATGGGGCAGCCACAGCACAATTGCTCCTCACTCCCACCCTGTTCCACACACATCCCTGTGCAGGGTCCAGAGCATCGAGGTTTTAACCTTCTGGGAGGTTTGGCCATGCCTTTCCCTGGGTTAGTTTAATGTCACTGTACAAACACCACCTGACTGCAACAAGGACCACTGTGCAAATACCAAGTGCTGTTTGTACACCAGAGTCCTCCTCAAACACAGTTAAATCTCTGGGACTTTCCTGTGTACATTTTAAAGCATCCCCTGGTTGCTCCTGTGCCAGGAAGCAAAACTATTTACAGCCCCATTGTGACCATGACCAGAAGAAACCCCATTTCCCACTTTAATCCCACAAAGGAGCTGTAGCATCCTCCTGGGTGCCCAGCTCAGAGCTGTGCTGACAGCAGCAGCTTTTGGCCTGAGGTGTTTCCCATCAGGTGCCCCATAAACTGCAGTTTAACACAAGGAATATTCCCTGACATCCCCAAATCAGTGCACTGTAAGTGTGTTCCAGTGACTACCCCAGATCCATGCTGGGCACTGCTCGGCACCACTGACCCAGCATTCAGGTTCTACACTCAGTTTATACACTGTCAATTTACAGGCAACAGGAAAGAGCAGATGGAGCTCTCCATGTAATTCCAGCTTTGAATTCCCCTCGCTGCTTATCAGCAGGGATGCAGACACCCGGGCAAGAGCTGGCCCCATCCATACCACAGCGGTGTCACAGGCACTTCAGGGAAGCAACAAATCCCCCAGGAGCCACTGGCACACGATGCCTGGGGCCACGAGGGCAGCCCATGGGCACGCTCCAGTGTTTGCAGCCATGGTCCTGCCATTGACTGGAAGCTCCAGATGGGAATCTGATTGTGTGGACGAGACCCAAGGAGCCGCCAAATCCCGAACAGAAGCCTGCATGAGGTGCAGTATCAGGGGGACATTCCAGGCTCTGCTTCTGCTGGGGGCACCGGAGCAGGAGCCGCAGCACATCGGGCTGCAAAGGTCCTCAGGCCACTCCGTTCCAATGGAATTTTTAGTATGTACTTTTTACCCCACTGTTCTGTGCAGTTCTGGCACTGAAGCCTCTGTTTGATGGATGCCTGACTCATCCTAAGGTGTCCACGCACTCCAGAGACGTGTGAACTGCAAGGCCTGTCTGAGGCTGAGGGCTCCTGAGGGCTGCAATGCCTCAGTTTTAAATGGGACAGGCAAAATGACTTATTAATAGTGTACCCTTTCTGCACACACCCAAACCCCCCGCAGAGGTGTGGGTACATCTCATCCCATACACACACCTCTGCCCCCTGGGGACAGGGTGTCAAGGGGCTGCCCCTGCAATAAACGAGAGAATTTCTTTGCAGAACTTCAACCAACAACTTGGAGCTCCTCAAGTCATGTTTATCCACCCCGAAGGAAGCAAAATATTTACTTCTGCATCTTGAAACCCAGCTTGGTGCTGAACACAGGCCCAGTAACAATCTCCTCTCCTGCACTCAGAAGGTTGGCACCATAGTGCAGAAACCAGTCCAGCTCCACAACGGCACAAACCCCTCTCTTGTGAATTCTGGATCCAATTAAAACTATTTCAGGCTTAATGACTTGAGCTGCTGCTGCTGATGGAGAGCTCCCGAGCATTTTGTGGTGCACAACTCCTTATATTCCCTCAGAAGCAAACCAGGAAGTGAGCATTCCCTGCAGCAGCAGTAGCCCTGGACCCCAGGCTAATGCTTCAAAGGAGCCAGCATCAGTGAGAGCTCCCGGGCCAGGGGATCTCCATCCCAATGCTCAGGCTGGCTCATGCCTTTCAGTGGGGTGCAGGTTACCAAGGACATGAAAGACAGGCCAAGGGGAATGTCTTTAACCTGCCCGAGGGGAGACTGAGATGAGCTCTTAGGCAGAAGCTCTTCCCTGGGAGGGTGCTGAGGTGCTGGCACAGGGTGCCCAGAGAAGCTGTGGCTGCCCCATCCCTGGCAGTGCTCAAGGCCAGGTTGGACCCAGGGTCTTGGAGCAAGCTGCTCCAGTGGAANCGCTGGCCCAGGGAGGGTGCCCAGAGAAGCTGTGGCTGCCCCATCCCTGGCAGTGCTCAAGGCCAGGTTGGACCCAGGGTCTTGGAGCAAGCTGCTCCAGTGGAAGGGGTCCCTGGCCGTGGGAGGGGTTGGAGCTGGAGGAGCTTTAAGGTCCCTTCCAACCCAAACCAGGCTGGGATTGTGTCAGACAGAAGTCAGCACTGCCTGGCTGCAGTTCCACAGGGACATCCAGGGTGTATCAGCTCTGTGATGGGTCAGCTCCTGGACTTGACAGCCTCAGACATGCCCTTAAAAAACCTGCCCAAATGAGCCGCACTGAAAACAGAGCAATCAGACTGGAACAGAAACCCCATCTGGACAAAGGAATGCATTTCCTTTTAATAGCCACTATAAAAGAAAACCAAGGGAAGCTTCTCCCAGCAGTTCAACCTCCTAATTTTTAGAAAGCAGTGGAGCTGTGCTGCCTCCAAAGTGCAGCCAGGCATCCCAAGAGCATGTAAAACACAAGTATCATGTCTACAGACAGCCCCCATCCTGTACAGAGTGTGTGCAAGTCTGTGCAACTCAAGTTTAACGTAAAGAAGGTTCTGCCTGTCTGTTCCACTTATCCCCATCAGAGCAGGTTTCACATATGATCAGAGTGTCCCTGCTCAAGGAAAGGAATGTTTTGTGGAACCTGCGGGAAGCAGAACCACAATATACCTCCAGGCTGCTCATACAGGCTGGGGAGATCCATGCAAGCTGCACTAATTTGATCCAGAATAAACATTCTGATTACATTTTCCATCTCTGATATGTTATCTGCACTACAAGAACCACTGAAGGGTGTCAGACCATTGTGCATTTACATGCACACACCTATAGGACAGAGGAATAAAGGTAAGAAGGTTCCTCATCCCTGACCTCAGAGAAGGGCTGGCGGATGTGCCCACATCCCATAGGATACCTCAGTTCCGCAGCAGCACTCAGAAAAACAGCCCTGGATCCCACCAGCTCCCTGCTCTTCCTTGGTGTCCATCCCTCTGTGGGTCTTATAACAAGTCCCATCTCCCCAAATTCTCCTCATGACCTCCTGGAGCAGAAAGACCACCTCAGCTCCACCTGGAAGATACAGATCCATTCCCAGCTCCCCTTTGGGAGGGGTGTTTGTGCCAGGCTCTTTGCTGGGCTGGCTCAGAAGGTGCCAGGGACTCATGCTGTGACCCACACTCACCCCGAGCAGGGCCCAGGGCACCACCGGTGACCAAGCACCCTGCCTGGGCTCACCACAAATGGCTCTGCATAAAGAGCCTTCCCCCCATCCAACTGAGTGCTGTGCAATGGCTTTGCCCAGCATTAGCCCATGCATTACTCGCTCAATTAGGTCCTTATTCTGCAGAAATAGATGGGTAAATAGACAGAGGAGAACAATCCTGTCACTCGGAGCTGCTGAAGAAATGAAGGCGCTGCAGGGTCAGTGCTGATGGCATGTTAGGAGTACAGGGGGTGGCAGTGGAAGGCAAGCTTTGGCCCTTGTAAGAATTGCCATCTATCTCCCCCTGCAATCAGGGCAGCACCTTTCACTGCAGCAAGTCTTGTATGGGGCTGATACAGAAACACATTTTCAACCATTCACTATCTCTGAGAGCCACTGCTCCATATCTATCACAGAGGTTCCTGTAGTTTAGCAAAGGAAATAGAGGCTCTGGACTGGCAGAGATTTAATTCAAAGCCTCTGTGAAGATGCACGTATCTAAACCAGCTTCAGGAACACCCCCAGGTTTCAGCAGGGTGCCAAGGCACACACAGCATGCCCAGAGCACTGCTGCTTAGCCAGCCATGGACAAACCCCATCCTTCACAGCATCTCTGGGTGCACACAGAGGCTGTAAATGAACATAAATGGTGGTGCAGGACAGAGGACACCCCCCAAGGGGAGATGCAATCACCTGTCCCTCCCAGTGCTCCTAGCTTAGCACAGGGTGGAATGGGAGCAGCCACACCGTGCCCAGCAGGGATGCAGGCATTGCCCCCACAGCCTGGGAGTAGTGGGGCTTTGGAGGGAAGAGATCAGGGGATGTGGAGGAAGAGCAAATATCTTTGTAATGAACAGAAATCCTGCCCCACTTTCCCCAAGCCCAGCCCGACTCAAAACCTCACTGGCCAGCAGTCACCAAAAGATGATGGAACTGGATGAGCTCCAAGGTCCCTTCCAACCCAAACCATTCCATGATTCTGTGATCTCCCTGAGGCCCAGGCAGAGGGGCTGGCACAGACCCATGGTGGGGCTGGTGCACAGGGGAGCTCCAGGGACCAGGTTCCTGGGAAGCTCCTGCAGCACAGCAGGGTCCAGGCACCAGTCCAGTATCAGGGCACAGTACACACAGACCCTGGGACCCCTCTGCTCCCAGCAGTGCTCAGCACAGCCAATATTAGAGCAAAGTGCCCAGGGCTTGGTGTCAAGCAAGCCAGCAGAAAGCCACTTGAGATAAGGTGTGAAGGGAAGAAGCAATAAGCAACCTCTGCACAGCAGCTCCTGGCTGTAATTTCCTAATGCAGGCAGCAGGTCCTGCCCTCCCCAGGACGTGCAGGGTGATGGAGGGCTCTGCTCTGCCCTGCTGATGGCAGAGATGATCCCACCCAGGAAGCAGGAGGCAATTCCCCGGCAGCTCCCCCTGCCCAGGGGACACGGAGCCCTGGATTGACACCAGCCCCAGTGCTCTGCACAGCGCAGGGACAGGCAGGGTGTGCTTCTGGGGTCTGCTCTCAACCAAAACCCTAATACAGGCAGAAAACTGCACAGCAGGAAGAACCTCCCACAGCATCCTCCAACGGACATGTTCATTAGCATTAATTATAGCGAATGTCCTGCACCAGCCAAGGTGATGAAACACAGCATTAACCGATTAATAGATGGATTTCATGCCTTGGCCTGTAACCCTGCGCTCTGGAACACAGACACACCACTGCCATGTCCTTCTAGCAGCAAGGACTATGATTACTGTTAGCTTCATGCTCTGTTTATGTCGGTGTCATGCTGTAGCTGTTTTCTGCAAACAACAGATCACCCTGGCTCTATTAAAGCAATGATACTTATATTGGAGAGGAGTTGCTCTAATTGAACAAAGGCCCCACAGCCACTTCTCTCACAGCCATGGCAGTTCAGACCCCAGAGCTGCAGCAGCCTCAGAACAGGCCCTCGTCCTCCTACTGTGGGTTTGTGCCCATGTCCCACCAAAGCCACATGAGGGCCAGGGGCATCTGGGATGGAGCTGGACAAAGGCACCAGCCATATCCCAGCCTCCTGCCCACGGGATGTCATGAAACACTGCCCATCACAGTGGCTTTGCCCATCACCGTGGCCGTCAGTCTGTCTTAGAGCAGCCATCACTGTCCTTGCTGCACAGGGAGCCGGTTCCGAGAGCCAGGCCAGGTTCTGTCCCTGCTCCACAGGGATTGCATAAGCAGCCGGAGTTTGTCCTCGGAGCACACAGCGGCAAAGGCACGTCAAGGGAAGCGCTCGATCCCCTCTGACAGCTCCTTCCCAACATGCAGCAGTTGCGACATGGCTGTTCAACCTCATTTAGGATAGCAGCTTTTATTTCAAAGAAAGTTGTGCAAAACAAGACACAGCCCAACAGGACTTCATCTCCCCACTGCTGGCGTTAGCACAGGCTGGCAACACAAGCAGCACACAAGGCAGAATCCCCCGTCCCATCCAGATTCTCTGATGTCTGATAGAAAGCTCTAACCTGCAGCCCCAGGCCTTGCTGACACTGGCAGGAGAGGGGTGGTTTATACGAGCACTTCAGTGGCTATAGCCATGCCTGGAAGAAGCAGAGATAAGAGGAAATGCTGTCTCCATAAAGCAGGAGTTATGGCTTTACAAGCTCTTCCCCTGTAGCAGGGTGCTCGCATTCCTGGGGCGGCTGCAAAGACCTGAATCTGGAGAGGTTCAGCATTGCCCAGCAGGAACAAAACTGCAGCTCCATAAATCTGGCTATAATTGTGGGAATACACTGGGGATGTCGATAAAGAAAAGCCACAGGATTACACAGGCCTGGGAAAGGTGCTGCACTGTAAGATCAGCACCTCTGCCTCACAGAAGGGAAATTGATCCAGACAAAAACCCTCCAAATGGTTTGTATTCTTAATATCTTATCAAATTAGTGACAAAGATGCAACAGCGGTCAGTGTAATTTACCTGTCTCCTGCAAGCACTGGATCCTCTGCAACACGGTAATTGATTTACAGAGCTGGGAAGCAAAGCAGGACTACGAGAGATTATTTATTGACTGAGGGATAAGAAACTCTCAGCAGGGAAGGTGGGTCCATCATGATGGGGGAGAGGCTTCAGAGGATGCAGGGGGAAGTGGGGGCTTCCAGGGTAACCCTTTGTAGGGCGATGCTTGGTAGCGGCTGGCATGTTATACTTTTTCAATCCATACCCTAATTCCTGTTAAGATCACCCCTAGCTGTGGAAAAGCACTTTTAAATATGGATTTGAAGAGATTAAATACATTAAACATTATCTTATAGATGGGGACCTGCAGGTGTCCATGTGGAGGGCTGATTCCTGCCGCCTCCCCACCCCTCCCACTCTCCCGCCATGTACCTTTGATAACAAGCACATCTTACCTCCCTGCAGATGCTCCCCCCAGCCCTGAGACAGCTGCCCTTCCACGTGAGCACAGAACCAGTTGGTTCTTGAGCAACCTCTTTTTTTATCAGCCAAGCACACCCTATCTTCAGCTCTTTCCCACCAAAAGGTAATTACCTTAAGAGCTCATTACGACTTCAGGATGTGCAATTACTGCCTGCAAATAATGCACTATTTTTAGCACAACAGAGTAAGAAGTGGCAGATTGACAAGAATTACCCCTGGAGCAGGAAGGCAACTGGCTTGTTAAGACTGCCCTTTTTTTGGGCTACAAAGAGGTTCCTGTCCCTTTGGAGGGAAAGGAGATGGCAATAGATCTGGGCAGGGTCCATGGCTGCCAACTGTCCTCTCTGCATCCCACCCCAGCTCCTGACCATCCTCTGCATCCCACCCCAGCTGCTGCTCAGCCTCTGGCTCTTTTGCCCTGTTTTCAAGGTCCCAGGGTCACACTGGCTGGGTGCCACTTCTCCTGTTCAGGGCTGGTTGCAGCCACGTGTCCCCTGTCTGCAGTGGTAGTGCCCTGGAGTTATCCCTGTGTCCTGCAGGGATAATGCAAACAAAGATCGTGGGAGTCTGTGGGACTGAGAGAGGAAATGGACCCAGTCCTGCCTTGCTGGCAGCCATCACCTGAACTGGGTGGCAACCATGGTGGCCACCCCACCACCCACCACAGACCCGAATGGGGCAGGTGAGGCTGCCCAGGGCCATGGGAATGGTCTTCCCAAAGCCAAAAGCGTCTCATTCCCATGGAGACCATGAAGAGCACAAAACCCTCTCACTACTCGCAGCCCCTCGGCACCCAGCAGCCTGTGGTCACCACAGACAACTGCAGGCAGGCAGAAACATTTCTGGGTCAGGAGAAAGCCCAGGAGGTGAAACACTTGGCAAAGTCAATGAGGCACGAGACACGGTGAGAAACGGGCTTCTGCTTTTCCCACTCCACCTCCCAGATTCCCAGTGGGCTTGTGGATCTGTCCCACAGTGCTATGGGAAAGACCACTGCATGTATGGAGCCAAGCAACCAGACGGTGCGACTTGTGCACAATCGAAGGGGGAGAAACAAGGAGAGCAAGGGGGAGATGCAGCGCAGAGGAAAAGGAAGGATGCTGGAGTATGCCCGATGGAACCTGACAGAGGAGCGGTTTCTCAGGGCTATCCCTAGACAAAAACATACACACAGTTTTTAAATGACAAAAAGCACCCCTGTGCCAGAGTGGAGGGGGAGGAGGCATTGACACTGCCACTGAAGATGACTTTTCAAGTCTCCTGCATAATAATCTCCTTTTCCAAGGAACCTGCACCCAGAGGGGCCTCAAGTACCACATGCAGGCGCTGGTGCCATCCCCATCCATGCACTAGGAACCCACAGCCCAGTGCCTGCAGGATGCCCAGCCTATTCCACCAAACCAGTGCTGCATGTCCTGACCCTCAGCAGCTTTTCCCACCACAGGGGCAGAAGCCGCCTCTCTTGGCACAGGGCACAGCCTCCCAGCAAAGGAGGAGGGAAAGAGTGATGGAGAGAGTGAGGACGGAGGGCGGATGGAGCAAGGAGAGAGGATAGGGAGGGGCAGTGCTGCCCTGTAGCCGTGCTCTCCCAGCAGAGCAGACAGCACATCCCGCGGGGCCGGGCTTGGAGGCTCCAGATGAGCTCAACCCCCCCCGGCTGTGCCGAGCGCTGCGCAGCTCCCCCAGCGCGGCTGCTGCGGTGCCTGAGCCCCGCGCCCGCCCTGGCAGCGCCGTGCCGGCTCCTGCAGAGCCCCTGCGCGGGGGAACGGGAGGGCGGGCGGGTGCGCGCGGAGAAGCCCCGCAGCTACGGCCCCCCTTGCCCCGCAGCACCAGCGCCTATCACAGAACCGCAGCTGGTTTGTGTTGAAGGGACCTTAAAGCTCCTCCAGCTCCAACCCCTGCCACAGGCAGGGACCCCTTCCACTGGAGCAGCTTGCTCCAAGACCCTGGGTCCAACCTGGCCTTGAACACTGCCAGGGATGGGGCAGCCGCAGCTTCTCTGCGCACCCTGTGCCAGCGCCTCGGCACCCTCCCAGGGAAGAGCTTCTGCCTAAGAGCTCATCTCAGTCTCCCCTGGGGCAGGTTAAAAGCTGTTAAATCTGTATCCCAGCCCCATCAACTGCACGGGCACTCAGACACCTTTGCAAGTGCTGCACAGGGCCCCTCCTCACTATCAAGAGCTCTCTAGGAACAGACTTTATGACTGCTTCCTAAATCTCAGCTATAAAAACATACATGCAATGCTTGGCTACCTGCAGCTACCTCCTACCAGCCGTACAGTGATACTCTCTGGAGCCTCTCCATAAGTAATGACAGATACAAGAGTAGTGTAGGATGATGTCAGATATGCTTAAGATGTGTGTGGATTACAACGCCATAAATGTTTTAAGGGCTTGAGTGAATCTGTTACTAACCTTGTACCGAGCTCCACTGGCCCTCTCAGCCCTTCCCTCGGCAGCAGATGCCATCCAGGCAAAAGCATCATATTTTCACCCTGGTGCTCTCACCGTGTCTGACACCCTGATCAGAGGCCAGGATAACTGTAGTACTTAGAGAAGAATCAAGTGCATTCAGAACAGTCTCTTCAGGTTTTTGCAGCTTATCAGAGGATTTAATTTTCCCAAAGGAAAATTAATTAGATTCCTAAAAGCCATCCTGCCACCAGCACTCACCCTCTCCTGCTTGTTCCATGTGCTATTCCATGCCAGCTTGCTCACTTGGAAGAACACACAAGCAAAATGGCACCATACTTCCTTTGCCCAGGCACTGAAGAAGTACCAGGAATGGGATTTGCATTGACATTTCAGCACTGCCAGCATGATGTGGGCATCCCAAGGCATCCATCAGGGTGAAGTCCAGCAGTCCTTTCTCCACCACCGATGCCAAGGGCCATGGTGGCAGACACAAGGAGCCCCTTAGAGATATCTCCATAGCCCAGTAGTTGGGACAAGGCTGGATCTGGACTAATCCCAGTGGGTTCCAGCTCTGTGTTATCACATCTTGGGGCTGGACATGAAGCTCCAGCACGATGTCCCTGAAGCTGCGGTAGGGCAGTGGGGATGAGGACATCTCCCAGGCAATGCTGGTCCCCTGCTCACCAGCATCCCTGCTCCGCTGTTCCCATGGCAATCCCAGCCCCACCAGCTGCACCGAGGGGTTGGCTTTTCTCCTCCCTATGGTGAGATCCATGGAACAAAGCAAACCCAGACAATTAAGCGGTGTCCATAGGGTCACTGTGCAGTCACTGCTTCCAGGATGATTTATGGCTTCCCAAGGCCATGCAGAGGCCAACATCGAGCCATTCTGGGCTGTTTCTTACTCTTATCCCATCACCTGGAAACAGCACAGGGTGTAAAACTGCAGCAAAGCTCATCTCACCTCCTCATCCAAGGATTTATCCCATCATGACCACCAAGCCACTACCAGCTGAAGATGGCAATTCTCCTCAGGGGTGAAGCAGACATGTGGAGGGAATGGGAAACCCTGTGTTAAGAGGACTGGCTAAAAGAACAGCCCATAATTTCAGTTAAGATCTGGCACTGGTGCTGGCTCAGCAAGGAAAACACCAGCACCCTCATACCTGAGGAAGGTTTTTGGCTGTTGCATCTGAGCCCTGGGAAAAGTAGCCCATTCTATAGACCTCCCTGCATCCAGTCTCTCACCAATGTGTCCTCAGAGGAACCTGGATGGTGCAAGGACGAGCTGTTATCCCGGGTTTGCAGCTCAGGAGGTGGAGCAGGACCCTGCTGAACCCACAGCTTCCAGTGCTTCCCCCCGGCAGCCCCAGGACACTGACAGGATGTGACAGGGCTCATTAGCATCAGCTCATGGGCACAGAGATTAACCATGTCTGAACAACACCTCTGGAAAAGCCCAGCAGAGCTGGTTGAGGACACAGCATCCACAACCAAACCAGCTCAAAATGCCTCAGACATCATTCCCTGTTCCACTCAATGGCATCCTTGAAACAAAATGCCACATTAATTAAAGAGTCCTACAGAAATGGAAGCACTCTCCAGTACTGGGGGTTACTAAGGAAAGCCTCAGCCTGATTTCTGTCCCCCAAGCCCTGTTAGTTGTGGGTCAGGTCAGAGGAAAATCACTGTCATTGTTATTTAAGGCACTGTAATCAGTCGAGATTAATTTTGCATTTGTACTTTCTTATGCCTAGAACAAAGCCCAGATGTGAAGCTGGGGGACCCTGTACCCAGCCAGCGCGAAAGCACTGCTAAGGACAAGCAAGCTCCCACTCAGGTGGAAGAAAAGCAGGACAAGTAGTGACAAGGATCTGGACCAGAAGACAGAAAAATCCATTTTGGATCAGAAGAACCTTCATACTGAAGGACAGCCCAGCAACAAGGCCAGGCTGGACACAGGGGCTTGGAGCAAGCTGCTCCAGTGGAAGGTGTCCCTGCCCATGGCAGGGGTTGGAGCTGGGTGAGCTTTAAGGTCCCTTCCAACACACACCAGGCTGGGATTTAGGCAGAAGCTTGATCCTAGAGAGCTGCCTTTGGAGGGAGATCCAATGGTATCAGCACAAGGGCAGGCGCTGAGGCTGGGCTCCAAAAGCTGTCCCTCAGGATCCCTGTATGGGTGGAATAGGAGCACCTGGCATGGCGAGAAACACTCCAACATCCATCACACCCCCACTGCCTTGATCCTCTCCCCAGTATCTCCCACTCCAACCCTCTGCTGTTGTGTTTTCTACCACCTTCCCTTCCTCACTTCCAATGGTGGCAGGAGCTCCAGGCCTTCAGATCCCAAAGACATTCTGTTCCCTTTACATCTCCTTTGGAAAGCCATTGTTGTTTGCAAGCCAGAAGTATTTGTCAGCAGGCTATATAGTGCACCTCTAATGAAAGTTAAATCGATCACGGGAAGTACCTGCTCAGCATGTTTATTGTCTAGTTTTCAAATGTAACTCTATTGGATTCCAGCTTTTTTTCCCCAGTCCCAATATACCATCCATCCGATGAGCTAAGTGTATAGATAATGTATAGTCACAACCTTTATAAGCTCCCTAATCTATGTTTCTAGCTCCAGAATGGCTATATCAATTTTTGCTTTTTTTTTTTTTTATTAAAGAAAAATTCCATATAGGCAACGAGATGGATACTTCCTTTGGGATCCCAGCTTATGTGCCAAGCTAAAAGCCAATGTGATCTGAAACAGCCCTGCTATAAATCCTCTGAGAAATAGAAAAGCCTCACCGATATGACAGATATGCCACTATAATTAAAGCTGTTGGTTACAGACATTATGCAGCCAAAATAGTCTATTTCCAGCTGCAGCATTGATCACGTTTTGACACCCAGCATTAACTGAGGTCTCCCAACACCACAGAGCTTTTGTTCATTATCACCTATTAAAATGCCTCATGAATGTGGCCTGGCGAGTGCTGACCTGCCTGCTTTCCCTCCTTCCCGCAGCTCCTGAGCAGCACAAGCTCTGGAGTCCAGTGCTTCCTTCTTCACTGCCAGCTAAGAAAGACTGAGACTTGTGCAAACCTTGAATTTCCAATGAGATGCTGGATGCCGAGAACTGCCTCTCCCAGGGAAAGAAAATGGGTCTTGGCATGTGCTCAGCTCCAGCGGGACCACAGCCCAGCTGGGAGCAGGGGGAGGCTCCAGCTCTGAACATCTACAGAAAATAGGTTACCGTTAGGATGTTCAAATCGGGCCTCTTTGGGATGGATTTCCTAACCTGTGCCTCTGCACAATGGGAGGGCACCCTCCAAACCCAGGCAGCTTTTCCTGTCTGTTCCTAGCCTGCAGAGGAGCAATTTCCATTTACATCAACTTTCCCAGGCAGGACCGAAGACTGAGCAATTCAGGAGAACTCCCCCCCCCCCCCCCCCCCCCCCCCCCCCCCCCCCCCCCCCCCCCCCCCCCCCCCCCCCCCCCCCCCCCCCCCCCCCCCCCCCCCCCCCCCCCCCCC
>NDXB01019614.1:172718-273511 GCA_002631895.1 Agapornis roseicollis
GTCGCTCGGGGGGGGGGGGGGGGGGGGGGGGGGGGGGGGGGGGGGGGGGGGGGGGAGGAGCACAGTGTGGCCCCCCTGCAGGAAGCAGTTCTGGCTCAGCACCGCGCATGGCCCTGCTCAGCTTCCACACTGCTGGGACCACGGGCGCTGATGGTGGGTACCAGGGGCAGGCAGCGAAGTCACCACCATACCCACAGTGACACTGAGAGTGGGGCACAAGGATCCATGCCCATGCCCTGGCTCCATTAAGCTTTTAGCTGGTGCCTCTTTGGCACTGGTCGGGCCACTGCCATGGTCATGGATGGCTGGTGGGCATGGGTATAGCAACCCAGCACAAACTGGATGGAGATCCCACCAGTCTGAGTGTGCAGTGCTGTGGCGCACAGTGTGTCAGGACAGCAGGCACCTGTGTGCTGGAGGAGCTATGTTCAGGATTGAGCAGGGCCCTACTGAGCTGCTTTCTCCTGCCTGGAAGCACATACAAGTCCTCCCTCTCCCTTCCCTGCTGTAGCATCTCTTCCGGGGGGTGAACCAGCCTTCTTGCAGATGTAATGCCCATGTGCATCTCCCAGCAGAACAGGAAGATGGCATTACACAGTGCTGCAGTTTATTAGTCAGCTGAAATGACCATGTTACACCACTGTGCCACTGAGGAAAGCCTACACAACAAAAAGCAGCATCAGATGCACTTCAGCAGGGGACACCGGGGCACAGCAGAAAGCATCAGTGTCTGCAGCCATGGCAAAATGGTCCCAGAGCAAAGATCTATGGTCAAATGATTCAGGGGCACAGGGCAGTGATGAGGGGACTTGGCACAACCAGCACAGGATGGTCATGGCCACAAGGACCAGATCACAGCCTTGCAGAGCTCTTCCCTTTGGCACAGTGGCAATGACTGGGGTGGCCTCTTGTTCTCCCCAACACACAAGCAGCTCTGACAAGCTGCAATTTGCACCTACCAAGCACTCAGCAAAGATACAGCCCACTAGAGAGTAACCGTGCCAGGGCTGCCTGGTGAACGGGGTGAGATGGCACTGCCTGACCGTTAGCAAGGTCTGGTGCAACACAAAGGGAGCTGAGAGACCAAGTGAGACAAAGAGCAAAAGGTGAAGATTACCCAGCAGGTGCTGTGAGCAAGGGCAAGGATGGGGCTCTGGAGGCGGGGTGATGTTGGATGGGAAGAGTGCGATGCGAGCGCTATCTCAGAGCATCAGTGGTGGGACCCGATCTCAGTGTCACTTCCCAGGCTGGCGCCTGAGCATGGTGTATGTCCCGCTTCCCACCATCCCATGCTGGGCACAGACAGACCTGAAACCAGATTCCCTCTTCCCAGCAGAAACAGGGGTACAGGCTGCACACTCACAGACCGAGACACTTGCAACACCTGGAAAAGCTGTCAGCATCCTTCAGGAGTGGGAATACTCATAAATATGGAGTGGAAAGGAGTTCAGTCAATAAGAGAAGCAGTTCTGCTGGCAGAGCCCATTGCCATGGTACCTGTCAGCAGCTCACAGCGTTGTTTCACATGTCCTATGCTCTGAAAAGGATCTTTTTTAAGCAGCAGCATTTTAAATCTGAGCAACGCAGATAGAACTATCTTGCCACCCCACCTTGGCATCCACAAACCCAGTGAACTCAGTATGTGACTGGTGAATTGTATTAACTCAGTGTATTCCAGGATATAAAGCCCTGGAAGTGCTGACTGGCTGAACCTCACAAAGTCTGTTGCTGGTATTTTATCACATTACAGATTACTTCAATAGCAAATGGATCCTCTTGACTTGGAGATTTGCAATAGCAGCAGAATGAGGTTTTTACTCTGGGAATGAGTTTCATCATCAGAAAGGCATTTCATAGAACCACAGAATCCCAGGCTGGTTTGGGCTGGAAGGGATCTTAAAGCTCATCCAGTTCCAGCCCCCTCCAAGAGCACTCCACCACACTTCCCTCTATCCTGGGATGGTCCTGCCCTTTCCCATGAGCTTACAATCAGGCCTGTTATAGTTTCCATCAGTTTCTGACCCCTTCTCCCTGTTACAACTTTGGCCGAGGCTGCCCCTGCACGCCTGGAGCTGGGGGAGCAGGATCCAGCCCTCTCCACTGTGCTGGGATCCAGGAAAGTCTGCACACACCTCCCAGAAGACCACAGCCCCTCCAGTCCTAGCATCCTGAAACGCAGCAGAGTGCCAATGGAAAAGACAGGGTTCCCATGGGAACGGGAAGTGCTGACATTTCTAAAGTGAAGCAGGAAAGAAGCAACAAAGTAGGAGCTCAGCAGGATGTGATGGCCATGGACCTGCGGGCGCACATCCTGCCTCTGCCCTCTCTGTGCTCAGAGGTGAGATACTTCCCAAGTATCCAGGTTAGAGCCTGTATCACAGCCACAGGCAGAAACATTTCTGTCTGGTTTGGGGGGTTAATTCAGGCCAACTGCCAGAAAGGATCATCTTTATACAGGGATCTATGGAGCAGCCTTTACCTGTAACCACAGGAAGGGAGACAAAGCATCCACATGAAATCACAAAGGGGCATTTCATGGGAAATGATGAAGATGATGGAGATAAATAAGGCAAATGGAGCCGCCATACTGCTGGGGCAGCATAAAACACACTTGCTGCTCTGTAGTTACATGTCCTGGAGTTGCAGATAGGAAGATCTTGAGCTCAGAGGTATTTTTCTCTTTCTGCCAGATCAAAGTGACATTAGAAGTGATGGTGACTCAAGGGAGGTGCTGACATTGGACACCCACGTCTCCAGCAAAAGGACACAGTGTTGCCCCAAGCACACTTGTCCTTCATGGACTGGAAGGGGTGCTGAAACCACAGTTCTTTTCTACGGCACAAACAGCTTCAACATTAAAACCAATGACGTTTTTTGCAAAGTGAAGAAGTGAAGCGGATGAAGAGTCAGTTTTTAACTTCTGCTCACTCTAATCCCAAACCATGGAAAGGAGATTTGGAGGCACAGAGGATGCATCTAGCCAACGAGAAGAGGGGGTGCGAGTCCCTGGGAAGCAGCCTGAAAATGAGAAACAAAATGGAATTACCAAATGTTTCTGATAGAGTGGATAAAAATAGCAAATGATTAATGCCATCATTTAGGAATCGCAGAAAGTGCCAGCTCTTGTGATCAGGAGCCGATTGGAGAGGGAAGCTGTGCTGCTGCCAGCTGGAGGTTTGGCTACCTGCAGGACACAAAGGCTCCATCACTAACAGCCACCCTCCCCATTCACAGCACTGAACCTCACGAGTCACAGCACAGTCAAAGCAAAGGCTCCTCTCTGGAGCCAAGGCATCCTCTGTTTCGCCAGGCTTTTCACATCCCCCAGCACATGGCACTGACTCCTCCTCACCTCATCCAGAGACCCTGGAGGCCTCTGTCCTCTCGGACACATCAGTTGGAATCTCCCAGGTATAAACGTGACTGAACAGGTCCCTCTGGGAGCAGAAGGAGGGTGAGGAGCAGAGCCCAGCTAAGTCCTTCCCACGCTCCTCCTGGTCCCCAGGAGAACCTCTGGCCCTGGAGCTCAGAGGAAGCTCATCACTTCTTTCTGTGGAGCCAAAATGTCACCTCCAGAGCACAGCAGCCACCTGCAGCCCAGGGCAGACATCCCCCAGTTACAGGTGTGCTCCCCGATGCTGCCCTGAAAACACCAATATTTTTAGGTACTTGTTCTCACAAATCGCTCAGGGGCATTTCCATCCCCCTTCTGTGCCTTTCCTGGCACCTGGACTAGGGTTGAAGAGGCCCCATCACGGTATTGCCTTTGTGGAAGGCAGAACCACAGTACTGAAGAAGTGGATGCGGAGGGAGTGGTTTCCCAAGCAACAGTAACCAGGTGAGAGCGTGACCCTGCCTCCTCCTCCTCCTATTTTCCTCCTCCTTTTCCTTCCTCCTTCTTCTCCTTCGCCTCCTCCTCTCCTCCTGCTTCTTCTGCTCCTCCTTTTCCTGCTGCTCCTCCTCCAGACGGTGGGGATGCAAATTACTCATGCACTCACCAGGCTGTGGGTGGCATTTGACAACTCGCTGCTGTAACCCAGGTCAGCGCACCTCTAATTATAACAGGGGCGCTTACAGCAACGGTGCATTATTGAGCCCCAGGGTGAGGTAGGCAGCTTTGGGCAGGCACGCTCCTGGATGCTGCAGAGCCTGATTCCTAACCCAGCTCATGCCTTGTTCCCACCCTCCTCCCAGAGCCTGCTTCCCCCCGTCTGACTTTGCCTCTGCTGAATGACAGCAGTAGGTTTATTGATGCTGTGTGCAGCTACTCCTCAAATACACATCGGAGGTGGGTGCAGGCATTCCCTGCCTCCTGCATCCATGCTTTCCACGAGGGCCCTTGGTGGGTGCATCCCTGCTCCCAGTGAACCCCACAAGCAGCCATAATGACCAAGCTCGTTATGACCACCTTAAAAAACACATTCAGCACAGCAGCCTCTTCCCCAGGAGGGACTGAGCAGGAAAGACTTCCCAGGTGAGGAGCACCCAGCTGGACACTGCAGTATTTGCATCGATGCAGTAGGACTGAGTCATGGGCTGGGCAGCATCCCTCAGCTGGAGACACTGACTCATCACTCTCCTCCTGGCCATCCACCAGAGGCTGCTGACCCATGTCTCCCTAAGGAGAGGGAGCAAGCAGGGCAGGAAATGCTGCACTTCAGTGTTTCAGGAGGTTCAGCACAACAAACAAGAGTAAGGGTAAAGCCCCCCATGCCCATTGCTGATCCATCACTGGGAGCAATTAATGAATCCCAGAGCAAGGAGCTACAGTACAATTTGAGACAATGTGGAGATAACATTCACTCTGCTGGCCATGACTGAGATGCTCCATGCAGACCTATCAGGTATTCGTGCTGGCAGAGGCACCGAGCAGCATCCCTGCCTCCTCAGATCCATCCAAGATCCTCCTCAGATCCATCAACTCTCCCACCTGCAGCAAAGCAGGAATTAGTGACAATCCTACCACCGAGATGCTACCAGGTGAGGTAGTTCCCATTCCACTCCCCCATGTTTCAGGAACAGGAGGACATGAGACATCCTGCAGTTCCTGCAGTGCTGCTCAGTTTGCTTTGGCTGCAGGCCACATCCCTGGGGTGACCAAAGGAAACGGTTGTTATGGACTTGCTGTCATTTGCTTGTGCTGGAGGAGGATGAGTTTTTCTGTCTCCATCTTCTGGATGCTAACCTCAGTTCTGGTCCGTGCTGGCAGTGAGTGATGGATGCCCTGCAGAGAGCATTCCTGGAGGGAAGTCCCTTGGCTGCTTCACTGGGCCACTCTCATTAAACTAGAGTGGTCTTATCTGTTTGATTGGCTCGGGCTATAATCTGGTTTTATTCCCAGAAGTATACAAGGAGCTGTTCTCTGCCTTTGCTTTCATGGCTCACAGGAAGAGTTTCCAATCTGGAGTTAGACAAGCAAATCCACTCCTCCTTCAGCATGTGGACATGTTGAAGGAAGACAATCTGCTCTTACCAAGGATGGCTTTCCAATGACAGGACTAGGAAGACATGCTGACAGACTCTGCTGTCACTGATGGGTTTGTTCCACAACCGCTTGTTTGGGGACTGAAGATGAAGGAAGCTGTAGGAGGGGCGGGAGTGTTGGAGCATCTTTTTGTTTTGAGCCAAATTCTGACCTGCTCTGCCCTGGGCAGCCATGGTGCAGCCCCACAGGAGTCTGTGGGGATGGTTTCTCCATTCTAACACAGCTGTGAACTCAGCTCCAGACCTGATTCTTCCCATTTCAGATTGCTTTTGCCTCAATGTCACCCTAGCAGGCTCCAGGGGAAGGGTGGAACCAGCTCCTCTGTCTTCCTGAGGCTGCATCAGTTTACAATGGCAGTACCTCAGTGTGGTCTCACCGATGGTCTCACCTCTGTAACATGCTGCTGCGATAGCATGAGCATGGTGAAATGAGAGGAGTCCGTTCAGCTGAGAGGTCAGTTTGCTGCAGCAGATACAAATGGGACTGAGAAAATGAGGATCCAGGCTAGGGATCAGGGCAGTCCTGTGTGGGAATCAGGTACTGGACAAAGCAGCACAGGCTGGTACACCACACAACCAGCACATTGCACAGTGAATTACTTTGCCTTAATAGAGGTCTCTTCCATCTCCCCTTTCTGTCCAAACTCCAGCCACCACTAAACTGATTCCTTTCCTTAGGAACCACCTTGGAGCTGTTAGAGTAAGTCCCAGCTGTAACAGCTCATCTTCCCACTCGCACTGAACAGCAGCAACAAGCAGTGGGTGACACATGGAGCCTGCCCGAGCGCGTGACTTGTACAGCTAAAATGAGTGGAAAAAAAAAAGAGTTCATGTTCCAGTGCAGCCTAACTCAGACAATGTGTTTGTTAAGAGATGTTTGGTGATGATTTCTATGATGTACCCGTTTGCCCACATGTGCAGTTCTGTGACAGACCACAAAAGCATTTTCAGCATCAATATGGTCCCTCAGGGAAGAAAGCATCCCACTTCTTTAAACTGCATAATCCCACTGTGAGCATCGGCCACTGGAGAGTGCAGAGGCAGTGCAGACACATTGGTGGCTGATACTCAGCAGTGGTGTGAGGTTGTCCTGCTCACTGGTGACAAAACTCAGACGGGATGGTCACAACATAGGGATCACCAACGAGGTCTGGCCTGTGTACAGGAAACAAGAGGAATTCAGACATTGCATGGGTGTACATCACATCAGTCACAGAAGCTGACTCCAGTTCTAACTTCAACCCCTTGAATATCCTGTAACAAGGCAAAAAATCCCCATGCAAAACTACCTGCTCTTCATATTCCTCCACACAAACCAGGCCATGAAGCTCAAAGGGGGCTGTAAATCAATTCTCCCCCGCCCCGCCAACACCAAACATTCTGCTCCTCACAGTTCCAATCTAACAAACTGTGCTATTTTAGTGCACTTTTGAAGTGTGTCATCTGCATTCTAACCACTGACCTTTCCCTAATGCCCTTCAGGCATCCAACAAATAGGTTACATCTGCTCCTGCAGAAGCACGACAAGATGTGGAGGCCAATGTCTCCTGGGGTTTGGAGCAAAGCAGCCTTATCCTCTTCCTTTCACATAACCCAGAAGGCACGGGTGGGAGCACCCAGGGGCTGTGAGCATCACAGGGGTACCCACAGTGTTCCAGGCTGCACCTCACACTCCTGTATATACCCAAGATCATGCTTTGCTGAACACCCCATCCCAGAGCACAGGCACAGTTCTGCCTGTTTGCTGCTTCATTGTTAATGATTTTGGTTTCATCGCCAGGGTTCAGTTGTCTCTCACCCTCTGGCATCACCTTATACCCACAAAGTGAAACGTTAAAGAAGGTGGCAGTTGAGGGAAAACCACCCAACTGACCTGGTGAGCTGGACACCCACCTGATGACCCACGAGAGGGCTGTAGTGACCCCCACAGCTTCCTGGAACTCTGCAAGCCGGTTTGTTGAACTTCCCCAAGGAGGAAAACCTTTCTTCATCCAGGTTCATGGTTAAAAGCCCCTTAAAGGCTGCCTCCTGTGACATGAGATGTAACCGAGCCCTGATGTGTCGCAGTTCAGCATATGCTTTGATGGCTGGAAGCACGCATGACCAGGAGAAAACCTGAGATGCTCCTTCTCCTGTGTGGCTTTTTTAGAAGAAAGCTCTTTGTAAAGGCTTCTGATGAGCTCCCCACTCTTACAGGGTTATCGGGTTTGACACAGAGCACAGCAGCAAAGAACTTCTGATGGGTTCTCAGGGGCTAACTCCTGCTGCTGAAGAAGATAGCTTGCACCACTGGGTCTCATCCTGCCCAAAGTGGCTGATATCAGAGAAAGATACAGGGGACACCAGCATCTTCCCCACGGCCCAGGACAACACTGTATGGCACTGGCACAGGGTGCCCAGAGAAGCTGTGGCTGCCCCATCCCTGGCAGTGCTCAAGGCCAGGTTGAACACAGGGCCTTGGAGCAACCTGCTCCAGTGGAAGGGGTCCCTGCCTGCGGCAGGGGTTGGGGCTGGAGGAGCTTTAAGGTCCCTTCCCACCCAAACCACCTCATGATTCTATGACACTGGCAATAGCTGGTAAGCGAGGCAGTCCCATGACCCAGGGTGTGGGAAAATGAGAATCTACATATTCAGTAGAGAAGCCAGTAGGTCCATCACATGAGAGCTAAACCAGGTAGGAGCTGTTCCCAGCTACTCTGTTAGGTTTGATTTACCCTTGGGTATTTTGTGCAGCATGGTGAGTTCCAACCCAATTCAGCCAGTTAAGACTGGTTAAGGTGCTCCATTCTGATCACTGTGCCAAGCACCTATCTAGACTACAGTTGAAGAGCTCAGCACTTGAAGGACAGGTCTATAAGAATCCAACCCCTATTAATACAGCACAGAAAGATGCTGGAGGCCAGATGACAGGCAGCATCCCAGCAGAGAGCTGAGGTCCCTGGGCACAGTCCACAGGCTGAATGCCACATTCAGAGCTGCCTCTTCTCCCCCCTCCCAGAAGGCCTTCATGTCCTCAATGGGATGCAGTAATTAAGCTGACATGGAAGAACACAACCATTCTTTAAAGGGCTGGCAGATTGGTTGAGGATTTCTCCTGCAGTTGCACAGCTGCACTTCAGGGGTATGAGTACTGGAAAGGATGTTAAAGGAAGCAAGTAGAAACAGGGGAAGAGCAGAAAGTGAGGAAGAACAGAGGAGGATAGGAACAATAGAAAGGAAAATCTGTTCTCCTTGCACAAAGTGACGCTGGGAAAGTCAGGAATGACAGAGCACAGCTGGCTCTGCCGTGGAGCTGATGCTGATGTTCCAACAGAATGTAGCTGGTATGAGATTGGGCTGGGATCTGCAGATCTCACAAGCTGTCCTCCTTAGAATCTTACTTGCAGAAGAAATGAGGGACATGTGGCACTACCAGCTCCTGCTCTGAGGCTCACAATGGAGATGCCCCTGTCTGAGCAGCCAGCTCCTGCTTGACAGCTCAGATGAACAATACAGCCACCGAGGCAGGAATCACCCAGGTGACACTCTATCTAAAAGCAGGATTGCAATGAATGCAAGATATCCTGTTGGAAGCAGCTTGGTTTCCTGGGATGGGCAGGGGCCTTGCCCTGGGCTCAGACACTGTCAAGGGAAGCCCTGGTTTGATTTGGTGATAGTCCTTGACCACTCAAACCCTTCCCCCTTCGAGAGAGACACCAGAAATCACAAACATTCCCAGGTGCAGTGGATACCTCATATACAGAACACTCTATATGAGCAGTATAGATATTACTGTCAGGATATAGAGATCCCAAGCTTAAAGGGAAGGTATGAACAGACACAGAGCAAGTGGCTCTGCTAGGGTAGAGCTAGGAAGGGACCAAAACCAGAATTGCTGTGTGATGATGGTTTGCAGGGGAGCACACACACATTCAGAAGCCATTCATCCTTATTTATGAAGAACCAGGGTCTGTCCTGCTTTCAGTGCACCATTGTCACCAGAAGTTGTTGCCTGACAGCAGTGTTAGGCAAGCAGAGGAAAACATCCCTTTCCACTGCTCTGCCGGGGACCAGCTCGGTGTGGGTACAGGACTCATTCAATTAACACTTATCCAAACGTGCTTGTGACCAGGGTTTGGCTTCAGTTTAATCCATAACAAATGAAAAACATGGAGAGGAAAACCTCCTCTGTGGTAAGGAGCAACACAGAGATAATTCTGATTAGGAAGACAACTATTAATAGCAATTATGCTTTAATTACCATGCCTAATCTTTTGGAACCAGCACTTTCTAGCATGTCCTCTGCCAGACAAAGACCTTAAGCCTTCTGATTCTGTGCTCAGTGAGATGTAGAAGGGAAACGAGCAGATCTCCTTCCAGCAGATTCCCTAGCAGGTAAGTATAAAACAGCCTTAGGAATATTTGCATAAGCTGTGTATGAGACAGCCTCAAAGAAAGGCTGGAGCTGTTCCTTATGGATATAACTTTGCATGTGAGTGTAAACTGTCTTAACACATCTCCTTGTCTCGAAGGATGTTTCTCCAGGGCTAGGCTATTGTGCTCCCAGGCTGCTGCCACAAAATTCCAGGCACAAAAAAGGCACTGAAAAGGACATGAAACAGTCTAGACAGAGGGGAGCATTGCAGTGCTGCTGGAAGGAAACACGGACTCTGGCTTGGATCCATGGCTCAGGCAGCATCTGATGTTTTACTGCCTGGCTAGCAGCATGGGTCTGGAGCCAAGGAACACGTCCAGCTCCTCTGCATGCTGACCCTCACCAGTGGCAATGTGGTGGATGGGCAGAGCCCCCTGAAGTGCCTCTGTTCACCTTGATCTGAACCAGCACAAACTGGCCAAGAGGTCATGAAACCAAGGGCCAGGATCCCTGGGCTCAGGTCAGGTATCTTCACCGATGGTTACATCTGGTGATCGTGAAGCTGAAAACTTCACTAAAAAGCTTTATTAAAAGTTTATAAAGTTGATAACGTGAAGGTGAGGATTAGCTGGTTAAATGAACACAACTTCATCATGACCACAACAAATGTATGTCAAAGGACCCACTGAGAATCACATTTTCCAGCACAGTCTTATACACTTGACACTCCTTTGTGGTACCTCTTCCTGCTTGTGGTACCTCTTCCTACTGTGTCCTATTCCCCCACTGTCTTTGGCATAAATACTTTTAAAAGTAAGCTTCAATAGTGTCAACTTTGGAAAAATATTGGAGCATATAAAAGCTGAGTAGATAAAAACATACATTCCAAGGCACTTTCCAATCCTGTAAGGATGCACTTTGTGTTAATGCAACAGCATAGGACCTGGGGAGAGCTGTCTTCTTTCTTCTCCATAGAAAACTGTTGAAGAAGTTGATTGATTGTCTAATCTAAAAATGAATCTTTTTTGTACATCTGAATGAACAGTGCTACCAAGCACCATGGCACAACTGACCTTTGCTGTGAAATCACCCACAAATCTAAAGTACACAGACAGATTAGTCAGGGTATCTCAGAACTTCCAACAACAACCTCCATGTCTGGCCCAGATTAAAGAGAGGCCCCAGGAGCAAAGCTTGCACAAAGACATTGGGAGATAACACAGTGGAATGGACAGAATAGAAACCTTGCAGGGGTGAGGAGACAAACAAGCTCCTCCACAAGCACAGGGCATACATGGTAAAATCAGAGCCAGCCCAGCCTCTGCCCCAGGGCTCTCTGCAACCTAATCCAGCCTTCAAAAGAAATTCATTAAGAAATGGGCTGGTGAAGAGGAAGGATTCACACTGCTCCACACTTGGCAGTGGGACTGTAGGGTCCAGGGTACAGATAGGATGGAGCTCTGGGTCTCCAGTGTGGGATATGCCCATGACCCAATCCTGGTTCAGAGTTCCAAGTTCCAGCAGAGTGGATTGTAGAGAAGCTCAGAGGAAGGAGCCAGGCTCAAAAGAGATGTAGTGAGAGGTACGTGCCAGGTACAGTCCTACTTACACACAAGTATCATAAAATCATAGAATGATTCCAGAATTCTATGATGTCTAGAATCCCGTGAATGAAGCTCCAAGTCCTTCTGATGTTGGGACCCCAGAGCTGGACACAGGACTGCAGGGGGGTCTCACCGGAGCTCTAAGTAAGCAGCTGAGCATCTCTTTGGGGAGAAAGAACAGTAATTCAGTGAACAGCAGAACAAAAGCCACCTGATTTCCAAAGCATCCATGTCCTGCCCCTGATGAGTCTCCAGTCCTTCCCTCGCCCTTCAGTGGGACAATTACCCTGTGCCTGCCTGGCAGGCACCATTTTGTGGGCACAGCAGGGCACACAGGCCTTGCAGACCTGACACTACTGCCACAAGTGGGCACGAGCCACCAGAGCTCTGGTGGGGTCTTGCAGAAAGGCAATGGTGTGGCTGCAGAGCTCCACTACACGGAAGAACTGGGCTGTGAATGCAGATCACTGTAACAGTGCTGAGGAACAGGCATTGGAGACCACACAAAGCCACTTGAAGCTGACCTTTCTGAAGAGGTCCTCAGCAATAATTGCTCCTCTCTGGCCACCTGCTGTCATCTCTTCCCTTCATCCCCAGCAGGCTCTTGCCCTCAGTGCCTGCTCCTCAGTTGCAGCCACACTCAACACCACACAGGACTCAATTCATTGTCCCAACCCTGTGCTTGCAGCTTTGCCTGCGTGGAACTTGCTGCACCTCTCCATGTGTCTGAGCACTGCAATGGGGCTTATTATTAAATCCCAGTCACTCTGAAGTAAGTGAATTATCCAGGTTTTAGTTGCACCAATTAACTGATACAACACATGTGTCCTGCCTTCTTAACTGAAGAGCAGCATCTTGCTTCCTGCTCATGGCTCACTGTGAAAGGGATTCTTTTAAACACTTTAATCTAATTAATTTTGAGACTGAGACTCTGTCGGAGGAGCTCCGGTGATGGTAAGGGGGAGTTGCTGTGTGTGGTGCTAACCAAGAACACTCTCAAGGGTTGTGAGGATGGGGGGGGCATGAAAAACAAACTGGTGTGTTCTTCTTAGGACACAGCCATTTAAAGCTAGGGAGGCCTTGCTGTTCTTCTAAAATATGACTGGAAAGGTAAAGCAATGGGGAGAAGCATTTTCAGAATGCTTTGGCCGCAAGCCTTCCTCCAGAAAGAAAAGCTAGAAAAGCTAAAAGCACCCCTAAAAGCACCTTTTGGGGTGTATGTGATCGAGCCTACAGAACACCAGCTACAACAAGGAAGTCAAGGGTGCACGGACTGACCCCAGACCTTCCCAATCCCAAACGCTTTGCCATGGAAATACAGGGTTCCCTCAAGCTGCTGAACAGTCCCTCCAAAGGCTTCCCTGCTCTGTTGTGATGCAGCTGGAAAGGAGTGTCCTGACATCAGGTGTTTTGCACAGATAAGTATTTCAAACTGGAACTGGAATGTGCCCAGCGTGGAGCTGGATGCTGCAGAGCTCTGCAGGAGCAGGTAGCAGCATCCCTGGGAATCTAATGTGAATCATCCCCATGGCAATGACCTTGCAAGCATTTGTTACAGGAAATTACAGGAGCACAGGCCTTGATGTGAATTGAATAGCCACTGTAGTGTCTCCCATGTGCACCTGAAGGTAGCACTAGATTACAGAAGGCCAAGGAGTTGCACTGGCCCATACAGGCAAGGTAATAACAGGTCAAAGCACCGTGTGTGGGAAACAATTGACTGTATTGAATGCAAATGATCCCCTTGTGTTTCTGCCCACAAATCAAGAGTCGGGGGAAGAATCATGGGTTAATTCTGTCTGGCCCTTGCAATGTTATTAGAGATGTTATTATAAAACAGAGGATGAGCTAAATGAGACTCTCAATGAAAGAAACAGAAAAAGGAAGCAGGTTAAAGTACACACTTGTTACTTGTGCTTACAAATGTGATACCGAATTCACAACCTACACACTGAGGGGATTTAAAATTAGGACTAAAACAGATTTATTCTGCATTTTCTTATTGTGACCATTGAGCTCCTGGTTGTACCCAGGGCACACACTGCTGCTGCTCCAACCCCACTGCACAGGCTTTCCTCTGCTGAGCCCCCAGCACACAGTGCTTGGGGTAAGATGTTTGTCAGGCTGGGACTTGGCCACAGGAGTCCTGGTGATGCTGCTGCCCATCCATTTCCACCCTGACAGATCCCTGGACAGGGCTTCAACCCCTCAAGCCTGTCCTGTCTGGTGACCTGTGGTCGAGAAAGGCTTGAGGGCTGCTCACACCCCAAATGTAGATGGGATTTGTGCTCCCCTGGTATTTGGCAACTCCGGCTAGATGCAGGGATGTGATGAGGGCATGGAGGGCATCTCAGCTGCTGTATAAGCAGATTAAGTTTACGTGCAGCTGATCCACAGAGAAATGGCTCAGCAGGAGTCCCTGACAAAGATAGATTCCTCCCCAGCTCACATTCTGCTTGCTCACAGCAACACGCTGGGTGATAGTGTTATTTACATGACCTATCCTCTCTTCACTCCTCAACCTCCAACCTGGGTTGCAGCCATCCCGTTAAATTAGGCCCATTGCTGAAGCAGCCCCGAGAGTCATTTTTCTTCCTGATCTCTCTGCTCCTCTCAGGGATGCTCTTGATGCCAACTGCAGTCCACTGGAAAAAGGATTTAGAAGAGAGAAAAGTAAACCAGCTGCTGTGAAAAGCTCCATCATTTCTCCCCATTGGAGGAAGAACTCAGCTTCTAACATGCCTTCAAGGAGAGAGGGAGGGAGGTCAGAAGGCACCAGCTGTGCTCTCAGGAAGAGAGAAGCTGAGTCTCGAAAGCACCACTGCTGTTTCTCCCAGTCACAATGGCTGCTCTGCTCCTTGAGAAACCAGTGTGTACAGTAAAGGTGGGCAGGATACTGGTGATGGTACCTCCTGGAGAGGGAAAGCTGCTATGGCTGTTCAAGGTGTTCCTCTGTGTCCACCCACCCTGCTTCTCCCTCTCCCAAATCCTGGCAGCATGAGGCTCCCCTGCAGCAGCACTCCCAAGGACACCTCAGTAATGAGGCAGCCTGGCTGGCTCCCACAGCATTCCCCTCTTCTCATTGCCCTGCAGTGCCCCAGCTTCCTGGGAGCAGCTCCTCACAGTCATGGCTCCTCCTCAGTGCCCTTCGCAGGGTGGGAGCACTCTGAGCCAGCTCCCCCCTCACACCCAGTCCTGAGCAACTGCTGAAGCTGATGGAAATTTCCTGCAGCACATTCACTCTGTGGAGTTCCTCCAGGCTCCCACCATGGAAGCACACCAAGGAGCACAATTGACCCTCTTGTTGTGCAGCTTGTGGCTCACAGGGCTTAATGAGAATGAACAGTTAAAGAAATGGGTGACGACAGGGAAGCTATTTGGCACTTGGAAAATAACAAGGAATTTGGAGCGGGTGCATGGTGGAGGACAGGGAGCACAGGCAGGAACAGGAAGAATCATATTCACAGCGGTAAGGAAATAGGAATTTTCTCTGGAAGCATTATTTAAATTATTTGCAGCCTAATTTAGCACATCAAAGACTGTTCAGTTTCGCAGTGCCCTGCACGGACACGGTACTTCAGGCCAGCTCTAACTTCCAAGGACATGAGCGCTTCCCTGACCTTAATGGAGCCATTTGCTCTTGAAAACGTATCACATTCCTGACCTGTGTCAGCTTTTCCTTAACCCAGCTTGATATTCCTTTCACCTTTGCAGGAGCACCTATACAACATATGCTTCTGCTGCCCTTAAGATTGGAGAGCAGGATTTTCCTACAGCGATTGACAGTTAACAGGTCTAGAAAAGGCTTGGGAAGTCACCTTAAAGCATGTGACCTGTCTGCCCATGCTCAGGAAGGACTCCAGCACCCCTGGGTTTTGAGACCCTGGCACATCAGTGAGCTGGGAGACCACTGCCAAGGCTCTCCTCTTCCCTCCTCTGCCCCTGCCCAGGCTGTCAGTGCTCCGCGCTGCTCTCTGGAAGGCTCCCAGGCTGGAGGAGTCCCAGCGAAGATGACCCCTCCATTAGGTGGGGAGCCCAATGGGAGCAGGGCTGAGTGGAGCTCTGCTGAGCAGGCAGTAAATGTCAGCCCTTGCGATGGCTGCTCTTTTACTGACACCCAAATTAACCTCGAAATGCACACTTCTCATACTGCTGAAAACAGGACAATGCACAACAGCTCCTGGAGCCCTCAGCTCAATAAAGTGCTGCTTTTCCCACGCTGAAATGCCAGCTCCTCTAGAGCAATACAGAAAACCTGCCAAAATCCTGAGCAGTGTTTATCATTCAACTCCTGGGGTTTCTACCGTGAAGGAAGAAACAAATACAGGAGCTTCTCCAGGATGACAGAAGTGCTTTCCCATCCATGTGTTGTAATAATGACTTGTTTTCTTTTCTGCTGGGGACAAAGGAAGGTGTCTACCAGAAAATAAACAAACCCACCTAACCTAGCAATCATACCTGGAAACTACATGAGGTGCATGAACAACATCAGGAACTGGTCTGTTGAGACAGCAGCACTTCTGCACTCAGACACAGTATCATAGAATCCCAGCCTGGTTTGTATTGGAAGGGACCTCAAAGCTCCTCCAGCTCCAACCCCTGCCGCGGGCAGGGACCCCTTCCACTGGAGCAGCTTGCTCCTAGCCCCTGTGTCCAACCTGGCCTTGAGCACTGCCAGGGATGGGGCAGCCACAGCTTCTCTGGGCACCCTGTGCCAGCACCTCAGCACCCTCACAGGGAAGAGCTTCTGCCTAAGAGCTCAGCTCAGTCTCCCCTTGGGCAGGTTCAAGCTATTCCCCTTGGCCTGTCCCTACAGACCCTTGTCGAAAGCCCCTCTCCAGTTTCCTGCAGCCCCTTTAAGCACTGGAGCTGCTCTCAGGTCTCCCCTTCAGGAGCCTTCTCTTGTCCAGGCTGCCCCAGTCCCGCTCTTTCAGCCTGGCTCCAGAGCAGAGCTGCCCCAGCCCTTGCAGCAGCTCCGTGGCCTCCTCTGGACATGTTGGAGCAGATCCACACATCAGGAGCACCTGCCTGCACCAAATTACTCTGTGTTTGAAACTCTTCCCTTGGAATTGCCATTTCCAATTGTCTTCCAGAGCATGAGCAGTAAAGAGCACCTCCATTTGTGTGTAAGTTGGGGAAAGCAAAAGAATTAGCCAGGCTCTAGCACGACTTCTTACGGCCCAGCGAGCTCTCATGGAATCCCTTAATCCTTAGTAAGTATTTGTCCTTAATTGCTGATTTTATCTGAACCCGGTACTTCTGACATAATTGATGAACACTGTTTGCAGCGGGGTTTTACAGCTCTGGGTGCAGCTGGAAGCCTCGTTTCATTGCCTGTGCAATTGGATCTCCTCTCCATGGAGCCGCCGTGGTGCCTGGCACCATCTAGTGCCGGGATGCCAGGCGCTGGCACCGCTGGGCAGGTGCTGGACACCAGGACACTGTCATAGAACCACAGCATCAACTAGGTTGGAAAAGAGTGTTAAGATCATCAAGTCCAACCGTTACCCCATCTAGACTGCAGCATTTAAATTTATGCACTGATATAATTCTGCATACAGAGTCTTTATTAGAAGGCAATTCCAGCAACCACAGTTGGGAAAGGGCTTCATTGTCCTAGGGTGAGGAAAAATAGAGAGTACCTGCCCTTGGAATGTATAAACGTGTGTATTGTGACCATAATGTATGGGGGAAGCAGGTAATACATACATGCTGATACATCTTCTTGAAGCTTTAAGGGCATGGCCTGGAATTTGTATCATCCTGGACTCTCTAATTCCCACAAATAAATCATTCTGTGGTTCTAGGACATCCAGTAATAATTCCCCACACACAGATACATCCTTGTGTGACTTCCAGAACCATCCCATCCACTCCTGGCAGCCAAGCCTGTGATTTGTGCTGCCTAAAACATTTCTATAGAAATGCTTACGATGTTTTAAGCTGCTCCATGAATTCCATCGGCTGTAGTGGGGCCTTTGAGACCTGGCACAGCACCACCCCCTCAGGCCAGAGAACTGCTCCCTTTGTCCCACAAAGTCTCATTTACATTTAGCAGATTTAAACGTGAACTGTTCTTTTCCTGCTCTGCTTGTGTTCCCCAGCAACAAACCAAACCAGCAATGGAATATGGATGCTTTGTGAAACCACAAGCACACTGGAGACAAAAGAGCCACAACCACCACCACATTAAAATACTTGTCTTCACCCTTGCTGAGCCACAGCAGCCTCTTCACAGCACAAGAACCTCTCCCCCGGAGGGCAGGGAGTCCCCAGAAGCTTTCCACACCTACTCAGGGGCCACAGCTTCCCCCTTCTCCAGGGATACTTTGTTCCTCCGTTCTGGGCTCTCTGCAGGATTTACAACTGGCTCTCTGCCCTGGGGACTGGGTGGCATTGCCCCCTGCAAGCTCCCCCAGCACAGAAGGGAGCACCCCCGTTTCGAGGTGCAGCCTGTCCTTCACTCCATCAGGCACACAGCACCTCCCCTTGGTGTTTGCCTGCACCCCAGATTCCTTTCTGCAGCAGCAGCCACAGGGACCTGCTGCAGTTCTGTGCCTTTGAGGCTGCTCTCTTTTCATAGAAACCTGCAGCCTGCTTTCCCCTCCTGTTCCAGGGAAGAGGCACATTTCCCTCCCTGCACAGCCTCTTGTGCATTCCCAGTCCAGTCTGCATCCCCCAGGAGTTCCTTCCTCTGGAAGCAGCTGAGCAGAGACTCCATCCTCAGCTGCCATCCTCAGCTTCCCTCTGGAGCCCAGGTACAAAGCCATGTCCAGTGCAACACTGGCTCTTCACTCCCCTGCAAACAGGCAGCCCAAATCTATGCTTTGCTTTGTCAGTAATTACTACAATAACCTCCAGGAGCTCCTGCCAACATCTGTGGATTTATCCTTGCTGCAAATGTCAGCTGCTGTTAGAGGAATTCCAGAGGCACCTGGGAGCTGCACAAGGAGCTGTGGCTGCTCCTGTGAAAGGGAAAACAAACTTACACGTGTGGAAAAGCACCTCTTTCCTAAATGCCAAACTCTGCACTGCACCTCCCCAGCTGCTCCTCACAACAGATGCGCTTCCCACTCCCAACCTGGGCAGAGGCTCCGAGCCAAGCTCTATTCCCTGGATACAGCTGCACTCTGCAGGAAGGGTTTCTTCAGAAGGTGCTGCCATTTAATGAGGCAGCCCAAATGTTCCTGTGCTTGTTTTCATACTGCAGCGTATGACAGGAGATTGATGCTGATACCCTGCTCCACATTAGTGATCGTCAGCCAGATTTCCAAATCTCAGGTGCCCATAAACAAGCTTGATACCATTTCAGCCATATACATAAAAATGGACTGTTTCCATTGCACCCTCTTTTCAAGCTGTTCTAAATGCCAACCTTATCCTTAAGAGGAAAAAGCAAACATTTTCCTTAGAAGCCAACATGCCTTAAACGTCTTTTGGAGACAAAGTTACCTTTTATTTCAGACATGGCAAAGATGGGGCTCAGATGCTTCTGAATCACCCTCAGAACCAAGGAAGTGGTTCTGTGCCTCCTTGTGCACCTCTGCCAAGATTCTTTACCCTGACCCAGGTACCACGATCCATTCACTCTTTCTTCCACTCCCCAAATGATGTTTTCTTTCTAGCCTTCCTCCCTCTTCTTCTTTTTTCTTTATTTTTTCCCCTTAAGTATTCAATTGGGTTTCCATAACTGAAGGTACAGGTAGGTAATCCCTACTGCCTGTTGCCCTCCATCCGTAAGAACTGGTACCCTGCTGAGCAGGTCTGCCCAAGAGTGTGCTCAAAAGAGAAGCCTGAACTGATGGGCTGCCTGCCTGACCTTGAGCTCAGTAGTTCCCCCTTCTGTCACTACTCCAAGGATAAAAGAAGCTTTTGATGCATGATGGGAATGTCCATACACTTGTGCAAATACAGCAAAATGCCTACAAGTAAGGAAGGAAAAAGCAGCAGCATGGAATGTGATGAGCTTGCATGCGCTGCTTTATTATAATGTGTACTTGTAACATGCACGTGTATGTCCAGGTACACACATGTGCATGATGTGATGGTGTGACAGTCTGCAGCTTTTATCACATCTCTTTATACTCTCTCTGTAAGTCACAGTCTGCTCCTCTCTACTCCCTCTGGAACAGCACACAGGAAGCAGCACCTGAGCTCTCTGGAAGTGCTGGAGGAATGGAGCCTTTTCTGATTTTGACAAGACAGATCACCCTTAAAGACACAAACTTTCTTCCAAGACAGATAAACTTATTAAACCTCAAAACACTGTTCAATATATCTTCCTATTGTAATGAGTTTTGATACAATCCCAAATGGAGGAAGAGTTGCTGGGAAGGTATGGGATTACTCTAACGCAGCATTGGCCCGTGAGAACAGCACACTGATGCAGCAGCAGTATGCCCATCATGTCTCCCTCTGTGTCACTGTTTCTGCAGCTTTACCCTTCAGTGTTTTGCTGTAAGAGAAGGAAATGTCTCACCTTTCTGCAGAGTGCTGTGTCAGTGCCCAGTGCCAGATATATTCATTTCAGTATATATTTAGTGTTCACTTAGAGCTCGGCTGCTGCTGGGCTTAATTACACCATGCACTTCACCTGTGCTCTGACTTAACAAAGTTTTATGAGAACAAACCACAGCAGTCGCTGCTTTTAAATCCAAAGACAAACCAACCAGACAATGGTAATCAAAGTATGAGTAGATGCTCAACCTAGAAACAGTACACAATGGGTTCCAAAGTACCCCAGTTCCATGATGTTTGTCTTTCTCAACCTGACACAAATCCAGGCTGTGACTGGACGGTCCCTACAAAGGCCTAACAGCATCTTCCAAATGACCACATGTGAGGACTCTTAAAATGTGCTGAAACTGAAATGCACTGTCTTTACCAACTGCTATTCTGGCAAACAAGTAACCAAAGCGCCTGATACAGCTCAAAGGAGGCAGCAGCCACTTCACAAGATCCCTGTACTTTGAGCATCTCCCTCAGCCACTGGCTGAAACAATGACATTGAACCCCCTGCACCACCCTGCTACTCACTTTTGGGTACCAACGCCTTGCTCCTTCCCTGCACTCTTACAGCTCTGCAAGGGAATGGTAGCAGGCTCGCTTCTCATCTGGACAGTTGCTCAGCTTACCAACAGATGGAGCATGTTAATCACTTTTGAAAGTATATGCTAAAGTCGGGGCTAATTTAAATTCTGTATTCAGAATGCTTGAAAAAAATACAAGCTTGTAATACATGCAAAGAGAAGAGCTTTGCTCTGCTGCAGTCGGGAGGGAACAGTATCTTAGGCTATTTAATTATATGCTTTTAAAATCTCTTAATTTTCTGTAATGCTGAATAGATTATTAAATCAGCGTGCTCTCTTATGCAGTGTATCCACTATTGTAGATCTAATTATATAGAACATTCTTAACTTTACGGTTGTAGCTCCACTATTTAAAAAGAGAAAAAACCTCTGGAGTGAGTCAGAGCAACCCTGCAGCCAAGAAACACCAAAGGAAGTCCCAGCAGGAACACTGGACACAAGGGCATGTAGGGGCAGGCCAAGGGGAATGGCTTTAACCTGCCCCAGGGGAGACTGAGCTGAGCTCTTAGGCAGAAGCTCTTCCCTGGGAGGATGCTGAGGCGCTGGCACAGGGTGCCCAGAGAAGCTGTGGCTGCCCCATCCCTGGCAGTGTTCAAGGCCAGGTTGGACACAGGGTCTTGGAGCAAGCTGCTCCAGTGGAAGGGGTCCCTGCCTGTGGCAGGGGTTGGAGCTGGAGAAGCTTTGAGGTCCCTTCCAACACAAACCATTCCCTTGTTTTTTGATTCTATGAAGAGAAATTTCTGAGCAGGCTTCCACAGGTTGGTAAGAAAACAGCACACCAAAACCCTGCTGTTCTGAGCTCAAACTCATTATGTCTATATTGCATTTACATTATTGAGGCAAACAGTTCCTTTCCCACAGCTTTCAGGTCTGCACAAAAGGAGTGCACCCGGACAGAACGGGCTCAACGGAGCGGAGCCCCTGTCAGGCTCAGTTGCACCACGAGCTGTGATTTGCCACGCTACATTTAGAACATGAATCGACACCGCCATCTGCAGCAAGCAGATTGGCAAATTAATTGCCTCCCAGCACAGAAGCAATTAAAAGTGCCAATATGCAAATATTGGCATGCGAATATGGTATAGAGTGAGGTGCAAGAGAGAAAGGGATATATATACACAGGGTGTGACACCGCCACAGCTAACAGATTCTGCATGGTGTGTGCTGCACCTCGGCAATGTGTGTTATACGGGATCCCTTAGATGTTGTTCTTTTGACGCCTTTCTGGAGGAAAATGGCTCCCGTTGGTGTTCCACATCCCCTCAGCACCACCCTGCAACCTGAAGGGCTGCGGTTGTACAAATGCCTTCAAGCCCTCCCTCCTGCCTGAGGTGCTTGGCCACAGGAGTGCAGCGCAACTACCTGAATACCACCACAGAAAGGGGGTGTGCGTCTGTGTGTGTCTGTCTATATGTATATGCGTGTATGTGTATATATATGTATGTGTGTGTTTATGCGCGTATGTGTATGTATATATATGTGCGTGTGTATATATATGTGTATATGTGTGTGTGTGGCGCGCGCATGCTTTGAGGCGGTGCAAACTCGCATGCCCGACTTCGTTCTAATCCGCCTCCCCTCAGGAAGCGCGTCTAAGGAGAAGCGCCGAGCAGCCAGCACCGCTTGCTTCGCTGTGGTTTCATCCTTGCCCGCAGCCCCCGGTCGCGCTGCCCCAGGGGATGAGCTCGTTGGTGCTGCCGGCGGTGCCGGTGCCTGTATCCCACTATCGAACCCCATCACTGCACCGCCCGCCCTGGCCCTCCCACACAAGATGGCGGGCGGCTGGAGGCTATGATCTCGCGAGAGGCAGTGCCGGAAGGGGCGGGGCGCCAGGCGGAAGAGCTCTGAGCCGGCCGGCGCGGTGGGCGGGGCGCCGCGGTGGCGGTGCCGGTGTAGCGCTGCGGCCTTATCCAGCTCTGGTACCGCTGGTTGAGCCGAGCTCGGCTCGGCTCGGCCCCGCGCAGCCGCTTTGCTCTCCGCCGCCGCCGGGGATGCGCCCGGCCTCCCGGGGCAGCGCCTGTGCGCGGCGTTGGGCTCCCTGAGCAGCCTTCCTCGTGCCCCCAGCCTGACCCCGCTGCTCCCCTGTGAGGCTCGGGCGGAGGCGGGGAGCGGGTGAAGGCCCCGCCCGGCGCTCTCCCCCATGGTGGGCTTCGGGGCGAACCGGAGGAGCGGCCGGCTGCCCTCGCTCGTGTTCGTGGCGCTGGTGGTGGTGATCGCCATCCTCGCCTTCAACTGCTGGAACGCCTCGTCCCGCCAGGCGCTGCTGCAGGAGGAGCTGGCCGAGCTGCAGAGCCAGGCCAAGCGCACCGAGGTGGCCCGGGGCCGCCTGGAGAAGAGGAACTCGGACCTCATGGGCAAGGTGGATTCCCACAAGAAGCAACTGGAGCAGAAGGAGGCCGACTACAGCCACCTGAGCAGCCAGCTGCAGGCCAGGGACGGCCAGGTGAAGAAGTGCGAGGACAGCAAGGTAAAAAAGGGGAGACAGGAGGCTGTGCCCGGTGGCCGGGCTCCCCGCAGCCCTGGGGGGTGAGCCGGTCCCTCGGAGGTGTGTCGGCCTTGGTCGCTGTTGGAACATTCTCAGTGTGCTCAGGCTTCTGAAAGCATCCCAGAAAAGAGCTGGAAGTGCCCAGCACGGGCAGTGTATGTGCAGGCAGTGGAAACCCGAGAGCTCACTGATTTCCAGACCGCTGGTTTTAAATGTATTTTCCTTCAGCTTTTTTCGTAAGCTGATCTTTTGTGACCAAAAAGCTGTTCACAGCCTTAAAACAACGGTTAGTTTGGCCTCAAGGAAAATGACACAAGTCTAACGCTCGGTTGCAGCGCTCTGAGCTCGCCTTGCACAGCACAGCCTGGTCCCTGCCTGTGCTTGGGGCATAAATCCCTGCTGCTGCTGAGGCAACGGGTCATTTTCCTTAGTTGGGAAGGAACAGGCCAGTGTGGAATCCAGCCTGCCTTGTTGTGTGGGGGCGGCCTGGGGATTTCTTTTGTTGTGGAAGGGAGGAGGAGTTCGTGCATCAACTTTCATGATGATCACAGGCAGCTGGCACAGAGCAGTTACACAGGCGAGCTCTCGTATGCAGCCGTGCACGGCAGGGGGTACTCTGTATGCAGTTCCCGGTTCTGCTGGGTGAACGCTATTTATCTCCATGGGATTTATGGAAATGTCACGCTCTCAGCCTCGTTACTCTCCGAATTTGTTTTTCGGGCTCTTTCATAAGACACATTTGATGAGAAGTGTAAGAAAATGCATTTAATTGTCCCAGAAGAAGCTGAATACATGCACATCTCATTACAGAATGAGCCTCCTTCAAACCGATTAACTTTGTGTTAAAGTTATGTTTTTTTTCCTGCTGAACCATTAAAATGAACCCATTTGTGTGTTCAGCAAACGTGGCACTTTGAGTTTAGTTTTGTTTTCTGAGATTGGAATAAAAAGCCTGATCAGATTTGTCATGGAGGGTACCAGAGCTCTCCACTGGAAACTAATGCCACTAACATCAAGACAAATAATCCTGTGATATTCTGAAATCTAGATTTAATTGATAAATAGGTATACTGTCTATCTCAAAGTATGAGTAAGAGCTGAATCAAGACTGAAGTGTTTGGATTCCAACCTAGATTCTGTGATATCAGAGCAGTTAGGGTGCAACAAAGGTGTTTCCCTTATAGAAGGCAGAAAACCATTGGTTTTCAAAACGTTTGGGTGTTTTGGTTTGGTTGGTTTTTGGTTTTCTTTTTCATTGTTGGCTTTTTTGAATTGAACTTACACCTGCAAATAGAGAACAAATAGGTTTAGTTGTTCTTTGCCCTCTTCAGTAAAAGCAAGCATCCAAAGGTGGGAGTAGCTTGAAAACAGTACAGGTGGTGGTCAGTGCCCTGAGCTGGAGCTCCCTTTCTCAGGCAGTTGAGGGTACTAAAATAAGGGGAGCTCACAGTTAGGCCAAAGAAATCAATGGAGGAAGGCTGCTGATGGTTGGTAAATGCATTGAAACTGCCTCCAAGCTGCAGGCTGTTGGAGAAGTGGCCAAGGATCTTCAAGGGGAGTACTGTAAGTGGATGCTGGTGGTATGGCTATTCTTTCTGTGGATGAGGTTACTGAGCCTTCATTCACAGGGCAATGAACTTGTTTTGTGCATTATTGGCTGCCAGGCATCCAGCTCCTCAGTGACATTCAAGTAAGCCATCAGTCACTGGGTTGTGTGGAAGGGCTGGCTTTTAATACAAGACATTTTGAATATTTCTGTAAGTCTGTGATGTTTTACAGTAGGACACCAGGCAAGGAAATGAGGGGGTGAAGGGTTGCTGGAAGCCAGAACCTGCTCTGCTGCATGATGCAAACCAAGATGCTGTTGAGCTGCACCTGCCTGTTGACCACTTTGTTGTTCTTCATAAACCTGGCCAGTCTTTGAACACTCTGAGTCAGGAGGGGACCAGGAGAAATGTGACCAGTAAAATGCACAACTTAATTTTATGGTTATTGTGTGCATGTTGCAGTATATGCCTTGGATTCTCATTCTTTGTTCTAGAAGCTGCCACTTAAGGCCAATGGAGTCAGTAGCTTTTGAATATCCCCTCTTCTTTTGTTCAAAATGTTCAGTGGGCCTTAACAGGCAAGAGCAGCAGCCTTGGTTTATCAATAACCAGTCCCTGTCCCTTTCTCCTTTCCTCCCATGTAAACTCCTGTAATGTTCTCAGTGGCAACAATCCTGGTTGGTTCTTTTCCTTCTAAAGAAACCCCTTCGAGTGACTAGAGAATAAAGCTCTGCTTTAGGGAATAAAGATCTGTTATAGAAAGAAGTAGTGAGTTGAAAGTATAAAGTATCTGACCAAAAAAGGCTTGAAGGATAATTGTTTTTCTCTCAAAATAGAATTTGGCACGGATGTTCTTGGAACAAACTGGGGTTTACCAACAATCCGTTTGTGAAATGCAAAAGCCAGAACCAAACATCATCACTGGTAACTCGCAGGTATCTTGTTCCATAGAAAACTCCTGTGAGAGATGCTTCTCTCATGGTTCTCAGAGTGTCATTTCTGCTTCATGCCCCTGTGTCTCCATAAGGGTTTCTTTGCCTTGTGGTCATGCAAATTGGGTGTTCATTTCCCAGTGCTGAGGCAACTTGGGTTTCTGCAGGCAGTTTTCTCCTCACTCGGTGTCTGTAGTCAAGTCCAGACCCTTGTGTGTCTCCTCCCTCCTGCCACGTTTGCAGCATGCCATTCACTGCACCAGGATGTTTGCTCTTGGGAGCAAGTGTAGGAGTGTGACCTAGTGTCTTGTGGGGCTTCAGTTAGAAGAGAAAAAGCCTGAGTTCTTGGGGTTTTCTTCTCTTGTCACAACGTGATGAGTTCATGGTGGTCTCTTGGAACCTGGAACAACCAGAGGAGTTCTGGCAGCAGGCGGGCAGTGAATGCCCTGCTGTCTGGGAGGTGATGTCTGTGGGTACCATTAGTTTCCTTTGCAGCATACTGTGAGGAGGCTTTTCTTCCCCCCCTTCCTCCTCCCCCCTCGCTTTACACATCCCTTTGCAATAAGCTCAGTAAGATGACTGAAGGGCAGGGATGTGTGGTGGACAGCTGCCACATGGCAGCCACTCAGTGTGTAGGGGTTTAGAGCTCTATGGTTGCCATTGTGCCTATCTCATCCCAGAGCTATGGCTGGTGCCCCGAGGTGGTGCTTCACAGGATGGAACTGTGGGGTAAAACATCCTTGGGAGCAGCTGGCTATGTTATTTGTTGCCAGAACTCCTTGATAGCTCTTCAGTTTGCAGAGCTGTGATACTGAATGATCTTCCATGCTTACCACATGTTCCTGATGACCAGTGTCATCCCTGATGCTGTGCTAATAGCATGGTCATAGCAGTGTCTATTCTGAAAAAGGCAGTTGGCAACATCAGAAGGGTCTTGTGCAAAGAGGCTGTTGAGCAGCTGTACTGTGCTGTTCCTGCACATGCCTTAGCAATGTGTTGGCTTGTGAAGCTGCACTCTGGAGCATGGACATTCGTGCTGCTTGGACGGGCAGCTCAGAGGGTGCTCTTGTTGGGTAAGAAAATGCCTCCGGGGAGGTTACCAAGTGACTGTTTATCATTATCAGAAAGCAGCACCATCTGTGTTCTGTCCCCCCATCCATAGAGATAAGTTCCAGCCTGCTCCTGGCTTCCTTTTCTCACCTCACCTTTCACTACAGGACACTGTTACCCTCCAGGCAGCACTGGGAGGGTTGTCTTGCATGTACAGAGCTCTGGCATGCACAGGATTTCCAATGTTTTTTCCCTGTGAGGCATTCATTGGGCTCCAGAGAATTTCTTTTGTATATCCCAAGTGCTTTGGAATGGATCTGAGAAGCTGCTGAGAAACAGAACATACAAATAGGACTAAAAGAGGACACAGCTCAGAAGGAACTGGACTTGTGCCATGGTTTGTGGAGTGTGTTTTTTTGCGTGTGTAGGTGGAACAGATCCCATGAATCATAAAAAAGCTTCTTTCCTTCCTATCCTTCAGATGAGGGACATTTGCTGTCAGCTGAGCTGTTTTGGATATAAATCCTGTCACTTCTCTCTGGAACTCAACATCACTAAGATGAGAGATTGTGATAAAACTGATGCTATCTCCAAATCAAACCCTGTAGCAGACAGGCAGCCCTCCCCCAGCCTGTAGCGAGTCCAATGTTTTATGGGATGAGCAGGAGGAAGACTTATATGATGCATTCTGATAGATGAAGGTTTGAAAACAGAACCTGCCACTTCCCTCCTTTGTTGGTAGATTTATTGGGCTCTGGGAAAGAACCACTTTAGAGTGGAGGAGAGGAAAGATTTAGTCATATTGCCAGTGGCTTTGTGAAATAGAAAAAATGCCTTTGGTTAATGCTCAACAATCATGGTTTGTACCTGTCCCCCCATCCTGGTGTTGGCTTGATGGAGAGCTGAATGCCTGTTGGAATAGAAGGGCTCAGTGGTTACTTCTGCCTGTGCTTCTGTGTGAAGTCCAACACAGGCTTTCATTTAACTGAGTGTTGTTCTTTGTGCATCCTGTAACTGGAGTACCCTGAACCTCTTGGTGAGCAGAGCATGTGTGTGACTGTTGCTCCAGTGTGTTGTTTGAACGTGCCGAGGCTGCTCCTCAAGCATCCCTGGGCTGTTCTCATTTTGTATGTGTTTTAGAGCAACGATCAGGGATCTCAGGTTACCAGGAGATTGCATCATTTGCCATTCTTCCTAGTTTGGGAAACAGCCTATGAAGTGGCTGAGCCTTTCCCCGAAGGTGGGAGCATGGTGATGGTGGTATCTCTTAGCTTGGTTTGCAGCCTGGGGCAGGGTTTGCTGCCAGTATTGCCCATGCATGCGGGGCTGAGCCAGGACACTGCAGTCTGGCCCAGAGCAAGTGCTGGCCGGAGCGCTCTGTTCTGTGAAGAGCCTCTGGGATGTGGCTGGAGCTCTTCCCTGGACCCGTGCCTCCCTGTACGCTGTGTTCTGCAGAACATCACGGCTTCAGCAGTTCTGGTATGGCTGGAGAGCTCCTGAAGTTGGCAGTGCTGCCTCAGCCATGTGGGATGCATTGAATCCCGGGGTCCGAAGTCTGTGTGTCTCTACTTCATGCATGGTTTTGTGTTTAAAAACATGGTTTGCTGAAAGGGAAGGCAGAGGTGGGTGGAGGAAGCCTTAAAGTAAGGACATATGTCTCTTGTTTGCTTCAACAGGAAATGTAGGTAACCAACTGAGCCACTGAGCTTCAGAATCCCTGTGGGAATTGCAGTAGCCTGAGTGTGTCCCATGCAAGAGCAGGGTTGCTTGTGCCTCAGTTTGTTATTCAAGAGGTAATTCTGACCTTGTAACCTGAGAGTCACAGCCCTGTTTCAACTCCCTTTCTAGAGTTACTGCTTACATTGATCATGAAGCTGCAAGAGAAAGAATTACAGCATCAGTGTTGCCTGATGAGTTGTGGGGGTTTTCCCCCTTTCTCAGTATGTTCCACATGTGCATCTTTCTCTTTGTTTCTGCTGTGTTTTGTCTTTATATATGTCTTTGTGTAAGAACAAGACAAAGCATCTTTACTTAATGCACATGCATTTCTCATTTCTTGTAACTGCTATTTATTTTCTTACTAAAAATACCCAATGAAAAGCCGGTGTGGAAGGCTGTGGTGTCAGATTCCCTCTTAAAAATAAAGTGTGTGTGGTGAATATTTGGTAGCATCACATCACTGATTTACTTTAAACAGCCATTAGGTAAAGAGTGGTTGTGCTGCTGATGCTGTGCTTATTTTTATACCCTTGCCTTTGACACTGGGGATGCTCCGAAGCCTCCTGCAGTGTCAGGATGCAGAGTGCTTCTTTAGTGCTGACAGAATGGGCTTTTTTTTGGATAGAAATATGTTCTGGAAATCAGTTCAAGTCCTTGTTAGCAAGGCCTAAAGACAGCGCTCAGGGTGGTGATATCCCTTACAGGTAACTAAATATATATCCCTTGTGTTTACAGGAGCTCCACACGTCATTCCAATAATTTTTTATGTACAATGTCTTTACAAAGCAAACAAACATGCCTGAGCCTTCAGCCTCCTACCTGCTGATGCTCTGTACTTACACCACTGTTTCTTCCTTTCAGATTAAGCTGCAGAACAACATATCCTATCAAATGGCAGACATACATCGTTTGAAGGGTAAGGAGCTCATGGCTAAACGGTGGTTTGGCAGGCTGGGAAGTTGTGTGTTTTCACTGCCTGGGTACTGCAGAAAGCATCTTAAATAAGAGACCAAGTGGTGCTGGAGCATCGTATAAAGTGAAATGCCCCATCCCTGGCAGTGTTCAAGGCCAGGTTGGACAGGGCTTGGAGCAAGCTGCTCTAGTGGAAGGTGTCCATGCCCATGGCAGGGATTGGAGCTGGATGAGCTTTAAGGTCCCTTCAACCCAATCATTCTATAAAATGTCACTATATGTATTTATTGCCTACTCTGGATAAGCAAAAGGTTGGCTGTTCTCTACTGTCTTCAGAAAGAACATGTTCTGACATTGCTCACTTCCAAGAGACTAGAATCATTTTTGTGACCAAATACACAGTTCAGTACAGTTTGGATCAGCAGCATTGTGATACTCAACTTTTGAGTTAGAAAAGGTCCAGAAAACATCTATTGGGGCTGTTCTATGCAGACATGATTACAGAACCTGCAATACTCCTGTGTGGGTTTCAGAGTGACCTCAAGCAGCTGGTGCCAAACTTTGAACATGCCTGCAGACAACACCCTTGGCATTTCTGCCTCTGTCTCTGGAGGTGCTACTTAAAATAGCAGGAAGCATGGCAATTATTTGTAGCCTGAGGTGCAGGGAGAGGAACTTCCGGAACAACTGTGAAGACAGGAAATATGTATTGGCTTTATGGGTAGTGTGAAGGTACCTTCTGTTGTACACTTACTGCAGAAAAAGAATATTTCATCATCACCAACCTAGTAGTACTTCTGTGTCACACAGAATGCAGAATCTTTTAGGAAATTAAGGAGATTTCCAACAGATGGGTGAACTAGCATTGTGTGAGTCTTCTGAGTGAAAAGGTAAATTAAAACTTAGGGTTTTTGGCATGGTATGAGAATTGTTTTATAACTTATACTGATATCTGGCAAACATGAGTAAATTGGCATCTTTGTCAAGTTACTTAAAGAATCTTTAAAGTGTATCTAGAAGGAATAACATAAAGCTTGAGCACATTTTTAACTTACTTGGCAATGCTGCCAGTTGTATCCTCTTCTGTTTCTGTTTCACGTTGGTTTTGCTGTTTGCTCTAGAACAACTGGCAGAGCTGCGTCAGGAATTCATTCGCCAGGAGGATCAGCTGCACGAGTACAAGAAGAACAATACTTACCTTGCAAGGAGGCTGGAGTATGACAGGTAGGGCTTCAAGAACGGTGGTAACTGTGAGTTTCTCTGTGTGTAGTGGAAGTCTGGGCTTAGTCAAAAGTGCAAATTAATGCTATTTTTGCTAATCCTCGAGCTTGCACATGCTCACTTGGTGATGTAACTTTGACTTAGCTACTTGTTTGATTTCAGAGTTCTGTTTTTTGTGGTGTTTTCTTCCCCCTAAAGTGACTCATGGTCCAAGAAAAATCTCACTCACTGGAGTTCTTCAGCATTGGACAATTTTAAGTCAATGCATTTTTTTTTCTCACTTGGAGATCTTGGTTAACAAATGCTTGAAGGAGTCCAGTTGAGTGTTCTGTGATTCTCTAGGACACAGTTCTAGGAGTGTAATTTTATTTCTTTCACTGAAGTAGAAAGCATTGTGTAGATTGAAATTTGAAGCTGACCTCAGCCTTTATTTATATTCTTTATTCTTTACTCTTTGTGTGGTGTTGAGTATTAGTGGGTTTGTGGGAGACAGGAGTTTTGGTGAATTGGGCTGATGTTGATGTGGCTCATTGGAGAAGCTGGGAAACTGAGCTGTGTCGTCCAGATCCTGGACAGTGGTGACAGTAACTGATAGTGGTAGTTGTGCATCTTCTTTGGTGAGAGTAATGAGGAGAGATCCTGCTTTCCTGGAGAAGTTAATGTGTGCTGACAGGTTAACAGTGGAGTTCGACTTTCCTGTTGCTTTCCAGGGTTTGGAGACATGTTCAAGGCCTTTCTGTTTGTTTTCCTGTTTTTCTGCTCTGTCCCTGTTTTTATTCAGTTCTGCTTTCTTTCTGTATTCAGTTCATTTCCAATGCATTCCAGGATAAGGCTTTTTGGACACACTATTATTGTTATAACTCAGGTTTGGCTTTCTGTGCTGCTTCATATTTTTCCCCCTATTTTATTCATGGGAGAGCAGATACAACGAATGAAATGTAACTAACAATGTGTTTCTAATCAAGTCTGCAGTGTGGGCAGCAGATCAAGGAAATGAGACTGCAGCATGAAGAAAACATGAAGAAATTAATGGACCAAGTTGTGCGGGAACAGAAGGTAATGCACAGCCAAGTTTTGTTGAGTTAGAGTCTGATGTCCTCTTTGTTTAATTGAGCATTGCAGATATGTGGAGGCTTTGGACATTTCTTCCCTAACTTTTGGTTAAATATCTTCCTGAGCAGCCCCAAATGAGTATCAGAGTGCATACATCTGCCTGTTCTGGTCAGTCAGTGAACTGAGCCTTGGAGATGGGGCTTAATTCCTTGCTCTACTACAGCCTTCCTACATTTCAGTTTCTTCTCTGTAAAATGGATATTACTTTACAGCTCTCTAGGGCAGGATCTGTGTCCTTATAACCTTGTATAGGTTACTACAAAGGGGAACCTGATCTCTGTTGAGGCCTTGAGGTGCTAATGTGATGCAAATAACAATGGCTTTTGAATGGTATCAGGGGTGTAATTATGTGGTGGAAGCTGCCAGTAGCACATGGGCCTCTTTCCTACAAGCAGATGAAATAACCTGTTTTTCTTTAAATCTAGTTTCCTTACTTGTCTCTGTTTACAAACAGGCAATGATAAGGTAAAGTTAAAGTAGATTTCAGTCTTAAAATCTAGAATAGTTTCAAAGTCTCTGATCTGAGGCTCAAGGTCAGTGACACCTTAACCTGTTTGTTTTACACTTGAGCCACATACACCAATATAAATGTCTCACAGCCCAGCCTTATTTTACATTTTGTGTCCAGTGTCCATCCTGTCATCTCCTACCCCAGGACTCAGGTTTGTAGATGGAGGAATTCTGCTGTTGGTCACTTTGGTGATCATGTAATTCAGAAATACCATTTTGCTTACCCAAAGTAATCATGAATTTGAGGGTGTTTGGTTTGTCATTTTCAAGGATGTGTTTAATGCTGGTTCCTTCTGAATTCGTTTTAACAGGACACACAAAAAATTCAGTCCAATAAAGACACTGAAGTAAGTCCCAATAATGATGACCAGCCGGTACCTAAGACTGTTCCAGAGACAGAGGATAAAAACACAGTAAAGAATGAGCAGCCTTCAGATCACGTTGCAAATGGCAAAGGTATCTGTTAGGTTTGTTATTTCTGATGGATAATGAGCCAGCATGTGGTGTCCTCATACAGAATCCTGCATTTCTCTGAAGTAGAACAGTGAGTTATCTCAGGGTGAGCCAGAGAAGGAGCATCTTGTTGGAGAGCTGGTGGCTGGGGGGTGAGGAGCCTTGAAACCACTGAGCAATGTCTAGCTGGGAGGAACAGTGAGAACCTCTGGTTATCAGCAGCCGTACCAGAAGGCTCCTAATGAGTAATTATTGTGGTTGTGTGCTCCCTGAAGGCCTCGTTGAAAGACAGATGGGGGTTCCCTCTGTTTCTACTTCTTGTGCTGCTGAATCAGCACATTTTGGTATCAGTTCAGTGTCTGTTTCAGTCAGCTTCTTGCAGCAGGCTTTTTGTACTCAGCTCCCAAGAGCAGTACATCTGTTTCCCATCTTTTTCTGGAGACTGCACTGTTTTTGAGTGCTGCTCCAGAGCAGTCTGCAGTGCAGCACAAGGAGTGTTATAGTTGTGTTATCAATATCGGATGTGCTCTGTGGATAAAGGACCTTTCTCTTGGTCCTAGAGCCTTCCACAAGAGGGAGATTAATAAGGCAGCGTATTCTATTCTTGTCTTACAGAGAAAATTAAACCAGGAGGAGATGCAGGAATGCCTGAAATAGAGGATAATGACCCGGCTAAAGCTGAAGACACTCCCACTGGTTAGAAGTATTCTCATATTTTCACATTTGGGTTCTTGGTGTTGTATATACTCTGCTTGAATACCATGTGTTTCGTAGTGAAAGCAAAGTTTTAGAATCTCTCTGTGGTAATAATATTCAAGTGGGATGTAAAATGGGGTAATTTTTACCGTGCTTTTGAGGTTTGACTTCTGAGCTGAATGCTGATAACTACATTATTTTTGTCCCAGAAATTTTGTATTTTATATTTTAATCTATGGCTTAAAGCCAAGAAAACAACTAAGTTGACAGGATTGTTAGGGGAAGACCTGGTATACACTACCTGTTTCATGCTTTTGTCCTTGTATTTTGTTTTAGCTTTAAAGAAGCCACTTATATCAGCTCCTAAAAGTGAAGCTCATCAACCTGTGTTAAATCTTCCAACTGAACAGCCCCATGCTCCAAATCTGGCACCAGGTAAAGTTCTCACTAGCAGGTGGCAATTCAGCATTTTGTAGGAAACCCACTGTTAAAGTCTGCTGCCCTGAGTGTTAGATGTGCATAGCCAGACCCTTCGTGGTGTTTGAAGTGCTTGCAAAAAAGAAAGCCAATGATCAGTCTCTGCAGGATACAAGGCTGTGTGTGTCCTTAGTCTGTCTTCCTGAGGCACTGGGGTTCTGTGATCTTTTTGTCCATCCTCCAGTAATTCCTGAGTCTTTTGACTAACTTCACCAAGTGTGGGAGTTACAAGTTTCAAAGAGAAGTGCTTCAAGATTTCTGCACTGGGCAGAGGAGAGTAATTGAAGTTCGTATCTCCTCTTGGGGGTACTCATTACACAGGGCTGCAACTTATCACCAGGAGTTGATTGTAGATCTGTTGGTAGCCTGTTCTGTTTGGAAATTAAACAGTGGTTTAATTGCTCAATGTCACCTTGTTCCTTCCTCACTTGAGGGTGACTGGGGGAGAGTTGGGATATGAGAGAATTAAAACTACTGTGGTGACAGGGGTTGGAAGAATTGCAGTTAGAAAGGGCATGAATCCGTATAAAATACACTGAAATTTAATGCTCATGGATCAAGTCACTTTGTTTTAATGTCAAAGATAAGGTTAGGTTCTATCTGCACCTTTGGCAAGTGCCAATACTGCCCTGCTAACAACCATTCAGTGTAACACGCTTGTTACATGTGTGTGACACAACAAACAGCTTCAAGTTTATTATGCCCATCCTTGAGCCCTTTGAAAAAAGGGGCAGCAGAAGCATTTCTTCATTTCTTCCCTTTGGCAGTGGCAGCATAAGCAGATGAGAGCACCAGAACTGGGGAGCTCAAAGCCTCTGTACACATTTAGAGTTTATTATTTCTAAATGTCAAATCTTTTAAATAGTTCCTTTCCTGTTGTTCTGAGGCAGTGCTTTTTGACTTTGCTTAATGAGGAAACATTAAAGACAGCAAGTGAAAAGCTTGTTGAGTGAAACTTGGAGTTCAGTAGCAGCAGGTTGATGGGGATTTCAGGGGGGACCAGGGCTTTCTGTATTCCTTGGTTATGTGTTGTTATACCTATTATTTGCAACATAACTGCTGTGACCTTCTGCAAGCTTCTTCTCAGATCATAGCTCTGAAACAGGAAATGATGCTCAGTAGACTTAAAAAGCTGAATTTTACCAGGAGCATAAAGAAATACATAAACGTATTATTGTTCTGGGCTTCCTTAAGCACATAAGAAAATCACCTGAGAAGGCGACGACTTGTATTAATTGTGTATTAACTGTGATGAATTCTCTTTTGCAGTAACTTTACAGCCTGCATTTGGAACCATGTAAAACCAAATATGCTTCCTTGTTCTGTAGGTGTGCACAGTGATGCTGATGGAAATGCAGACATTGTGAAGCAGATCCCTCCCAATTCTCTCCAGCACTTGAATTTTGAAGAAAACATGGAAGGCCAGAAGGAACACAAAATTGAGACAGACCATATCAAAATCCCAAAGAGCAGAGTTAGTGACTTGCAGAAGATGAAGCAAAGTAAGTTGCTAATATCATATACTTCAATAGAGTAAAATCACTTCAGTTTCTGTCTGTAATAGTGCCTGTCTGGGAAGTGGGAACCATTACAGCAGGTGGCCTTCTGGAGAGTAGGCCTGAAATGTGTTAGTGTGTAAAAGATACACCTGAACAAAGCATCTTTTGTTTATATGTACACATGTGTAGATCTGTATTCAGACATTAAGAAAAATATTTGCTTAAAGGAATTACAAATGCTTTTGGAAGTTACTACACATTTAAACAGATTAAGTGAAAACCTTTGACACATGTATGATAGTTACTTATATTCACACTATTACTTAAATGAAGTTTTGGACAGTATCATAAGAGTTCAGCCCTTACATAAGGGGGTCTTTGGGTGGTATATTTGTACCAGCCAGAGGTTTGTCCTTCTCTGTGAGAAGTCTTCCAGAGCCCTGCTGTTCCGTGTCTGCCCGAGGAAGAAGTCGATAGACAGGAGCAAATCATGTGTGTGTTGTGTGTGATGGTGGTGATGCTGCTGAGACTTAGTGGGCAGGCAGCAGGTAAGAACTTGCACAGCAATGCACGATTGTGAGATGTCTCTGTCATAACACCAGGAGAGTATTACACCTACAGCATCTTCCTGTAGGAACATCACACTGAAGTTTCTTATGGTATCAGTGGACATACAACACTCCTAAGTATTAGTATACAGTGTAGTATAGAGTATTCTGACTGGATATACTGTAACCTGGTTATTTTAAAAGAACTAATTCTGATTGCTAGGCATTTGGGTGGGGAAGGGAAACTTGGAAGAAAAAAACCCATGTGCTGAAACATCTTTTTGGGTTGTTTTGTTGGGCTTTTCTTAAAGCCAAATAAGATTTTTTCTTTCTATAGCTATTATAAATTCAACTTTACACTTCTTTGTGCTCACAGCTAAGTAGTTTCCATTTAGGCTTTGGTTTCTATTATTAAAATCATTCTGTACTCCAAGATGACAGGTTGTTACATCAAAGCAGAATCCTCAGAGCCATGTGAATTGCCATGCGTACCACACAGTGGTACAGAAATAGTGGTTTTGTTGAAATAGAATCCTGAACTGGTTTCAGTGACCAGTGAAGAGGATTCTGGAAGCTGGAGTCACTCCTGGGGACATGAAATTGTGAATTCACTTCTGTCACAAGTTTTAGATTGGGAAGTTCCCTTCCTTAGACTAAACTTATAGATAACTGATAGTGCCTGAAAGGTTTAAGGGGCCACCTGGAATGGCTTCTGAGCCATTAACAACTCTGTGGTGTGATGGTACCTTTCTCAGAAAGACATCTTTAGAAAGTGAATGGAGGGAGGATGGCAGTAGTTCCAGAGACCCAGCAGCTCTGAGACCTGGAAAGGCACCAGAACAGGCCCTCCATCATTTTAAACAAGCCAAGTGGTTAGCACAGATTTCTCAAGAACAGGCTGTGACCAAGGGAAGGACCTGAAAGTGTGTATTCAGAGGAAAAAGCAGTAAAAGCAGGAATGTGGCTTTGTCGTAGGCAGATGAATGGAGACCTGGTCAGGAATAAACTGCTATTTGATGGGTGCACAAAAGACTATTCCAGGCATAGGTATCACTAATGGTTTTATTTGCAAAGCTTCTGTGATGTTCACAAAGGTGCATCCTCTGCTTGGTGATGGTTGGTATTTTGAGTGCTGGATGACCGCTGATGTAGGTGATGCAGCTTCAAACATAAAAGCTTGTGAACATGAAGCAGTGTGCAATCAAGAACAGAGAAATTCATGCCCAGAGGGAGTGATGAACAGGAAGCGAGCGGTTTGGGCAAACTGACGTGGGCAGCAGTGGGTGTTGGTCACTAACAAATGTTTGAAGTGAGATTTTTCCTCTGGGATGTGATAACAGGATGTCTGGATGATGAGATTCAGGTAAAACTCTGTTTTACCTAGACCATCCTTTGGCTTTAGATATGAAAGATGATGGGAAGCTGGAAGGAATTCAGGGGAGAGAAAAAAACAAACAGGGTTTAGTATGAGAGGGGAAAAAGCTCTGAAAAAAGGCTGAAGAGGTAGGGAAGGGGCATCAATTTACTGTTGTCTTTCAGAGACAGATCTCTTGGGAAGGCTTCAGGGATTTTAATATCCCTCATGGATGCCTATTGAAGCAGGGATAGGTGTATTCACAACTGGTATGCAGCCTGGTAAGCTGTGCTTCCACCCTGTATCCTGAGATGTACAACACAGTTTTATCAAAGGAGCTGCTTGAAGACCCTGTGCTTGCCAGGTGCCCACAGCTGAAGTGATAGAGCTTAGTGTTTAAGTGGCTGGAGGTCTTCAAATGGATGTGCTGTCCTCCCTGGGTAAGGGGGAATGAAGGTACCTGGCTTTGCAGGCAGGAGCAGTGAGTGGGATGGCTCCATTGCAGGCTGCAAGTCAGTTATTGTCACACTTCCTTTTCTCTTCCCTCCTTCATATTTAGAGTAGCTTCAATGTAACAGTACAGTGAGGGAGAGACTTTATCACCCATTCAAATAGCTGCTCCAGGTTTGTGGCAGATTTATTTCCCAGTGGTCAGCAGTGGCTGTTTGGAAAGGTCCATCAGTGACACAACCATGCCCCTTGTGTGGAGGAACCCAGTCTGGCATGCAGCTTCCACTGGAAGTGGTTGCCTGGCTTGGTGTTGGTTACTGAATGCTTCAGACCTTGTTGTGCACCCAACCCATGGACCAGTGGCCAGGGGATCTGTCCTATCTCCCTGCTTTCTGAATCAAGGAATTTCTTCCCAAAATGTGTTTTCCTTTTAAATTTTGCTAGCAAGCTACAGAGCTGGGCACACTGTTTTTCAGTGCACTTGGGTGTCTTCCATGGCTTGTTTTATATTTGACATGTGTGAACTGTACAGTTCTGTCTGCTTTTTACATAGGATGTAGTGGCCAAAAATACAAACAACAGTAAGGATTACTCAGTTGGGGATGAACAGAGAATAAGATGCTACACTTCCCATTTCTAAGCAGATCATAGTTTCTTCTAGTTTGTGAAAACAATTAATTCCTGTTTCTGTACACCTGAGCCTCACTAGATGCAATTCCCCTGCTTTCCTCCCCATCCAGACAGCAGCATGTTACTGGTTCTGTCCTGGGCTTTGTGTGCTGCCACATCGGAGAGTTTTCATTAATAAATCATTTCAGTTTTACATCTGTCCATTGCAACCCCAACCTCCTTTTAATCCTGGTGCTAAACTCATGTTCTTCAGCTTTAATTCCCTCTTTAATTGCTTCCACTGTAAATTGCTTAACATCTGCCCCAGCCTGTAATGATTGTATCGCACTTTAATCCTATTTTGTTTCATTTCCACATCATCCCTCTGGACTCAGATCCTCTGCAGGCTCAGTGTCACATTCCTGAAGTGACAGGCACACAGAGTGAACTGCGTTGACTTGAACTGATCTCCTTGTACCCTTAACCACCAGCTCTGAACTTGACATCACACCATTAATCTTTCATTGTGTGCTTGAGTGACTCTGTCGTCGTTGCACAGCTCCAGCTAATTCTTGTGGCTTTTTGTGCATTGTTTCAGTGTCTGGAACTTTTCTTAATTCTTTGCTTGGAGACAAAAATACTGGATTCAGAACACTTTGGAAACTGCTGAAGCCTAATAGGAAACCAGAGTGTAAAGCCAAATCAATTAGGTAGTGAAAAACAGTCACTTCAGAGACACAGGGCAGAGGTTTGCTGGGTTTTCAGCTTTGATGGTGTAGTGTGTGCATACAGGGTCTGCAGTCTGTTGCTCTGCTGGAAGTAGGAAAATGCTGGTGGTCTTCAGACATAAAGCCTGGGTACAAACCCCTGTGTCTGCTCTTCAGCATGTTCAGAGAACTTGTGCTGGTGTTTGGATAATGGAAGGTGGAGGTTTTGTTTGGGCTCTTACTCCAGCTCTTTCCTCTGAGAGTGAAGCTTGTAATGAGCCAAATGCTGAGGGACTCAGCATGGAGATATTCCATGACTTGCTTCCCCCCTGCCCTCTCCCCTGTCCCCCTTCCTCCTCCAGCTGAAGCTACCCCAGCCCTCTCCTAACCTGCCGTCTACTTTCGTTTAGAGTCTCCCTGTTTCTTTTCTCTCTGCTTCTGACTTAATCCTTTGCCTACTTCACAGGCCGATTCTTTGATGAGAATGAGTCCCCTGTTGATCCGCAGCAGGGTTCTAAGCTGGCAGATTATAATGGGGATGATGGTAACGTGGGTGAGTATGAGGCAGACAAACAGGCTGAGCTGGCTTACAATGAGGAAGAGGATGGTGATGGTGGAGAAGAAGACGTCCAAGGTGAGCTTGGGCCTTATCTCCATCCCATTGTGATAAAATCTATTCTGAGTTTACTTGTTGAATTTGTGTTAAGCCTTGCTACATTGACCTGATCACAAACTTCCCATATGCAATGAATGAGCTTTAGGCAATCCTTAAATTTGGTCCTGCTCGTGCTTGAGAGCGACACTCTGGCTGTGGGCAGTGAGAGGCTTCTAGTACCTTATTTTGGTTGTGCAGCTTCTGCTGAAGAATCAAGATACTCAGATTTCCCAGATGTGGCTCCCACCTCACTGGGATGCAGCCTTGGATGCTCCTAAAGCCATTTCGAACACAGAAGTGTAGCTTTTGTGACTACTCCTTTTGTCGTATCCCCCCTGAGGCCGTACACAGCAAGGTCTCAGCTGAGGATCCCCAGTGTGATCTTTGTGCCTTGTACACAGATTCAACAGGCTCCTGCTTTCCTCCTAACCCACCTTGCAAGCGGCTGACCTGGTACAGCCTAACACCCACCCGTGCATGTCACCACCTCTGCATGCGCTGCTGAGCATCACCTCCATCGCTGTGTGCTGTGGACCCGCCATGCTCTCTGCCATCCTCCACCTATTGCTTGTCACAGTCTGCGAGAGGTTTGCATGTCTGGAGGGGAAAACATTTCCATAAGCATATATAGCATTTCCATTGAGTGCAAAATGGAGGGGAACTCCCCCCCCACGACCCTCCCTAAACCGTGATGGATGTTCTGTGGGCATCCTGATTTTGATCCTTGTAGTGCAGTTCCTTATGGTAGTGTTTCAGACACGTATTCAGTTGCTGTCCAAGCATAATTAATAGGGAAAGCTGGTACAAAGCACCTGATTTCTGTGGGCACGCATTGAACTGTGCAGTGTAAGCAGGTTTTTGGCCAGGCTGGTGGTTTGAAACTCATGAGCAAGCAAAGGAAAACATGGATCAGAACCAGGGCAATTAGTGCACTTGGTGATAGAAATGAGACCTGTGCTGCTGCTCTGAGCCAGCAGTGCATTCTGGTTGTTACCCTCAAACACTGTCACTGGCAAGGGTGGGTCACTGTGTGTCTGTGTGTCCAAGCTCTGCCCTGCACATTGAAGCAGCTGGTGGCTTGGATGCTTCAGGTTTAGGTCAGTTCCCCTTGGTGAGCAGGGCGTGATGCCCTGCTTCTCACCAGACCCTTAACTGGACTTCACAAGACAACTCTTGGCACTTTAACCAAGGCCAGGGAATTGTTCCTGAAGCTGTCCCAACTTCTGCCACCCACCTTAGTCAGCCCTTGAGCCTGTCTTTACCACAGAAGGATGGGAAGAGGCAGGAGGAGGCCTCAGAGCTCCACACTGGTGTCCTTATTGGCATGACATTACTACAGTGGCCTTCACAGGGAAACTATGGGCAAGGTAGCAAGAGTTAATCCCATGCATGTTACAGCTATTGCCAGCAATGGGAACAGTGTTTTTGCACACCGTGTACAAAAGGATGGGGAGGATACAGACATTAGTGGAGCAAAAGTGTTAAAGACCACAGAGATTGTGCTCATGTAGCTTGTTGTGTAAGGGATGTTTGTAAAAATAAGAGCTCTTGATGAAAGTGGCTTCGTAGAACAGGTTCCCCATAGATGTGGTACCTGTCAGCTCACTGCTGGGCTGGCCTTACACTGGGACTTGGTGAAAACCTGTTTTCTGATCCCCCTGCCCTGTATCTGTACAGAGATAATGTTTTACTACCTGGTGGTAAAGTCAGAGTGACTTCTGGAAGCCTTTTAACGAAGAGTGGTCTGAGCAGTGCATGTTACTGTCTTAAACCCAATTTTCCAAGCCCTCTGTTACACTGTTTCCTAATGACTTGTTGACTTGTCCCAAGGCACAAGTCCCACAGCTTGGGGAGAGGTGCTTCCCATGGGTAGTGTCTCAGGGAAAGCATCTGTCTTTCACAGGGATGTGTGTGAGGGGTGGGATCATGGAGGTGGTTCAGGAGGTGGTAGTACTCGTGTAGGGGAGGAAAGAAATAATTCCTGTTGAAAAATGATGAGGAAAACATTGCCTGGTTTTGTATCAGGCTGGAACAAGGCACACAGCACATGCAAACAAAGCAGCTTCATTAAACATGGTTTCTGTGGGCACTAGGAATGCCCACAAGCTGAAGACCTTGGGCTGAAGTTATGAGAGGCAAATACACAAACCTGAGGGATGTGTCCAGCCTGGCAGCCCAGTGTCCCTGCCCCTGCCTGCAGGGATTTAAACAGTGTTGGCTTCTGCTGTAGTCAGTGTGGTTTGTGGTGGCCAGGCAGTGGAGGAGTCCATGCATCCAGTGATACCCTGTGCTGTGCGCGTGGCTCCTCACTGAACAGCAGCACATCTTGTAGATAAGCTTCAGGCTCTCTGCTGGGAGGAGGTGTCCAGAAGGTGCCCACCTTACTCATGTGCTAGTGGGTAGTTTTTGTAAGAGTGTTGAAGGGCTTCAGACAGCTTCATGCCTAGGGAAACCTTTGCTTTCCATTCCTGTGAACCAGCATCTTTGCTGATCACAAAGACACAGCCCAGCTCTGAAGCGCAGGAAGGGCTGGGAACTGAAACAAGGAAGTTTTATGGCTTGGTCAGTTCCTGGGGGAAGGAGGCTGGAACCCACTTGGGACAGAGCAGAGTCACTGCAGGTAGCGGGCAGAGTATTAAGATGTATTTTAAAACATCACTTGAAGAAACACTGAATGTGCATTTCCCTGATGGATTGTTTGCATGTGCTGAAGGAAATGGGTGTTCTGAGGGTGCACCAGGTGGGGGGGTTTAACCTTATGGTTTTTCATGAGGCTCTAAAACCAAAATCCAAGGAGCAGAAATCAAGAAGCAGGAGAGAGTAGAGTGGTGGAGAGACAGGCAGTGTGGATCTGAAAGACAAGGTGGAACATCTTAGAGAATCCCAGCCTGGTTTGTGTTGGAAGGGACCTTAAAGCTCATCCAGCTCCAACCCCTGCCACAGGCAGGGACCCCTTCCACTGGAGCAGCTTGCTCCAAGCCCCTGTGTCCAACCTGGCCTTGAACACTGCCAGGGATGGGGCATCTTCACCCTTTCCATCCAGGACAGAGCTGTAAAATCATTGTAAGGATGAGCTGAAGGATGTGGCAGCCTGGAGTTGCAATGTGCTGCCCTTGCTCCATGTTCCCAACGGGAGGTCAAGAGGAGGCATCTTGCCTGGTGGGTCAGGTGTGTATCACAATGTAGGCTTGTGTCAGCTGTGAAGAGCAGAATGTGTTGCTGGTTTTTCAGCAGTGCTGGGAGGGAGAACAGGGATTTCACTGACAAGAGCCTGGAAGGGGCTGGGAACTGCCATTCCTGTTTTTAAAAGCCTTTCTGCAACTCTCACCTGTGGGTCAGAGGTGGGAGATGGGAGGTGGTGGTGTGTGAAGCACTGACAGCAGGGCTGACTTCAGCAGCAGTGGAAGATGCACCAGCCACCTTGGTGTGGTCCAGCCAGAGCAGTAGGTGGGAACAGTGTCACTGTAGCCTCGAGGGGGTGGTACCACCGTAAGGTGCCAGCTGCTGTAGCACCTGACAGCATCTGAGCTCCAGAATGGGCTGAAAAGTGTTACTGGAGCTTTGCAAAGCAGCTGAGCGTGGAGCTGGGCTGTAGTGAGGGAGTTTGAAATCCTCACAGGAAAACTCTCAAATCACAGCAGTGAGTTTAAATTATTTCATCACCTCCTGAGTTACTCCATCTCTGCAGCAGGGTTGCAGGAGTAGAGCTGAGGATGCTGTCCCAGGAGCAGACAGCCAGCCCAGCCTCATGTGTGTTCTCTGTGTGTTCCCCAATGAGTTGATTCCCAAACCCAGGTACACATGCAGTGTGGATGTACATATTAGCTGCTTAGATGTCTTTTCAGTAGCATTACATCAGGTTTGACCTGAGTGCTTAATTTGTAGATGATGAAGAACGGGACTTACAGAACGACCTTGACTATGGCAAGCCCCGCTTCAGTGACGGTGTCCTGTGAGCTGTGAACAGGGACAGGATGAGGCTGCACCTGAGGAACCGGATATGCTGCAGAACTGAACCATTCCTGCTTCAGGTTCCTTACCTTAAAGGGAGCTCGTAACAAAAAGCATCACATACTCAAAGTCAGCGAGTACCAGGAGGCTGTTTTGTACATATGTGCATAGTTGTACTATTGCAGATTGTATTAAAACTACATTTTTGTTGTTACATTGAGCCAATTACTTAGACTGTTCCTTCTCTGTAATAATCTTTACACTTCAAACCAGTGTTATAAATACGGGCTGACTTGTTTCTGCCATTTAGACAACTTTGTAAACTGGAAAACTTGTACAGTTTGTATCTCATGTAACAAATCCACTGTGGAACCACTGTACAGCCAAAGGACTCCTTTTCTACAGTACCTGTCTGATGGGCAGCACTCCCACCTTCCTCATGCGTGCCGTGCCGTGCTGTGTTCTGCAGGTGAGCTGTCAGTTGGGAATGAGAACAGGACGTTTCAAGAACTGCTCTGTCCTCCATGTATGTGAGGGAAGTGCCGCTCCCTGGCAGCATGAACCATCTCAGTTCTGATCACAGAGACCAAATCTCAGAGCTAGGGCTGGAAAGCAGCAGTTATTAGAATTCCAGTGCTTTGAAATGGCCTGAAATAGTTGTGTAAGGAATAGCTTGGTTTACAAGGTGACAGAAATAAAGCAGCAGGGCTTGTAGGAGACCTGTGTGGATGTGCTGAAGACAGCACTTGTGTTAGGGAGAGGCGGGCAGGTCTGTGCAGCTCTGCAGGGATGTTGTGTGTGCTCCTGCTGTCCAGCAGCATCTGTCCTGTTGTCACATGAGTTAATTTGCAGTTTAATGCTTTGATGCAGGTCTCTGTCTGCCATGTTCCATGTTTTGATTTGCTGTAGCAGAAGGTTTGCAAGTTCAGTACTTCCTGTATTCTGTGTTTCAGCACTTTCTGAATTTCCTGGGAATGATTCTGTTGATCTGCACTTGTGGAAATTAAGGTTCTGAACCTAACCTGCTTCCCCAAAAGGGCTACTGTGAACAGGGGGCCCAAGACCCGGGTGGGTGGACGTTCTCTCTGTACTCAGGTTCTGATTTGGAGCCACAGCTGAGGTTTGCTCAGTGCCCATTAGTGAACCTCCAACAAACCACAAGTTGTACAATTCTTTATTAGGCTGCAGGGATCTCTGACCCTTGTTTCACATAGAGAAGAAATAAACCTTTCAGCCTCTGGCACGGCATCTCAAGGGGGTGTTTGTTTGAGGCTTGAGCTCTTCATTCCACACTTCTGGGAGGCAGATGGGGAAGAGCCCTTTGCATGGTGCGAAACCCAGACACTGAACCTGCTCAGCATTAGCTCCCCTACTGAAACCCCACGCAAAGCAGGAACTCGTGCCAGGGCTCCAGGAACTGCAGCCTTCAGCAAATGCTCTATTTAAGCTCTACAATTTATTTTTTTTTTTTTGTCTTACAATGTAATTTCACCCTGAATTTGGTGTTAACTTGAATTCTTCTAATGAAAGCAACAGTCATGGGTTCTAATAAATTGTTTAAGGTATGGGAGGCTTCTGGTGTTTCTCTTTGACTTTTTACAGTTGGACTAACTTTGCACTTTGTGGAAGCTGAGGTGCTTTTAGCTGCTTGCCTCTTAGAACACTAAACCCATTTCATGTTATTCCTTTGAGTCTGCTCGAGTGGGGGCTTTTGAAAACAACAGGCTCCCCCCTTTTCTGTGTGGTCCCTTGGTGCTCGTGGCCTGTGTTAGTTCATTTACCATCCTGAGTGAGGTGGTAAGTGATGGGAAGGATTCTTTAAGGTGATTCTGTTCATTCTGACTTTCCCTGTAGCCTGGTTACTGCTGGACATGATGCAGAGTGACAAAGTTGTTGGATAACTGATGCTGGAAAACAGGTGAATTTTATCCTTATAGTTTTGCTATAACTCTTATAGGTACAATCAGTTTATTATATAGGACTTTTCTTGTCTTCTTGCCCCAGGCTGTCTCTTTATATTTAGAAAAGCCCCACATTGTTCCTTTAGGTCAATGACAATAAAAATGAGAGACACTTATCCTTAGCTTCCTGTGCTGACTCCCTGCCCCTCCATCACTAAAATGGTTGCTGCAGCAGCTTTGTGATGCACCCACTGGGTCTGGGCCTGTACTTACAGGTCAGAATTGGTTGGACAAACCATGAAATGGTTGTTTTTTCATAGTATTTGAGGCTGGTAAAACAGCCTGATCGTGGCCCAGAGGGGTGCTTGGCCTCAACTCTGACACTGTGGGTTTCTCTGTTCTTTGAGAAACTGATACAATTTTATGGCTTATTTCATGATCAGCCAAGTAAGGGGCAATACAGACACGAAGGTGACACACAAGCATCTGTCTTGGAAGATTCCACCTCTGGCATGGTTGGTGCCTCCCTGGAGAGCAGAAGGAGGGTGCACCCCCAGGCTCAGTGAAGATTCACCAACAGGCGAGTGCTACCGCTTCCCTTTCCACAAGCTCTGGGCTTCTTCAGCAGCAGTGGCTGCTCTGTCTCTGTGTTTTGGGAAGTATTTGGCATTAGCACAGCCCCTATGGAAGCAGTTTGATCTCGGTGGGTATCCTTTTAAGGAATCCAGTTCAGGTCACCAAGCACTTTGCCCTTCATTATTCAGTGATCCAATGCTTAAAGAATTTTATTTCTAGGGGGAATTGTTCTGTCAAATTCCACTTTGGTAAAAAAAAAAACAATTCTGTGTTCTTTTGGGAAGGGGCCAGATTGTGTTGAGCAACACTCCGTGCTTGGGTTGGCTGTAGGTGGCTTCCTCATGGCTCTTCCCTCTCCCCTCTCACACATGGCTCTTGCTCCTTCTTCCCCCAGCCAGCTCTGTCCCACCTTGTCCTTCCCGGGGCTCCTACAGCCTGCAGCGGTTCCTGACTGCCCTCCTCCTCCCACTGTTCCCGCTTCCAACAGCTGGCACCATGGCTCCAGGGCACTGGGGTGCTTGCTTCAGTGAGGAACAGCATCTGGCCACTGCTTGAGCTGGAAGACACAGTCTGAACCAGCACACTGAAGGTGCAGGACCACAACCAGGCACCTTCATCCTTCAGGAGCTCCTCACCCTCCAGGTCAGAGTTTTCTTGTGCAAAATCCTGCTAGCTTAACCCTATTCGTGAGTACTGTAATGATGGCTTGAATGGGGATAACCTCTTTGGCTGTAGGTGAGCTTTTCCTAAAGCAAGTAGCCCCTAGAAATAGGGCCTGCTTCCTTCCACATGGTGCTAAGGGCTACAGCCATCCAGTGATCCATCTGTGCTCAGGAGCCACTTACTAGTTCTTTACAAGTGCAGTCACTACCACAGTTCTCATCCAACCCCTATTCCCCCTCCTTTGAGGAGGGTGGAGGCCTGAAGAGGTGATAAAGTGTGATTGTGCAGAACAGCATGTGTTGAACACAACACAACCAATGCCTGTTTCTCTAATCCAAGGTGAACAAACACCACCTCACCTTTAAAAGCATTAGTTTGAAACAATCACTGTTCTGCTGACTTGCATGAGGGTACCCAGCCAAGGGCCAGGCTCTGCTCAGCACCACTGCCTGTGTTCATAACTGAAAGTGCTGAACCTGTCCAGGTTTGGTTTATAAATGGGATTGTGAGGTCCCTGGGCCGAGCCCATACCTGTTTCCATGGAAATGTCAGCATACAAAACCTCTCCACATTCCTGAGCAAGTGACTTCCACATCTACTTCCTCCAAAGCACCAGCCAGACTGACACCAAATTGGCTCCTGTGTTGGGTGGGACTGGTTCACTAGAGGAATCAAACACAGTTCCTTGCCAGAACAGCCCAGAGACTTCCCAACGATAGACCTGGAGCTGAAGGAAAAGGGGGGAAGCATCAGCCACTGTGTTCTGACTGCACTGGAGAACTTGGAATGATGTCAGTTATTGCATGAACACACAGAAGGAAACAGGCTTCTCCAGACAGATCCAGCGCTCTGCCATGGTCCTGGAACATGGAAGCTCCTGAGCTGCGGGCTCCCACATGCCCAAACTGAGGAGGGGTGTGAGCTGCACAGGTTCAACAGCTGTTACCCATGGTGTGAAGTGGGAGGACAGCCAACGGCCCTGACCTCCCTGAGGGACAAGGAGCACAGCCCTTGGCTTGGTACCCAGGGGACTAATGGGGATGTTAAACCAGGACAGCCCATGGCAGCAGGGTATGGGTAAGCTGCTTTGAGCACACTGAATTATCTGTACCCATATAAACACCAGCATCTCTACCCATTGTTTAATTAAAGAACAGTAGCATTGTACAGCCTTAAAGCACAGACCAGGCAGAAACTCATGAACTGGCACCTGGCTGAGGAAAATACTGCATCCTTCCACCACCCAGAGCTGGTACCATATCAAAGGCTAAGAAAACTCTTGCAATTGTCCCATTTCCTCAGGATTTCAAATGCAGAACTCTGGAACAAACCACCTCTGCATAAAGAACCAAACCTGCCACCCCCATTACAAAGGGCTGTACTCAAAAAGCACTCCCAGGCCATGTAAATGAATGCTGAGGTACCAAAACGTTTTGCCCAAGGTTAAACTAAGAAACTACATATTCCTGAGTCAGTTTTGATCCAGCAGCGATTTGGGTTTATGCCTGGCTGAAGAGAAACCTGATGTAAAGAGTCATTAGCATACAAATGGGTTCCGAGCTTCCTGAGCTTACACAACTGTTGCTCCATTGCAGCTCAGATCAATCAGGTTGTTGAAAATCAGAGAATAAATCTGTGTTTCAGTTTAAAACACGGGTCCTCCCCTGTACCTCAGAGGTACGCAGGGAACTTGAAGCTGGTAAAGGTTGAGCTTGCTGAGGAGGGGAAAAATCGTCCCTCCAACCAGAACTCACTTCATGTCCTCTGCCAGTTTTCCTCTCACCTCCTTCCTCCTTCCATGGCCCTTCCTCTCCCCCCTCAAAAAAGGATTAAGAGGATACTAACTACTGATAATGCTAAATACTACATTTGCCTCTTAAGATGATTAGATAATTTGACTCAGTCTTCAAATGTAGTTAAGCGTGTAGCCAGAGGGGTTCATCCTGCCTGGGGGAAACCTCAGCACAGGCATGACTACGTGATTCCAAGTATCTCTGTAACACAGACAGAACACAACAGCAAGCCAAGGACTCTGCTATGGAGGCTGAAGGATGAGATGCAGGCACCTGCAAGGAGAAATGACTCCATTTACTCCAGCTCCTCCCAACTGTCCCATCTTGTGGTTTGCAGTACACAGCTTTGCTGAGGCTTTCCCAAAGTCACACAGATGCCACAAAAGCCAAGACTTGCCACTGAGCCTGGTTTAGTTTAAACATTTGGAAACCCAAAGGAGCTGATGGTAATCTCTCAGCAAAAGGTAAAACCGGCTCCATGTGAAATGGATCAAATCCAACCACAGCCTTCATGATTTGAGCAGCTGCAAAGAACATTCTGCTTCCAAGTGACAAGAAGCAAACAGACACTAAACAGCTAATGATGTACTTTATTAAATCTCATCATTTCACATTTCCATACAGCCAAAACCATCAACAGTGAAAAATCCAAACCTGCAGAACAAAAGCTCTCTTCTAAGCAAGTGTCTGGCAACAAAACATTGGTTTTGGTGAATCACAGCACAATTTGCCTGGAAAATAGGTTGACTAAACCTGACACACGTCACCATCTGCTTCTGCTTCGCCTTAGCACTGACACACACAGGAGACCCTCTGCATAAACTCAGTTATAGCATGCTACATTAAATCTCCTTCCCCATCCAGTGTGGCCTGCCCGAGGCCAAACTAGTGCTAAAAGAGGAAGAGGAGCCAGGTCTTTGTCTATCGCTTGCTGTACACCCACAATCAGGCAGTTCTCTGCACACATGACTGTTCCCTGCTCACTTCAAGCTCTCCTGGATTTGCCTGAACAAGTGTGGTGGTTGTGAAGAACCCACCACCGCTTCATAAGTTCACTCCTTCAAGTATGTTACTGCAACTAAAGGATTTACACACACACACCCCCAACAGAGCACAGCAAAAGCAATTCCTTCAACTTCCATATGCCACCAGAAAAGCCCAGGTTTCAGCTGAACTCATGACATTGCATTATTCAAAACACAGTGTGCATCAATGCTGGATGCACATCCTCAAGTCAGTGAATTAACAAAAGTGATAAGAGCTGTCCAAATGTTCTTACATGTTCCCAAGGGAAGAGAATTTAAGTGCTGCAGTGTACAAAAGGTTTTGCTCTATATATTTCATACAACTGTATTCTTTATGTATTGCAGAAAAGCTGCATGAAAAAATGCTGGTTTACTTGAAATAAGTTCCTTGAGGTCCCAAATTCTTCATAGATTCCATTTTAGTGTTCAACACCAGCCTCAGAAAAAAAATCTGTACCTGGCAAATAACTACTTTACCTGTATTGTGGAGAATTCCAGCATGCCATAAATCCAGCTGTCACCTGCAGTGCTTACTCCAGGATATATATGGAACTTCAAGTAACCTGGGAGCCAAATATGGAACTTTCAGTTAAACCTTAAGTAACATGGGACCTTTCTTGGAGGAGAAAGATGAGAATGTCGAGTAAGATCAAAACACCTTGCCACAGTTAACTAGGAAATTGGTGCATTTGAACTAGATGATCTTAAGGTCCTTTCCAACCCTAACTATTCTATGATTCTATGATGATGGCACTGTGGAGAAACAGCACAGTGCTCTGCACTAGCTAGAGCTTTCCAGCTCACTCCAGGACTGGGAAGACCAAGTATTTCTCTCGTATAGCACTGGACCAAGTAAAATAGAAAGGAAAAAAATCCCAAACCAGAGAAACAAAACCCCCAAACCCAACCACCCACCTGGGGGCCTCTATATCTACTGCCTGGAATGCAGTGGAATTTTCAGGCCAGCCAAAAACAGAGTAATGGTATTTATGCAAGAACTTCATGCCAGTGCAAGCCCCATAACATTCTAACTCCTCACCCTCTATGAAACTCCAGCCACATCGGGGTTCCCAGTGTGGATACCCCTCAATTTAACTTCCTAAAGCTGGAGCTGGCCACCTGTGGGTGTTCATTTCTATTCCCACAGGACTGTTTCATGATCAGACATGTGCTAGATCAAACACACATAAAGGTTCACTTAAAGCTGTGCTTGCCTTGGTTCCTGTTGGGGGATATGGTGCCATCTGAATCCTGACTCCCATCAGTAGGATTGTCAGCAGTGAGAACAGGGAGTCTCTGGCTGGACAGATTGGATTCCAGCCGCCACAGCCTGGGAGCTGCTTCTCATTTCAGGGAGGCACAGGGCTCTGTTTACCTGGTGAACAAAATTTATTCCCCTCAGATAAGCAAAGAAACAACAAATACTGGGAATAGGTAATTTAAGGAATATAAACCCAGACAAGAACTGGTTTGTTTACACAACAGCTCTCAGTCTGTCACAGCTGCTTTCAGTTTAGCCAAATAAACTGCATTGAGCCACTGTACTCAAAGCACGAAGCATCTCTGCAACAAGGATGCGGTGATACCAGAAAGAACTTAAAGGAAGAGTCTTAACCCCTATATTACTCAGAGAATCAAACCTTTTTCACCTGAAAAAGAAAAGGTAAGGCAAGGTTTAGGGTTTTAGCTCATGAAACAGAACTCAGAGGGACAATGTGATCCCTGCACATGGGTCCTGACACATGGAGGACTCTAGCAGTGCATGAATATTGCTGTGAAGCGCTGCATGACAAACTGAAATGAAATGCATCCTCTTAAGTGCAGGTATCTGAAATAACACGAGAAACTGGTGAACTCACCAGCGCTTGATCTCAACAGACAGGGACATTGCTCTAAAGCACGTAATTTTACATGAGCAAACAAACACAAAGCCAATAGATCAGCAAGACTTGGGGGAAGAAAAGGTGAGAGGAAATTATAAAACCTTGGTGACTGGCCCTTCCACTGCACATTCTGGGTACACCATCTCAGGAGTGCTCAACATCCTGGCAACTACACATCCTTCCCTTCAGTTTCTCTGTAAAGTGAAGAAAATACACACCTAGAACACCTCAGACAGAGAGCCTGAAACCCGCTGCCAGGGGAAAACCCGCTGCTGCTGAACCAACTGCACGTTCCAAGCCTCTAACGCTTCCTGTGTCCGCAGGCAGACATGGTGTGATGCAGCCTTTTGCCGTTTCACACTCTGAAGAGCTGATGCTCTTCCCCTGGTACACGCTCCAGTGTGGGGAGCAGGTTACATCACGCAGACCTCTAACTCTTGCCTTCACAGCACTGCCCATCAGCAAAGCGATTTCACACATTCCCACCTGGCATGTGGCAAAGCTCCCAGCTCTGCTGGTCCAGCCCCCCCTTCCTCAGCACCAGGTTAACACAATGAGAGCACAACACCTCTGCAGAAGACAGGCTTTAATATTCTATATCTCAGAGAAGTGCAACTCATACCCATGCAGATGAGTTTGAACCCTCAGTCATAGGCTTTAATCTCTCCTCTGAAGGGTTTTTGGCTCTCATTATAAATGCACATGGCTGGTTTGTTGTTCACACACAGCTCTGCTTTCTTCAGATCCTGCTGAAGGATTTCCCCTGGCAGCCACTTTCCTTCTAATTACACACTTTGAGGAAGCATTTCCACCTACCAGTTTTCAGACCTCCTACTTCCTAAGCACCAGTGAATGTCCTTTTAGGCTTATGCCCTGAGACATCCCACAGTTAACAGGCCGTACTCATTCCTCTGAAAGGACTGACACCCTTTAGGCAGGTCTAACAAGTCCACACTCACCTTTTTCACAGCTGATCACAGAGAAAACATTCAGATGCTGTGGGCAATGAGTGTGCTTAGAAAGTCTTCAGTGCTGTAAAGGAACAAGGCTGCCTGTTCCGAATGAGGACAGCACTGTTCCACTACCTCCTTATTCCCTCTTTCCTTAGGAAGCTGGGATAAAATTAGCTTTATGTCTTCTTTTAAAGAACATAGAGTCCTGGGTTAGAATTCTAAACCAAATCTTGGCTTTGCACCTGCAGATGCGGTTCACTTTAACAAGCCAATAAATGTTTGAAGTGATTAGAGAGCTGGGACTGCCATAATATGACCCAGGTTTAAAAGCTAAGAAGAAAGTCAATGGTTACTAGGAAAAGGAAACAGACAGCATCTGCGTGGGGTTCTGCCTACTGCTAAGTTAGGGAATGAGGATACAAGGTACTTCTGTAAAAACATGCCATTTTGAGCAGTACCTTGAGGATTTATCCTAATGTAATATGTATTAACTTAAGAGCTGAAGATTCCTGTTTAAAAAGCTTCATGGATAAAAGCGATCCCCAACAGAAAGAAAAATCAAATCTACAGGTTCGGCAGGATTCATATTACACACCTCAACCTGGCTACATCCTCTTAAAACTTTGCTGAATGAGACGGTCAAGCTACTTCATTAAGTCATTCAACCGCTAAAGCCCGCAGCGTCCTCAACACTTCACACGGAAAAAGCTGCCTAAACAACAAAACAACAAAGAAGAGAAAGTGGAAACAGAACTTCACACTGCGCTCCGCTGGGGCTTACAACAGCAGCTTAAACCGCAGAACCAGCGCTGCCCGTGCTTGGAAGAGATGAAGCCTCATGAGCCCGAAACGCGAGCGGCAGCTCCGGCCGGGAAGCAGCCCCGAGGGAAGGCCGGGCGCGCCGGGGAAGGGAGGGACGCGGGCCCTGACCGGGGGCTGCCTCCCCCAGGGTCGCGGCCCGAGTCCCGACCGCCCCTCCGGCTGCAGCGGCCGCACTCCGGCCGCGACCAACCCTCCCTGGCGCTTCCCGCCGCGCCGCTTCCTCCCCGGGGAGCGCAGGGAAGGAGCGCTCCTCCCGGCCGCCGCCGCGCCGCCCCTCCGGGGAACGCTCCCTCCCGGGGGCCGTCAGCAGCGGCTTGCCCTCGCCTAGGGGCGCCTCAGCGGGAGCGCGGCCGCCCCCCCGCACTTCACAGCGTGTCCGTCCGTGTGCCCCCTTCCAGCGCTCCGCGGGGCCCCGCAGTGCTCGCCCTCGCCTCACCTCAAGGGCCGCGGGCCGGCGGCTCGGCCCGGCGCCAACAGAGCGAGGCGGCCGCCGCCTCCGCCGTGTGAGGTATCCTCGGTCCCGGCGCCCGAAGCGCAGTCTCCCGCCCTCGACGGCGGCTCCCGGCCCAGAGGAACAGGCAGCCGGGCCCTCTTCCGCAGCCCCGGCGCGCTCGGCCGACCCGGCCGCCGTCCCCGCCGCCTCGGGGCGCCGCTCCCCACGCCAGGCCCCGGCTTCCCTCCTTCCCGGCCTGCCCCGGCGCCTCCGTCCCCGGGCCCCCCTCCCCCGGCCGGGCTGCGCCTGCGCGGCGGCCCCTCTCCCCATCCGGGTCCCTCCGTGCGGTGTAGCAGGTCGGTAGGCGGGAAATGGCGACTGGCTGCTGAGCGGCTGCGGAGCGCGGAGCCCCGGCGGCGGCGTAAACACAGCGGAGCCCGCCCGGCCCTGCCCGGCCCTGCCGCCGGGAGCCCGGACACCGGGGCCCTGCTCCCCGGCACCCCGCACGCGCAGGTAACTGACGCTGCGGCTCGGGCAGCGCGGGGTCCCAGCCCGGGATCAGGTGGGAGGACGAGGGGTGGCCGCTACAGAGTGACCGGCGGGAGCCTCCCCTCAGGGCCTGCCCCGCGGCGAGCCCCTGCGCCCCACGGCCGCGGCCGTCTTCCCACCGCGCTCTGCTGCCTGCGGAGACACCCCGTCCCTCCCCGCTCAACCTCCCCTCGCCGGCCGCGGAGGCCGGACAGCCCTGGCCGCGCCGGAGCGGCGGCACAGCCCTCCCGGGCCAGCCCCCTGTCCCCGGAGGAGCGGGCGCGGCGGCTGTCACCCCCGCGCCGACACCCCCCGCCTCCCCCTCTAGGCCGAGGCCTGCGGAGCGCCTCCACCACCCGGCCGCCCCCCGTCCCGTCCCGCCGCCCCGTCCCATTCCGCGCCGCGGGAGCTGCGTTGTGCTCTCCGGGGGGAGGCGGGGGCGCGTCCCGGCCGGCCCAGGCTGGCTCAGGGGGCGTAGCTCCGCGGGCTCCATCCCGGCCCCCGCTGCGCACGGGCGGGCCGAGCCCGGCTCCGCGGAGCGAGCGCGCAGGACGCGCCTGTTGCTGGCGGCAGCGCTGAACGCGCCTGTCAGCGGCTGCGGGGCGGGGGGCGGCTGCCGCCCCGCTGCCTCCCGGACGGATGCCGGGCACCGGCGTGACGCCGCGGGCTGCCCGGGCAGAGATCGCGGGCGGCGGACACCAACTTTGTGCGCTGTCACTCGTGAGGTGGGGACGATGGCCGTGCTGTGCCGGTAGCGTGCGGGACCACCGCCATCTCAGCCCGGTATTGGCATCCCTGTCAATACCGGGAACGCGGCGTAAGGTATTAGCGTGTTGCATGCCGCATTGATTGTCTGCTCGCTTACTAAGGAGGACTGTACAGCCTGTTGCTCAATTTGATGGTACTTGGGAGCGCGTGAGAGGACAGGTCTTAGTGTTTCTTTGTGGCTGTTCTGGTGAGCTTCAGCCTAGGTTATTTCTTCCTCTGTGATGATGGTTGTAGCACTTGCTCTGATCCCAAGCCTATTGTGTCTGGTGGGGTTTTCATAGTCTTCAGTTGCTTATGATGTGCTTCACAAAGTAATTTTGAGATTGTAGTTATTGTCTTTGCCTTTCTTGCTAAGTTTCTGCTGTTATAATACATTAGTCCGTGAAGAGGATCTCTAAGTGTAACTATTCCTCTGTTGCCTTCGGCGAGTCACAGCCTCTTTTGCCATTTCTCCATCAGTAAAATGGGGATAATAATACCTCAGAGAGTTGTTACAAGAAGTAGTTAATGTTTGTAGAGGGCTTAAAAGACCTAAGTGTTATTAATTAAGCCCCATGACACATTAAGGTAAGAGTTAGCGAACCAGGTTTACACATGGATGAACCGAGGCAGGAAGAGATTATGATTTAGCTAGAGTAACCTATTGGATCTGTGACAATAGCAGAAAACAAGTTGTAACTAATTCATGCTGTAGGCACAAGCAAACCATTCTGTATAACAGATAAGATTCCAAGATTATTTGCCCTTCCCTCCCTCCTTTCCCCCCACCCCCCCCTTCCAATTTCAAGCTTTTCTGCTTGAAGGAGGGTTTGTCTGTGTGACTTCCAGTTGACTGGATAGCTCCAAGGACACTTGTGGCTTGCCCACTTGAAAGTGTTTCAGCAGTTTTCATAACAAGATATATGTTCTAGGACGCAGGCCAAATCCCGACTTAAATTCCATAAAACATTCTCCACTTTTCCCCTGAAAACATTGTGTGGAACTTAGTTAAGACTTGATCCCATTCCAGTTGGTGGAGTACACACTGAAGCTGACATTCCTGCTTCGTTTGAGAATGAAGTTCTGTAGTTAGTGAACAAATTACCTTGTCAGCGTGTCCGGAGATTTAGTGGCACAGTTGGATCACTTCTCCACCCATGGAAACACCCAGCAAATGCTGGAGCTGGACTTGGGTTTTCATCATTTAAAAGTAGTTTTCCACCTTCAGACTTCCACTACAAGTGCTGATAACTCCACACTGATGTGACCACTGCTGAGGAGCATTAAGCAGTTAAAAAGAGAAGAGCCTGCTGAATTCAAAAGGAAACGTGGTCTTCAGAGTTTTTCCATACTGTACTGGCTTTTCCTTTCTTTGATCACTAGTGGTGCTGCTGAGGTCAACACCAGCAAAAACAGTGCTTGCAGGAGACTTGGAGAATCACGTTTTCTATGCAAATATTTCATTCCTGTGGAAGAAACTTTTTCCGTACGTATAAGTGGAATAATAACTTGGAATAGTTGCCTATTTTTGTAAGAACCAGTACTGACAGTCAAACAGAACTGTTTTGGCAAGAGCTCTCCAGAAAAGCTCAAGCGGGGGGGGGGTTGAAGGTGATCTCCTGAGTTCCCTTCCAACCTCCACCATTCCAGGAGTCCATAAAACCGGATGTGTGGAGTAGGGCTGAAATTCACCAGAAGTTCGGAATTTATGTGCATTTCTAGACACACATGTGCTGTGACAGGAGCTTGTGATTTCTTGCCCTTTTGAAGGAATATCTGGAAGTTCCAAGACATCGTTGTCATAGTTGCAAGATCCCAGCTGGAGCCAGTGGGACTGTATAACTAACACTGCCTCTCCCAGGGTACAGGTTTGCAGCTTTCCCTGTTCAAACCCCACGCAAGTCCTTCCCCATCTGTGTGGCTTCAGCCTGGTCCCTGCAGTTCTATGTGTGATGGTTTTTGACTTGGATCATGTCCCCTTAGGACTATTATGGTCATCCCAGGTTCAAAGGCTGCCCCCCACACACACACACACTTCCCCTGCCACTGTATCCTTATTCCATATTTTCTCAGGAGCATCCCTCTCTGACAAGTGCCTTTCTGGTTCATCACTGTGACTAGATCAGATGTGATGGCTCTTACTCCTATTAGCCCAGAAAGTAAAGGACCAAGTCTGAATGAAATTCTTTCATTTGCTGGCAGCTTCCATTACCACTAAGTGCTGGCACCAACCTCTTGTAAATTTTAAACGGGAGCTTGTTTTGCATCTCTTGCATATGAAAAGTTCCTTTGATGTTTATAGATCCCAGTTAAGTCTTCAGGAAATGCACATACCCACCTGAAGTGCCCAGCTGATGCATCAGATTCATCCTGGATTGCAGTGTTTAGGGCCAGACTGTTTAAATTGAACCACACTGCTGCTCCTGTAAGGGAGCTGTAAGCTCTTTCCAGGCTTGTTTAAAAGAGGAGCTTTCTCAGGGAGAGGGTTTGGTGGTGTCAGACCCAAGTGAACACGGGTTAATTTGCTCAAGTGCAGAGTTGAGTGCAGCGTGGCGCATCTCTTCTGGTTGCTCAGAGGAGAAGCTCCCATAAGGCGAGGTACTTTGCAGCCAATGCAGCATGCTGATGCAGGCTGAGCTGCCTCCATGGGCATTATTTAGCGTTTGAGAAAAATAAATATTTTACATTCACAGATGAAGACATTTCCAATAGCACTTGAAAAATTAAGTGTGAAATCATCCACATCTAAAGCAATCAGTCTCAGGGGCTGGATAGTGGCTTCCCAGTTGGCAGTTGTAACTTGGTGTAAATAGATGACTTCCCAATCAGATCTGTTTCAGTAATTACTTTGATTAGTAACTGAAGGTTCTCTTCACTACAGAAAAGTTCTTTCATTGCACCTCGTGATCCCAGTAAAACACTTGTCAGGACAATCTGGTGCAAGCAAGTAATGAGTTGAGTGCCAAGTAATGAGCTGAGTGTTACCACTGCCAGCCCCACCAGCTGTGTGATCAGATATTGGTCCTCACTGCCTCAGTTTCCCTGCATGATGGGTCAGTATTTGTGGTGATGCTGTGGTCTGTGAACAAGGGGAGAGGATGAGCAACCGCTGGAGGACAGGCTTAATCCAGCAGCCACATTGGGTTCTGCTGTATTGTGACATAAGAAATCCACCTTCCTGTGGGGAAATGTTTGAGAGCTCAACCCCATCAGAGCACCATGCACCCGGCTAAGAAAGACCCTGAAGGGCAGCTGGCTGGCTGGTGAGTTCAGTGCAATGAGGGGGCTCTGCCCGCTGAGGGGTGGGGATGCCTGAGGTGCATGTGTAAGAGGCTGGAAATTGAAGGGTGCCCAACTCCTGTGTGCAGTCAGAGCTTCTTTCTGTTGGGTGAGGAGTCTGGTTAGAAGGCATAAAACACTTAAAGTTAAATCACTACAATAAATATGAATTCCAAACTACAAGTATAACATTATAATGAAAGTAAGGTTAACTAGAAGGAGCTGTTAACTCCACTGCCTCTGCAAAATAAGCTGTGCATGCTTAAAGTAGTACAATGCTAAAAAGTGGATCCTGTTATTAATTGCCAAAGTACCAAGTGTAAGGAGGAGAAAAAAATCTGACTGGAAGACGTTTGGATTAGAATTTACCTATAAATAAATTACTTTATTTTATATTACACAAACACACGCAGTGGCAGCACAGCAGGAGTGTCATTATCAGCAGAGTGAGGCTCAGAAGGTGATTCTGCAGGGCACATTGGCATCCTTGAAGCCTCGTATGCAAAGCAAGGAACCTGTCCTTGTTTAGGCTGCATTTAGAAATAGCTAATTTAAGTTAATAAATGAACAGGAACTCCCATCAAATCAGAGCAGTTGTTGTAAGCTTCAGCTGCACTTATTCAGTGTAAATCATAACTGTTTACTTGAGGCCATTCTAAACATGATTGCTTTGATTCACCCTGTATTTTAGAAGGTGCTAATTAGCAGAAGGCAGGTAATTCAATCTAAGGATTAGACTATCCCACAAGGACTTCCCTGGCACAGCCTCACCAACCTAGTTAGTGGTAAAACCCCTACACAGAGGGGTTCCTTTTGGCAGCACGAGTTGCACTTGCACTCACTGGGAGGCTTGTAACCGTAGGGTGACGAGGAAGAATCAGTATTCCCCCTTCCTTTCACATTTCTAACAGGCAGCATTTGGTTTAGACACAGTCCAATGCAGATTTCTTCAGTCTATCTTAGAGTTTCAGAGATACTCAGTACTTCTGAGTATCTCTGCTTGGTACCTGGGGACTGAAGGTGCTGGGACAGACAGTCTAATACAGGTGCACTTATTTCTTATCCCTGTGGTGGGATCCTCACCCACTGTAGTTTTCTCTAGGCTCATTCTTCTGTAGTTTACATCTTGTAGCTGGTGTTTTTGAAGCATTCACTGTTTCAGGAAGGAGTGGGCTGCCTCTGAAGGTTCTGTGGTCTCCTTTGTCCTCAATTCATTTCCCAATACCCTTTTCATAAGAGATAATGCTACCTGAGTTGCTTCTCTTTTCTCCCTTTCCCAGGCACTTCTCTCACTTTACTGTCCTGGGGGAGCTCATTTAGGTGCAGCAGGCTTCCTTTTATCTGAAATAATGCCTTTGGGCTGTGGTGCGATGCCTGGTCACCTGAATCAAATCCATCACCTGGGGGGAGATAAATCCTGTAGGTGAGGGCTTAGCTTGCTCTTTTGAATGTGTGGTTGTGCTGCAGTCCTGTATCTGTCTGTGCTTGAGAAATGATGAAGAAGAGCATCTGTTGGCAGTTAAGAAATAAATTAAGAGTGTAAGAGTAAGTTAGTTATTAGTAGTTACATGGGCAGTGGTTATATTTGTGTTTGCTAGAGAAAAGCTTAGTATGGCCTGAAGCTTTAAGGTGTGTTTTTGGGTGAGGAAGTGCAGATAGCAAAAATATCTGTGAGAACATTAAAGGTACTTTAACATTTAACTTGTGGGCTTTGTGTATCTAGATTTAAATATAGGATGTTTGATTGAATTGCCTAGCTCAATTTATTTGACACCTTAAACTCTCATCAAGACTAAGTAGTTGTAATTAAATCACTTTAAATACACTTGGGAAAGCTTGTGTGTTTTGCTTATCAAGACAGAACTGAGGAATATTAAAGAAGAAAACAAGAAACTTAATGGAAATTTGATACTTTTAATACTTAAAAATATAGATTTAGAAGAAGCTTTTGAAGACTTCAGTGTAGCTACAGTGATACTCAAGCAGCTGTAGTTACTGGATGTAGAGTTCCTTAATTTTGTATTGCTGGGGACTAGAAAGCTTACTAGCACTCTTAAGAGAAAAGCCTTTGAAAGCTCAGTTGGAGAAATGGGCTCTGTAGATACAGATCAGGTGACAAGGTGTCATGTTTAATTACCCTCTTGGACTTACTTGAAGATGATTCTCTTTTGATACAAGCCGGGTTTATTATATACCTGAAAAATGTTTGATAATGTTCACTCTCAAAGGTCCCGAGTCAGTTAACATAATAGGGTTCCAAACCATAGAATAGCTTAAGAGTAGAAAATAGCCACTTGTCATCAGTGGTCCACACTTGCTACAGTAGGAAATTTTTTCAAGCAGATTGCTCTTTTCTCTGTCTCCTCTTCATGTGTTTTCTGTTCCCTTTTAGCTCAGGTACTGCGAGGTTAGAGGCGTGCGTATAGCTGTCCATGTGCCGTTTGCTGGACGTTTGGAAGCTCTGTGCCTCAGGTAGCTGATACTTTGTCAGCATCATGGGGGAAAGGGGAAAAGGGATGGGCTTCTTTTTGTTTGCTTGGTTAGTTTTATTTTTAAACTAATCACCGATGAACCCACTGCTGTTACATCAGCTTACTCCGAGTGTTGTCAGTCTTCATCTGTATTGTCAAGTACTGTGGTGTGGGAGGAATGGGCCAACATCGAATGAGTCTGTTGGTGCTGAGGACCTGATGTCCATGTTGTTTGCATTTCTGGAGGTTTTAATGTGGTCTGGTCCTATGTGCTTTGGTGGTTGATGTGTATCTTCCAGTTCAGTTTCAGTCTGAGTGCTCCAGGTGATATGCTGCTTTGTTATGGGCACCCAACCACTATAAAAGGGGATGGTAAGAATTGGTTCAAAAGCCCACACTAGACCCAAACTGAAGAATTGCTGCAGATTTGTGTCAAACATCACCTTACTTTATGGGAAGGCAGAAGATGCCCTGCCACTTCTAAAGTTTTTATGTTAAGCTCCTTGTGAAAGGAGTGAGAAGCACATGGGCAGTAATGGAAGAAGAGATAAATCTGGTGGGAAGAGGGTGTAAAAGAGGGCTAAAAGCCTTCAGTCAACCATCCCAGGGTAGAAGTAGACCCCATGAATCTGTGCAGAGTTTCCTGGATGTCTGGGCTGATGCTTTTTCATCTGCCCTGTGAGTTCATAGCTCAGCTCTGCTCTTCTCTGGGGTCAGCTCTGCTCTTCATTGGGGTCTGCCCACAGGCTGCTGAACTAACTTGGTTTGAGATAGGTGCTTGTTTAATGAGGATGGACTTGGTTTATCCTCTGTGTTCAGAGAGTTTAGAAAACTAATTTCTTTGTCACAACATAGATGATACTGAAAGGATGAGAATGATTCCCCCACACACACTTTAATGTGCAGGTTTTGAAATGTGGGTGGGAGTTTTGACCTCTGTAGTGGACAGGGGCAAAAGATGTTAACCCTCTACATGAATGGTGTGCTCAGCATTTTTCTTCAAACTCTGCTTTTGAGTTATTGTCACATTGCATCATCAATATCTTGTTAATAAAATAGTCACAAGCTAAAATATTCTAGTTTGGTTTATATTGTTTCTTGAACAGCAGAGTTAGTACAATCTGTTGCACAGGCTCTATTCCTTTGTGCCTTCCAGCCCCTTCTCTCCTGTAATACTGCCGAGTACCCTGGCTGCAGTGTTTTGGGTACCCCCACCTTCCCTGGAGTCCCTCCTGCAGTGTCTGCACTGGCTTAGCTGGTGGCTGTGCTGGGAGTGGGTGCATGGTGGTTCCTCCACTGCCCAGGCTCTGCTGGGAGTTGGCATTTGGAGGTAGGCTAGGAAGTGTAGGCAGAGGGGATGTGGGGAAGGGCTGGGCTGGGGCCCTTTGTGGCTTATTGGAGGTGTTAAAAGGGTCTGACCTACCTACAGAGCTTCTGATTTTCCTTAAACTTGGAGGAACTCAGGTAGTTTGAGATTTTCCTCCTGTGAAGTTGGTTGGTGTTGGTCAGTGGGTTCTGCATTTCCCAGGGGAGGACTGGCACACGCTTATGGACAGTGCTGTTGTATAAGCCTTATGTTCTCTAGAAACAAGGCCGTAAAAAAATCAACTGTAACAGAAAAAGCTTGTTCGTGTTAATGCTAAAGAGTGCAGCCCATCAAAGAGCACAATAAGCAAATGAAACCCATGGCATAAAATACCGTTGCTTAAAAAATCTGTGATGGATGGTCTTAGTTAAAATAATGTGCTGGAAAAGGAAAACATGAAACCTAAATAGTTTCAGTGATCACATTAGCACAAGCCCAGCCTCATGCTGATAGTGAAGCAGGTGAGGCTGTGCTTCCAAAGCAGCCTGGGGCAGTCAGAGCTGCTACAGTCCCACTGATCAGTCAGTGACACAGGCCAGGATGTGGTGACACAGGTTGTATCCTCCTGGTGAGGCTCTAAACAGGGGGACCTCCTCTGACCTGCCTGTAGGGACCAGCTCTCTTCTGTGTATTGCTGTGAGCTGCTCTGAGCCCCATCCAGGAGAGTCCTGTGCCAGCGATACCATCTGACTGTGCCAGAGAGCTGAGCACTGAGCAGTTGTGTTAAGTTCTGCAGTTACACATGGGAGGCTGTGGTACAGCCTTGGGCTTGCTGGTTTACTCCTGTAGCTGCCCTTCCTCCTGCCAGGAGCTGTGTTCCACCCCTTGTTCCTGTGTTGGAACATTTCAGTTTACTAAGCTGGCCTAAAAATATGACTAAATGGAGGGCTCCTGAGTGCCAGCATGGCCTCAGGCAGGCTGCAGGGCTATGGTAGTGATTAGATGGGCTTGGGCTGTGCCAGAGGTGCAGCCTGGCAGCAGCAAACACTGCCATGGGGTGAGAGCTGAGCAGGGAGAGGAGCTGAGCCCCCTGTGCCATGCTCAGTGACAGCTCCTGTCTCAGCTGCACTCTGAAAGGCAGTGCAGGAGTGGACAGCTGGCTCCTTGAACTGCCTTCCCTTCCTTCTGCCCGACCATAACGCACAGGGAAAAAGTACCCCCTGAGCTGGAGGGCGTGCAGGGGAGGGAGGGCTCCATTCCTGCTGCTTTCATTAAAACACTTCTAAATATCAAAAATACTTTGCCATGATTTTGCTAAATTGTTTCTGCAGTGCTTCTAATGAAAAGTGTTGTGCATATCATCGTTCTAGCGTGTGGCACATCGGTGACAGCTAAGTTGCTTCCAAGTATTTGCTATTTAAGATAAATTAGTTTTCCTCAGTATCTGGAAAACTCTCCCAAATTTGTGTAACTGCTTTGGAATGGAATGAGTGAACTGCTGTCAAACAGACTGGCATTGCTTTGGAACATGGCAGGGCCCTCATGTTCTGTGGCATCCCTGATGGAGAGGGCAAGTTTCCTCTTCATACCAGGGAATGACTGGAATTAAAATCCAACAGCTGTGTAGATTCATATGTGGTATCAATACTTCTGGTTCTTGCACTTTTCTCTGCTTTAAAATGTATAGATACAGGTTAAGGGTCGAGTGTGGAGATTGAGGCCTCAGCCACCTCTGTTCCATTCAGGTTTACTAGTGTGACAGATGCATGCATGTTTTCTCTTAAGGATGGAAACCTGCAACACAAGGCATCACTAACAGTCACATCAATAGTTCTTTAGCTCCCAACTTTTCCTCAGATGCAGCTTTTCAATGGAAAGCATGAAGCAAACTGTCTTCTTGCTCAACAGAGCAGTTCCCTGTTTGCTTCCAGAGCCATATCTGCTGCTCTACAGCCATAAAGTTATTTGAGTACACCTCAGGCATTTCAAAGTGGCAGATATATTAGACCAAAGTAGAAGCAATTACATAGGGAAATAAAGAAGCAAAGTTCAGGGTAGCATCAAAGAACGGAAGATTATAGTGTGGATGCAGATCGGTTCTGGGTACAGGACTTCTGCTGCTGTCAGTAGCTTGTGCTTGTTACACTTTGTAATACTGGCATATTGAAACTTCCCATGACTTCCCACTGAGGTCTGTTTTCTTCTTGTGGATTTTTTGCCCAAAATATAATAGGGAAAAGAATAATGAAAGAAAATAAGGTGTGTAAAATAGCCTCTTTGAGATGGGATCAGTCAGGTCCTCAGTTCAGTTCCTTTTTGAAACAGAATGTGATTCAAGTTCCTAATGTCTCAATATTGTGTTTTTAAGGTTGTATGTAAAAACAAACCATCCCTCACTGGTAAAGCTCTTAAAAACCTGAGCACTTGTTTTCATATCAGTTTTAACTTGTGTACATGCACAGATCAGCACATTCATCTCAGAGACTGCCGTTTGTAAGAATGAAGTTCTCCATGTGTGAAACAGGCCAGAAAGGGCAATGAAAGTGTCAGGGTTAAAGTAGCACGTTAATGGGAAAGGGTGAGTTTCAAATGTGTACAACAGGGGCTGATGGGAATCTTGGCTGGGGTGGCATTTCCCTGCTTTTAACAACAGAGGTGATTGAGTTTTGTGTTTTAAATCAGGAAAGCCAGGTGTGAGAGGAGCATGGCAGTGGCCCCTGGCAAGGCAGAGAGCCCAGTGTAAGCTATTTGTAAAGGTTCTGAAGCTACAGAGTGCACCGAGGAAAACAGTTTTCCAGGGCAGTAAGAATGGTATTATCATTTAAAGAGGTTTTATCCTACAATAAAACCCCTCTGCTATTTCTAAGGCCAAAGGAGCAGCCAAAAGCCCTATCTAGCCTTTAAAAGATAGCAACCTGACAGAGTCCTGCGGGATATGTGATTGTGGTTCTGATCCCACAGGGAGAGTAAGGTGAAGAACAGCAAGATTAGGGTTTCTAGAGCAGTTAAGGAAGATGTAGCTCTCTTTTCTGTGTGGACCTTGCAAAAATTACTAGCTTCCCGTAACAAACACAGCAGTTACTGTGTGGCTTCCACAGTCCAACACAGACTCAGTTGGCCTTGTTACTACTCTCGGGTGGTTTAGTTGGGTTTTTCTCAATTAAAAAGAGAACTGGTGTGGAGCAGCAATTAAACAACAATCAAATCCAGTAAGTCATTAGGATTTGTCTGTGGTCAGCCAGCATCCTGGAAGGGCTGTTCAGGAAGTGTTTAGCAACCTGGCTCTACCATGGCTTGTAACAAGAGGGAGATGACTTCCAAAAATAGGCTTGCTCTGTGCCTGCAGCATGGATTAAGTGTCTGGAGTACCCGATGTGCCTGGGGACAGCTGCTCCAGCCTGGGATCACTGCTGGTTCTGGGGGGATTTGTTACCCTCTCAGCTAAAACTCAGGTGCTGCAAACTCCCATCTCAAACCATCGCAGCTACTGGTGAGTGCCAGGGTCTGGTGGTGACTAATGTCAAGTTCTTGTCTCAGCAACATCACTTGTAAATAGGATCTGTCTTCAGCAGCAGGCTTTGGGGTTCTGCTCTGACATTAACTCCCCTACAACTAACCCAGCTCTCAATTTCTCTTGCTTGGTTAATAGACCCAAAGCAAAAAGACTGAATTAATTACAAGCTGCAGAGAGAAAAATGTCTTGGCCAAGAGGGAATAAACTTTCGGTTCCAAACACGTACAGTATATTCAAAACAAAGCCTCACTGGCAAAGCAATGGCAAAACAATGGTGCCTAGAAATATGACTGCTGGGGTAGAAAGTGAAGTACCAGAAAAGCTTTCTCCTGTTAAGGCCAGTTATAAAAAGCCTTCTTCATTGTTTGGCAAAGTCTTTCTTAGAAAGTGTGTCTTTTAAGGGAGGTGCTTGAGCTCTGGGAGAGCAGAGCAATGGGTGTGAGCCCCGGGCTCCTGAGGAGCAGGGGTTCACACGTGGGGCTGAAGACCAGGGGCTTCAAGCATGACTTTATTTTGGATTGGAATGACTGTAACCTGAAAGATGGGGAGGACAAGAGAAGGTGCTTTCCATGAAAGATGGAAAGTGAGAGGTGCGGTTGCATTGCATCTTCCATCGTTGTAATTGCCACCTACTGTTTTGAGGGACCTTGTGGTTTCTTTATACATTTATACATTTATCCAGATTTCGTAACCAAGCACCACCAGCTGAATAGCACATACTGTGCTCGGCTGTTTCGAGAAACTGTTGTCTTTTGATTTTGCTCTTACCTACACTGCACTGCAGACTTCCTCAAAACGTGGTTTCCTGGTTAATAGTTGTCTCTTTAGGAGACAGTTGCAGCAGAACACACTTCAAGATTTGAGACGTGACCAGTAACCCAGTGTGTTGTAAAAACCAAAATACATTGGCTGGAGTAGCATGAAATTGCTGTAGTTTTCTAGTGAAGGAGAATAAGTTGGTTAAAGAAAGGCCAAGAGTGTTTGAGGGGGGAAAGCCTCAACGTCTCTGAACTAACAGCATGCATTTCCTTGAAGTCTGTGAAGTGCTTTGGGGCCTGTCTGGATGAAACGCTTTATCTGTAAGTCATTTTACTTGGCTTAGTTGTGAATCCAGGCAGGGATCTCATCACACGAGGGTTATCATTTCTCCCATATTTCTCCCTCCCCACCAGGCAAAGGCTTACCAACTTCTCGTCCATTTTCCGTAGTGCCTCAGGCTTCTGTGTACACTAGCATGAGATCTTGTGTTTCTTGAAAGCATCACTAGTGTGAAGGGACTTGAACCAGCTCCATGAGCACATTGTCTTGTTGGGATATTTCTTCATACTTGAAATCTGGGTCACGTCCCAGTAAGGAAATGTGCTGATGAAATGTGACTGGCATTATTTATCTAAAAGGAAACGGAAGAAATACTTGGGTTTGACTTCTCTTTCTGTGGATCTGTCTGCTGTGCTCCAGCTTGTGTGTCCTGAAATCCTTGGGAGAAGTGAGCACAGTTTCTCAGCAGTGAGGTCTGCGTTATCTGAGCTGGTTGACGGTGGGACGCTGAACCTGCCACTGGTATCTCACAAATTCAAAGCCAGACATCAGTTGTCACTGATGCTGTTAGATTTGGGGATGGTTCCCAGCTTTGTGTGTGTTGGGCACATATCCATCTCTGTCTACGGCATATACAGCACATGTTGACACTCAAAATCTCGAAGAAAGAAACAAATGTTACTGCCTTCTTGGATTTGTGTAAGAAATGTTTCAAGAAATGCTGTGGAAGCAATGCAGGAAGAACGTTGTGGTGGTTAATGGGATGTATTCCATAGCATTTTTCAGCATGCTTTGTTTTGCAGTGTGAATTTTTCACACTCGCTGGTCATCAGCCCCGTGATGGCCAAAGCTGATGTATGGGTACAGGGAGCCTTATGCTGTGTAGCTCCATCACTTGGGAAGGAGGTGTGCTATGGCAGCAGGAAAACATACTCCCTCAACACAGGCCATGTCCACTAGGGGAGGTTAATGTCACCTGTAGCAACAGAAGCTCTCTTGTTGAGGGTCCCAGCAGAGCTGATGCGATAGAATTGTAGAATCAGCCAGGTTGGGAAAGACTTTTCCCCCAGCCCTGCCAAGGCTACCCCTGCCCCATGGCACTGAGGCCTCGTCTCCATGGAGTGTGAACACTTGCAGGGACGGTGACTGCAGCCCTGCCCTGGGCAGCCTGTTCCAATGCCTGAGCACCCTTTGGAGAAGGAACTGTTCCACAGCTCCATCTAAACCTGCCCTGGTGCAGCTTGAGGCCAGTTCCTCTTCCATTTATCTGTCATCTCAGCACTATGGAGGATGGCTGGGTGAGTGCCCAAGCTCTCTCCAGCTCTGGATATCCCTTTTGGTGGTGCTGGGGAACTTGGGACCTTCTCCAAGGTCCAGGGAGGGTTTGTAGCCTCTGGTCTGCCTGGGAAAGGCCTGGGCATTGCAGTGTGAGAGAAACTGATGAAAGAGAAAAACAAATGCATCCTTTCCATCCAGTGTTCCAATGTATCAGGAAGTCTTAAACCCTGTAATTAGATGTGCCTCACCTCATTTTTCTGTAGTAATTCAGGGAAAAGCAGGTAAAGCAGTAGTACTGCATGTGGTGGGATAGTTCCCCAAGTGAAAAGCTCAAGGAGGCATGCTCTTAGAGAAGTGAGTCATTCCCAGGAATGTCTCTTCTGTAGGTACACCCTATCGGTGCCATGGAATAACAAAAGTACTTACAGGGTGGTGTGCCTGACAGCTTGGAGTGTGGGGATGCAGAGAAATGGGGGTTTACTGCAGCTGTAGCTCCTCTGCTGCTGCTCTTTAACAGCTCCTTCATTCCTTATTTGCCTGTGTCACACGCTGTTCAGTGAGAATTCCATTTAGTCCCTCTTTGCTGTTATTTCTCTTTTGAAGAATGAGGGGTTTCTTCCCCCCACTTTCTGGGTTTACTGGAACTGCAGAAGGAATTCAGGAAAGAAGGGGGTTTGAGAGTTTAACACATGTAGAACAGAAACATCAGTTGAGTCTTTAAATGTTCAGCGTATTTGCTGCTCATGCATTTAGTTGGCTTCAGGTTCACGATGTTGTAGTGATAGTTCAGTATCAACTTTTCTCAATGAGGAGGAATTAGAGGGCTGCACAGAGGGAGGGTTTTGAGCTGCAGGCTCCAGAAAGAGAATCTGTTGAAAGAGAACTGAAGAGCAGAAGTCAGTTGGGGTGGTTTGGTGTGATCCCCCCATGCACTGACTGTTGGGCTGTTGTCCCAGTGCAGGACCCAAGCACAGCTCCAATGGGTGGCTGTGGCTGTCTGTGGTCACGCAGCCCTTCAGGGGCTCACACTGATGGCAGGAGCAGGGAGACCCAGACTGAGTGAGCCTGGGGAAGGAAATCACCTATGTGTTTAGACTTCAGTGCTTTGACTGAGAGTGTGTGGAGCATCTTAGTCCGCATTGTGCTGCTTTCAGGAAAGAAACACGGCTGTAAGTCGAAACCTATCCATGCCAAAGATCTCAGGAATCAGGAAAGCAAACTTCTGGCACTGAGAGGATAGTAGGGAACTGTTGCTAAGTCCATTAGAGATATTTATAACCCCAGGCTTGATACCTAGGGTGTGAAATGAGCCAAAGAACTCTGGCAGCAGTGTACAGATGAGTTGAATGGTTCCTTGCTGGATAAATACATACTCGCCATTGACAGACATTACATTGGTTCATCTTGTGCCTGCCTGATAGTTCTTTCAGTTCTAGAAAAATTGGGCAACTTGCAATGTAGCAAATGAAGCAAGAGTTTCATTCTCACACTGGAATCTCACTGGTGTCAGTCGTCTTTCAGTGTCTTACATATTCCCCTTATGTTTTAAGCCTGCTGTTTCACACAGTCATGTTGCAGGGTGTTTTCCAGGTTTTCAAAATGTATAAGCAACATTTTAATGAATGTGCTTTACTTCTTTGAAAATAGGAAATCCCTCTGCATTTTAATGTCATTTACTTAACTCCTAACTCCCCATGGGAAGCAGTTGTTCATCCTCTATCAAAAACTTGGAGCAATTCAGTGTAGCTCTCTTCTCACCTTACAAAGTCTTATGAACTTGGTGAATAAGAATCAAGAATCTCACTCGTGTACACATTTATATATTCAACACCTATTTTGGGGATGAGACATCTCTCTGACTGCTGCTGTTGTGTGTAACACACCCTTTGCAGATTGCTGCTAGCACAGGGGGTTGACTGTAGTTTCTGCAGTTGGAGTAGCTTGAGACCACAGGTGGTTAATTAAAACTTCACCTGGCAGCACTTTGTGAGACAGCAAAGTGGAGATGCAGGTTCTGGTAATGGGCAGGGTTAGTTCATGTCTTGCTATAGGAATGTTTCTCTTTACTTTCCTGGTGCAAAGAGAAGGAACAGGAAATGGGACTAAAATCTCTGGGATTATTTTCATTATTTCTCTGCATCACTTTTCCTCCATGGGCAGTGGATCCTTTTAAACAAAGTGCGAATTTTATTGCAAATAGTAGTGATGAAAAGATGCTCTCGTGGATTTGGGAATTTTAACACTTCTGTTCCGAGAGGACACAAGGTCGTGAGAACCAGTTTTTGTCAATGTAGACTATGGTTTTCTGTTGTCTTCCCTTGAACCTCACATGCCAGTCCACTTCCACTGTAGCTTTGTCATTTAGGAATCTTGACTTCCCCTTTCTTGTCTGAAAACAGTTGTTGTATGATCTGCTGATGGAAAGTGCTGGACATGTGCCTCTGAAAACTGAAATCCCATGTTTGCTGGCAGTTAAATATTGTATGTAACTGAAGTACTTCACTCTTGAAAATACCACTTGAGCACTTCTTCTGCTAAGCCTTCCAGCAGTGGTGTCAGTAGTTATTGTATTCCTCATTAGCTGTGAACAGCTTTTGAAAGCTATTATCCTAGTGTGTCTGTGTCTGAATCATTCCAGTGCCACCATTGCCTTTTCCTGAACAGAAGAGCTGTTGTGACATTGCTTGTATTTTAAACGTTGCAGACTATTTATTCTGTCTCTTCAGCAATAAGATGCCTGCTAAATGAACTTCAGAAAAGCAAATACCCATTCCCATCAGGATAAGCATATGCTTTCCTTTAAAAAAAAATGCTTTTTGCCATGAGTTCTGCTGGGAAATGCCTGTTAGTGGCTTATCAGTGTTTCTGTGCAGTACAGCTCGCAGGGATTTCTTACTGATGCTTTTTTCTGCTCCTGATCCCGTCTGTGCGTAATTTTAAGCACAGGAGTAGCCCCATTCAAATCGACCTGAGTGTGAGCTTCCGTCAGCTGGAGAGGTGTCCCTCAGTCCAGAAGAGCAGTTATATTTGGCTGTACCAGCAGTCCAGTTAAAGGTTAGAGATAAATGGGACACATTCCCTGGAATGGTCCTTTAGTCAGCTTTAATAAGTATCACCCTTGCACAAGTTTCACTGTGGCTGGATCTTATCCCCAGATAGAGTTGTATCGAAGATCAATCGTGGATTCTGTTGTTGGGCTGCTGTACCCTCACCAAGCTGAATGCACAGTCTTATTTCATTTCTTCTTCTGTGAACACTTGACATGAATATAGATTTATGCCTCAGCTCAAATTTAATGTGGAGACTTAAAATGAAGTATTTTGAGGAGCACAGGGCTGGAAAGGGCTGCCTAGGTCATTGGCTTTAGTCACTTGATGCTGAAAACCCCAGCTATCACACAATCCTCATCTTAAAAGCAGGTAGAATTTTTGTTCCTACTACTTGGATTGGAGGGTTATGCAAACCCCTCATTGATCTAATGCTTAGATGTATCCACAGCCAGATTATACTCATTTGTTCTTCTGCCAGTGTTATGCTTTAACTTAAATAGCTCTTCTCTTTGATTTAAATTAAGCCATCTACATGATGTAAAAGCTTAGTGCATCAGAACACTGTCAGTGTTATATAATGTTTTGAATTCATGATCTGGAGCTCAGTTCTTTTCTTCAATGACTAACGTATTCCTGGTGGTTTTTCCTTTTATAGCTTTACATGTGGTACACAGGAAAATGAGGCTGAGAACGCGGAAAGCTTCTCAGCAGTCGAATCAGATCCACACGCCACGTGCTTTGAGGGCAAAGAGGAAACACTCGGAGGTGGAGGAGAGCTTACCTGTCAGTGGAGGCAGGCCCGCCAAGAATGACACCGGCCTGCTGTCGTCCATCAAGAAGTTCATCAAAGGAAGCACGGCCAAGGTATGCACCAGTGAGCTGCTGCTTCTGCTGTTTCACTGGGGCATGTTCAGTTAAATTTGATTTAAAACGTTTCTATGAGAAACTATTCTTAATGTGGTGGAAGCAAAAGATGTTTGTCAAGAGTTAGAAGACAGCAAGCCCCTGTGACGGATGAAACAGGTATTAAACAACTCAAAGCAGGTCTGGAAAGCCTACAGGAGTCAGTGGTAGGTGTGTTTAAGGCAGCTCAGGAAGGCCTAGGATTTACCACCAAGATATTGCTTTCTGAAAATGTTGACTGTTACATTCAGTAGATTTTTAAGTTCTGTCTGAAACATTCCCAAAACTTGGGAATTACCGGAATTGGCAACTAAGAAAAGCAGCTGTGTAAGCATGAAGTTACTCAGTATTTTAGCAATTTGATTCACAGTTGTTTAGGAGTTCCTCAATCAATAAAGGTCAAACCTCACAAGTTCAACTGTCCTAACATCGTTGTGACTACTCAGTGTATTACTACTGTGAATGCTGCCCCACAGTGGGTCAGACCCAAACGCTGTCAGGGCTAAACCACTACATCTTAGCTGTCTTCATCCAGAAACCCCAACCTTACTCATTTTCACTTGTTGCATGTATGTTTTGAGGGTGAAATTTTTACACACAGACACACACACACATACATGTAACTTTGATAGGCTGAATGTAACCTTGCAATTGCTTCCGAAACCTTCAAGAAACTGGGTTTTTTTTCTGTGAAGGGAGGCCAGTTGAAAAAGGAAGTTTCATTTGGTCACAGGAGCCCAGCCATTGCCACTATGTAGCTGTAAATTGTAAAGAAGAGTAGCCAAGAAGTCAGAACTGAATTAAAATGTATCCCAAAGTAACTAGATGATTGAACCAAGTGTTGAAACTGTAACTTCGTAACAAGCTGAAGTTGAAATAACTTCAATTAAAGTAACAGTGTCTTCCTAAATTGTACAACTAGAGTGAAAGTTCATGTTTCATGGCATGTGCTAACTCCCATAGAAACACTGAGGTATCCGCAAAGGACCAGTGCAGTGAGGAGAAACGGTTAAATCACTTACATCTCGGTTTTCATTAAGGCACAACAATTAATCTCTTCTGCATTCACCATCGATAATGTAGCTCAGCAGTGCAACAGTTTGGCCTCAAACCCACTGCAACAAATGCTGAAATCTAAGCAAAACATTTGAGGCTGGAATTTTAAGATAAGGGAAGTATGTCTGCTTTTCCTTCCCTTTGTCTCTGGGAGGCTGGGTTCACTTTCCCTCTCCCCCGCTTCTCTTCCTCTCCCAAAGTTTTGGATTACATTTTGTTCTTTATTTCCTTGACAGGTTTTTTAATATAAAGTGTCCACATTTTCCTCTCTTTCCTTTCATGTCCTCTCCTAGCAGGACTTGGAGTGGTTCCAGTGGCATTAGCATGGCACGATATTGATAGTGCCGGGCTATCTTCCAGAGTGCTAATGACTTAACCAAGTAGTCTGGAGGCTGCCATGGAAACGTTATAACTCTGCGATAGTGCACGGGTATGACTTGCGGAGCAGCTCCTTTCTGGGTGTGCACTGAGTGGATGTGGATTTACAGCAATAAATGTCTTTGGAACAAGTATATCTTGGTTGTGATCATAGTCGCAGGTCATTATCTGGTGTGGTAAAGATGTCTTATTGGAAATACTCCTCAAACAAACAGACCCTGAAAAAGCCTCAAGCTATTTAAGTTGGAGAAACCAGAGACCAACATATGGCTCTGAGTGTGGATGGTGACAGCTCTGGTCTTGAAGTCCTTTACTAACACACAGCTCACTGGCAAGTCAGCAATAGCGCGGAGAGCACAGCAGTGTTTGTCATTTCCAAAATGTCAGATCTGATACACCAGAAAAACCAATACATGGGTGCCTGTGGGGAGTCCTATGAACACTCCTAAATATTAATACTGGAGTTGCTGTAGAGGTTCCTCTAAACTTGTCTGATCTGGGGCTCTAGCGCTAGCACTGTCAGACGTTGCACTGACTTTGAACATGTCATACTTCAGACTCGGTGTAGTCCATTCTGTGATACCCATGGTGTTTCTGAATCAGCCTAACAGCAAACAACATGTTTGTGTTGGTGTGACATCACCGTGTTTCTTATGACACACTTATTGATCATAATGGGTTATACTGAGTTGAATAGATCATAGAATTCAAATAGATTGTTATATAAATACATAAAATAATACATTTAACCCTATATCTGTCCAATTAAATTTTCAGTGTATGGAACAAGTAACACAATAACATCATCTATGATCTCACCGTTGAATTCTATTGACCAGTACAACAGAGGCACAGCAGTGGGAGCTCTCTGACCACGTTGTGACACCTCCTCTTCTGGAGCATGAGAGGGGCCTCCCGAGTCTGTTAGTTCTTCCTGCCTCTGCTGGTACCTGTTGCCAGTGTAATTACTGGAGTGTTTCCACACTTGTTTTCTATAAAGCAGAACAAGAACACAACTCATTTTATGAAGGCCGTTTGATAGCTTTTACAAGTGGATTTCCCTCATTTTGCCCAGTGTTAACTTTTGCACAGATGTCCTAGAAGCTGCGCTGCCATCCTGTTCTTGTATCAGATCAGGGAGACACATGTCAGCCCACTTCCATGTGTGTTAGTATTTCTCTCAGCCACTGTACTCTTCTCATGGGCTGTAGGTTAAATTTTCTACAAGATCCATTTACCTTTTTTTTTTGGAGCACACAAAACCTTTTTTCTTTTAAAAGCTGTGAAACTGCAGCTCCAGGAGAGTAATTCTGTAACTCTGAAATGGAGATGTTCATTAACTTTGGTATGGTCTATGCCCTCATTTATTTTGATATGTAATTCATTTTGCATTGTCTCACAGCTCACATTTCAGTGTCCTCTGTATGGTTCTGCTTTAGATCTCAGATTGATTTTTTATTAAGCTGTAGTAGGTGCTTTAGGAGCAAAAGGGGAAGACCTGTCTTGAAATCATAGAATACACTCATAGAATGGTTTGGGTCTGAAACGTGTGCCTATACATATACTCATGCACAGAAAACGGGCAAAAATGTTTGGTTCTATATCATTCATGCAAATGCCACAGGGAAGAAGAGCCATTTACTTAAGGTGAGAAGACTCACTGGGCCATAACCCTTGTCTACAATGTTTTTAACAGCTGAGTTTTGCCATCTGATAGGGATTGGATAGCAGCAGATTCTGTCCATATATACAGCTGAGGAACCCACTTTGTATAGAGAGCGTGGAAGAGACCTCCACATTGGCTATTGTAAACTTTACTTCCTGGATGTCTCACAGGCAGAGAAATCAAGTTCCATGTAATTTTAGTTGCCTTGTACCTACAGATCCCAAGCTGCACAGCACTTAGGTATTTATAAACGGGCTATCCAGAGAAATAGCACTTAAAGACAATTTTTCTGCTATAGAAGTTCCAGGTTTTCTTTCCTGCTATTTTGCTATTTACCTTGAGCTGTGTCAGTTTAAATATCCAGCTGGCCAGATACATGTTGCATGTTGTGCATCTGCAAGTGGAACAGTAAATGGATCTTTCGTGAAACTTTCTCTAAGAGCTGACATTTTCTGGTAGTATCCACTGGAGAAAAGAAGCACTATTCAGTATGTTCCTTTTTTATCTCCTTTTCTATTTTAAGGAAGAAAGAGAAAATCCTGCAAAAAGAAGTAGGATCGAGCGGGATATCGATAACAACTTGATAACATCCACACCTCAAGCAGGAGAAAAGCCTAACAAACAGATCTCTCGAGTGCGACGGAAAAGTCAGATGAATGGAGGTTTGTGAACACTCTAATCCTGTGTTGCTGCAGTAGTTGTACAGACGGCTCAGAAATCTGTTACTGGGAAGTAAATAACTTCTCTTTATTCCAGGCTCAGAGCTGTGTCTTATAGCTCAGCCCTGAGATGGCAATTTCTAGGTCTAGGATGTACCTTGCTGCACATGCACATTTATGGAAAACCTTCACTGTTATGTGTTGGTTTGTAATGTGAAGATTTATTCTATGTCCTTTGTTATCTGTGATAACAACTAAAAAGTATTTTACTTCATAACTGTATTTGTGTGTGTATGTGGGAAACGTTAATTACAGGGAAGTTTAGAGGTTCCAGACACTGGAGTTCACTGACACTTTCTCTTGCCTCCATCTAGTGGAACCCCACTGATACTGTCAGCTGTGTGCTGGGAAGGATGCACAGCAGCTTAAAGTGTCTTCCATTGTCAGGCTCATTTAAAGGATTTAAACTTCTGCTGTTTGTTAATGTGTAACATAATTTCTATAAACAACGAGTGCTTCCTAATTTGTAGGGCTGAGATGGTGCTAAATTTTTATCTTGAGACTGAGTGGCTGCTTTGTTGTTGTTGTTCTTGCCCAAGTTGAACTGTAAACATGAGGGATCTTTCATAATGAAAACGATACTGATTAAAGGGAGGATGTGTGAAAACCAGAAGTGTGGTATTGTACCTCATGAGTTTTCTTTTACAGAAGCTGGAAGTTATGAAATGACAAACCAACATGTAAAGCAAAATGGGAAACTAGAAGATAATCCTGCCACAGGCAGCCCCCCCCGAACCACGTTATTGGGAACCATATTTTCTCCTGTTTTCAATTTTTTTTCACCAGCAAATAAAAATGGTGAGTATTATCTGAATAGCCAATCGTGTCTAAGCTCAGAATAATAGGGGGGTTTTAAGAACAAGCTGTTTTGAGTGGCAGTACACTTCATGAGTTGATTTACAGACCAGGAGTAACTACTACCTGATAAAGGGCTCCGTAAGTCCTTGAAGGGTTGATAATAAAAGCAGCAATAAGTTTATATGCCTTAGGCTGTTTCTTTTGTAGGTGTAAGTACCCAGTGGGTGGTATATCTTTCATTTTAAAAAATATAATAATAATTGGTATTAAGTTCCTTGTCCCAAACATAAGAGGTATTTGTCATGACCTTCATTTTGGGTCTTATTTTTGTAACAAAAAAGGGTCAGATGTGGTTATCTTTAATTATTCTGAAACTATTTGCTTGTGTGGTCAGTAATATCAGCATTCTGATGGGTAACTCAACCTGATAATGACTGTGGATGTACTGAAATCTTAATCCAGGAACATCAGGATCAGATTCTCCAGGACAAGCTGTTGAAGCTGAAGAGATAGTTAAACAGCTTGATATGGAACAGGTTGATGAGATTACCACAAGTACTGCAACATCAACCAACGGGGCAGCTTACACAAGCCAAGCAGTGCAGGTCAGGCCCACTGTCAACAATGGTTTGGAAGAGGTGGAGGAAACAAATGACCGGGACCTGCCACCACTTACAGGTAAGAAACCTGTTCTTGCCTTGCACTCACGTAGGAGCTGTGTGCGATTTGTACTCTCAGGGAAACTCCACCACCTGCATTCTCTAGAAACTAGTATTTCACATTTGCTTAGGGCGTGCAAACAGTAGAACAGTGATTTTTATTCTAATAGACAAACCTGGTTTATGCACCAAAGACACAGTTTTGTCAAAGCTTATCATTCCCAGTACGGCTCAGTAGACTTCATAATACTTCTTCAGATGAAACAAAGATTCCGGAATAAATACGAAAGCTTTCCACCGCATTAGAAATGCACATCCTGGGCTTGGTGATCACAAAAGAGCAATTTGCAGCATTTTGATCTCTTATATTAGAACTTCCAGGGAAGTGAATTTAACCTGTGCGTAGAGGGTCTGCTGCAGGATACATGGGTTTGGTCCAGACCTTCTGATCTGGTATTGTTGCTGAGGGATCCTCTGGAAACACAGCTGTGGGAGCTGCTGGTAGAAGAGCCATGCTACCTTCTTAGGCTGGCATGTGCATCTAGGGAGTTGCCACCACCAGAGGCTGTGTGGGGTCTCCCAGCTCGGCCAGATCATGATGTTCTGTGGCATGAGAGGACACTGGGCTCTCGGGTGGCTTCCTTGGGAGCAGTGCATGCCCCCCCCCCGCCAGACACATGGGGACAGAGGGTGGGCTGCAGGGAGAGATTTCCACTGCTATCTGAGGCACTGGCGTACCAAGGGCACACTGTCACTTCTGCAGACTGCACTAATAAGACCAGCTCTTGTGGTGTTTTGTTTTATTTTTTGGTTTGGTCATTTTCGTTGAATTTTAGCACCAGTATCTCCAGACAGTGGCTACTCATCAGCCCATGCAGAAGCTACCTATGAAGAAGACTGGGAAGTCTTTGATCCGTAAGTGCTAATGTTTGTACTGCAAATACTAAATTGGTGGGTTTGGGTGTTGGACTAAGGCATTCTTATTTAAGTTGGAAGATTTTTATATTATGGAATTGAATTCCAAAAGCTCTTAACTTAAAAAAATAAGTGTATATTGATGTGGGGTTTTTTTCAATTTAAAATACTTCTTGTGCAGCCTTAAATATTTGAAATGTTAAGTTGGGCTTCAACATAATGTAATGAATATGAGATACATATCTACAGTCAAATCTGTATTCTTTCCAGGTATTATTTCATCAAACACGTTCCACCACTAACAGAAGAACAACTGAACAGGAAGCCAGCTCTTCCACTGAAAACAAGAAGCACACCAGAATTCTCCTTAGTTCTAGACTTGGTAAGTATCTTTATAAACAACGTTCCAAAAGCAGGGGCTCTGTAGCATTTCTGTCATTTTGTTTGTTGCTGAAATTAGAAGTGTTTGCTTTCAACAAAAAGGCTTTGTCAGTGTTACACAATTTTCAGTTAAATATAGTTTGCATTGGGAAAAGATGATAGTGGCAAGAGCAGAAAGCTTGCTGTGCAGGCTGTGTGCTTACCATCCTGCCTGAAGAAAAGCATTACAATTCTTATTGTCTCAAACAAAGAGTTATCTGTCCCCATAAAGCTTTCCTAAATCCAGTGTGGGAAAACTGAGATGGAACAACTGGGAAAATTCAGCTTCATGTCTTACATCAAGATTGATCAAGAACAAATCTTTTAAGTCTTACAACATTTTTATTCTCAGAGGTCACAAATTGATTTTTCAAATATCCATAGAAAATACATTTGTCTTGATAATGCTTTCTCTTTGTCCCCCTGTTTTAAAAGTTGTTTCAGAGCCTGCTAATGATAGCAGGAACATTAGTTTAGTTTATCATGCCCAGCATCACTTGGCATGTGCTCCAGTGCCCATATAAACAGATACATTATTCACAATGATGGGTGCAGGTTTGACTGACAGGAGACTACAAAATGTAGAGATCTGCTTAGAACTGTGCCCCCAGCTCATAGTTGTAAGTGATTTAAAAAACCCCGCAAGAATAATGAATTCATTCATTCTAAGAGTTCTTCAATTGTGACAGCACTTGCATAAAAATATTTTCCAGACTAAATAAACTTACCTTAAAATGAGCATAAAAATCCAGAAACTCACTTCTATTTTTAATATTCCTTTCACAATGTTTTCCTTCCTTTATGCCATCTTTTCTTGTTTTAATAGGATGAAACATTAGTGCACTGTAGTCTAAATGAATTAGAAGATGCTGCACTCACTTTTCCAGTTCTTTTTCAAGATGTCATTTACCAGGTAATTACTGTGCATGAAAAAATATGGAGCTTTTATTTTGTTGAACATGGGAATTCTTGCTGTGTGTATTTGTTACCATCTTGTTTCAAGAGAAGTAAGAAACTGTCTAGCATTTAACAACCGTCTGGTTATAAATGTATTGGCTTTGGCAGATTGGGTTGTCCTGGGTTAGACTTGCTGCAGATGAAGGCAGGAACACCAACAGTTTAGCCATTCCCCTGGAGCAGCTTCTCACCAACTATTAACATTCCTTCTTTGCCAGGGAAAAGCAGCCCACATTGGCTGAGCATTTCTCTCTGTAGAGAAGACATCTTCAGAACCTGATGCTGAGTAGGTTCTGTCCAGTTATCAGTCTTGTTGCACACTTCACCTGTGCCACTTCTACTTCATTCCTCCCTGGTAGTGTACCCAGTCTGCTGGGTATTAGCGTGATTTGACTGTCTTGTGGGGGACTGCTAGGGTTCAGTTTTGTTCTGCCTCAGGAGATGATTGCTGTGTGTGTCTTACATTGACCTGCCGTAGAGGAACAAGTGGAAAGAAGAAACTGTCTTCCAGCAACTACCAGAGATGCTGCACTGATCCAGGCTGTTCTCAGCTCCTTTTGTGGGGTGTACATGGGAGCAGCCACAGCTTCCCCACCATGTGGCTCACACGATATTGGACCCCACTGTAGTATCTTTGAAGAATGAGGCAGTCATCAGACACCTTAAAAGGACACTTGTCCAGATATTTTTCCTGAATCTAAAAGTGCTTTTGTTTGCTGTTGGATATAAACCCCTTTGGAATCTGGAATAATCTTAAACATGGGTTTATCTTATCACTTAGTTGGCGATGGCCATGCACAGTTTCTTCCCAGGATGACCTTGAAAGGAGCCTCAGAAGTAGCTCTTTAGAGGCTCTTGACACTGCTAACAGAATCAGGAAGACTAAAGCTTCAGTTTTTTTCCTTCTTTCTCTTAGATCTCAGTATGATTCAAGTACTTTCTGTCTATAACCGGCTCTTTTAGTGACTGTGTGTTTATGCTTTTGCCTTTAGGAAATTGAAGTCAATGGAGAGAGTGACTTGCAATATTTCTAAAGCTTTATTCAGTGGCATTGTACACAAGCCTGTATAACCCTTGACACAGTACAGCTACTGTGTGGGTCCTGGAGTTTTCCCTTAAGCTCTCTCTGGAGTCCAGCCTGGATTTGCTGAGGAATAGTAGCTTCTAGCAGGCCTGAGAAAGTCAGCTGCTATATTCAAGCACACTCTCCTGGTTGCTATTTGGTTTTGCTGCTTTTTCATCACACTAGACCCTGACAAACATTCATCTCTTACTAGGTAACAGCTAATAAGCAAGATGAGTGTCTTAAGGATATAGTTAAGTTCATCTTTCACTAGGGTTTAATATGCAAAATCCAAATAATCTTCTGTGATGAAAGTTGGAAAGAGGTTTGTTATTTCATACCCTTCTTAGAGGTTTTAGTCAGTGAGCAGCTGTTTACCAGCTTATAAAACTTTCTCTTGCGTATTTCTTTTGCTTATCAGTCTGACCAGCACCTCTGGACCAGCCCTCTGCTGATTTCACATCTCTGAGTTTCCTTTTGGCAGTAATTTCAGCTGGCAGCAGGGAAGCAGCCACTGAGCTGTCTGAGCAAAGTAGATGCCAGCAAGTGACTATATATAAAGGATTACATAATATATCCCACTGAAAAAATACAAGATGTGGAAGAGACATTGCTGAAGATGTTTTCCATTAGTATTACGTATCACTTCCATGTAGGTTTTCCAGAAATATTGGACAGTTCTCTATTAATTCTTTTTAAGAAAGAATAGAACAGCACTTCTTTTCCTGCTGAATATCTGTTCTTTCTCACATTAGGCCTGATTAATACTGCAAACGGGAGCCTGGGTTTATAGCATTTCCATTTCTTTACCTATCAGAAGGCATCAAGCCAGTGCTCTTGCAGCAAGAGTATGGCAAACCAGGCACTTTCCTGAAAAGATGTTCCAGACCTGGCCATCCCAGGATACTGCAACAATAAGAACCAGACTGACTCAGGTTCTAGAAGGTCTCATAAAATACAGCTAAACTCCACTGGCCTGTGAGTCAAACACAAGTTTTACATCCAGGACCTTGGCTGTCTTGGTGCTTGTTCCAGTGACTGCAGGTGATGGTCTGGTTTTAAAGAAAGGTGTCTAAAAATAAGGGCTTGTTTGCTCCAAGTGATTTCTCACAACTTCCCTGGAGTTATGCAGAAGAACTGAGCATGGAGCAGCGTTCTGCCAACTGAAAAATGACATTACTGTGATTCCAGCACTGACACCCAGGGTTTAAACCTTGGGTTGTGTCACATAGCTGGTTTCTGTTAAAAAAGCTAGCTGTGAGGTGGGCAGAGTTGGGCTTGCTTAGGTCAGGCTTCTGGGGCAATGAATTTGTTCCTGTTTTCTGCATTAAAAAAAAAGTCTCTAAATGAAGGCAGTGTTTAAGTTCTGGGCTTAGTAAAAATCCAGTCTTTGCACAGCTGAAATTTTCTTAAACACTCTTATCTGTTAAGTGCTGCCTTACATCTGACTGGAAAACAAAAACCAATGACAGTTCTTCAGCCTTTAAACTTTGTACTCTTTGTTTTACTTTACATAAGTGAGATAAGCAGCTTACCTTCTGAAGCAATTTATCTCTTTTTCCTTGGTAAAGTGGTTTTGTTTCTGTTGGCTGACTTCAAGTCCCAGGTACAAGATCGTCTCATCCCTTTGTTCTGCTCTGGAGCTGCCTTCCCTGCTCCCTGCCTGTAGCCAAAAGGCAGGTTCTTTCTGTTCGTCTCTGGAAGTGCATCTTTACTAATCTACCTCAGAATAATTCCCTTTGACTTTGGTGATCCTTGAAAGACGTTCTGGAACTCCATAGGTCAGTTGTAGTTACTGAATACAGGGTTACACATGTTCCATCTCGCTGTCACCAAGAACTTAACTGCTTTACTTTGTTACTGCAGTGGAGTGAAGCAAGCAACGCTTGGGAATTCTGGCTCTCCTTTTGAGTGACCCCCTCTCTGTTTCTTGGAAATAACAGAAGAGCCATAAAGCTTTGGATCTGGAGACCGGGAAGCATTGATGTATCTTTGGCACATCCACTAAGAAATCTGGGCTTAGGTTGGGAAGACATTCTCTACAGCTACCTGAAAGGAGGTTGTAGTGAGGTGGGGATTGGTCTCATGTTGATGTGGCACTTAGTGACATGATTTAGTGGTAGATTTGGCAGCATTCATTCAGTGGTTGGACCTGATGATCTTCAAGGTGTTTTCCAACCCAGTTGATTCTATAACTTCATTTTAGTTCAGGCAAGCCTCTAGAATTATGCTTGTGGCCCCTGAAGAGCCACAGCTGGCTGCGCTTCAGGTGCTTCTGTCTGATAATTCCAGGGATTTTGACACCAAGTGGAACACACTTGTCTTGTTCAGGTTTTCTGACATAGGAAAGGAATAGTGTTTCCTTCCAGTTCCACCTTGAAAGAACTCAAGTCCTGTGTATTTTTGAACAAGGAAGACATTGACAGTTCAGATTTTGCACATTTAGATTTTGTTGCCATTGAAACAATGGGATGAGTTGATCATTCGGGGGGAAGAAAAATAACCAAGGAAACCCGCCATAGAACTGTGAGGGGTCTTTGCATACACATTGTGCATTTGTGAGTGTAAGTAACTTTAAAGCAGGTGACAGCATATGTTACTGTTGACAAACTCAGTCTTTAAAACTAGTGAAAACTACTATTAGGCTTCTATTTTCAAAAGTAATCTCTCACATTTACTCATGGCAGGGAGGGATGTGTTTTATTCTGCTTTGGTTACTTAATTCTTCTGCTTGGGTCAGAGTTACGTGCCAGGTCAGTGTAGCTGGGGGTAGTGATGGCGTTGCCTTACACTGTGCCAGTGTCACAAGCCAGAGAAAACAGAGTAGTGAGTCTGCACCAAGGGCACTGTTAAATGAAGCGTGTGTCTGTGCAAGTGGCAATGAGAAATACAGGTTCTGACAGGAAAGTGGATTTCCTGGATTTCTCATTTGCATTCACACATCACCTTTTTAGATTGATACTGAGATAGAGGTTGTATTAAGATAGATGCACATTTATAACTGCTTAGCAGTAATCTCAACTTGAACATCTTACAACGATGCTGCAATTATCCAAGGACTATAAAACCGAACTAAAAACCAAGGCAGGAGCAGTATGCACCCCTGAGAAGCCCAAGCAGCCGTAACTGAGCTCTGATCTAATGCAGTGATTCTAAAAACCCATGGAACTGGCTGCTGTGACCGATACAATTCCATCCAGCTGTAAAAGGAACAATAAATTACACAGAAAATGGGTTTATTTACATCAGCAGCAGTTCAAGTACTGGCAGATCACTCAGCTGCCCGCTTTGGTTGCCAGGAGAGTTCGTAGGAGAGATGCTGAAGAGGCTGTTCCTGAGGTGACATCTGTGTTTCTTCCGTAACGGGGGATAAGCTTTTTAGTTTGAAATCAAGCCCTTGAAGAAGATCTCCAAACCAAATACCAACCTCTCTACCTACTACCATTAGCAGCTGTTATCTGTGTGCAGAGAAAGCATTAATATCCTTTCTGTTCTGGCACACATCAGCTGGAAGCTGCTCTGGTGCTGCCTGGCTGGTGAAGCTCGTTCAGGATGTCTGCTCAAAGCAACCAGTTTCATTTTGGCTTTTTGTGCAACTTTTAGATTGTAACTGAAGTTATTTCTAATTCTACCAAATGTTCCAGTGATTTTATCATCTGATGCTTTCACTTTGAGCTGCCTAGGCTGCAAGCTAATGCAACATTGGTTTAATTCAGTTACTACTCTGCAGGAAGTCAGTATTTGCTGTTTACCTTGTTCATAATGCTCATTTTGACCTTGTCTTTACAAACTGGTACTTAGTGCAGGTGATAGCTGAGGTGTTTTGAATCTTCATTAAAGTCTATTTCTGCTGCAGGTATATGTCCGATTAAGGCCATTCTTCCGAGAATTCCTGGAACGTATGTCTCAGATTTATGAGGTAAACCCCATCAGATACTACCTCTGAATTTCACTGTCAAATTACATTCACATACTTATACCCACAATGATTGCTTTTCCCTCTTGAATCCACAGATCATTCTTTTTACCGCTTCTAAGAAGGTGTATGCAGACAAGTTATTGAACATACTAGACCCTAAAAAGCAACTGGTCAGGTAAACCCAGAAAACTGAATATACCTGGTGTTTGTAAGCAAACTAAGTGCTGCTTCCCATCCAGTGTGCTGAAGCATGTGCTGACGGTGTGTGTCTCACTGAGCTGAGTCTTTGTGGGTTTGTCTGGTCTAAGAGGGAGAGAAAAATGAAGTGATTGAGCTATTTCCTTGGGGGTTGAGTAAATCCAGGCAGCTTCACGCTGCCCTCTGGGGCCAAACCCCATAGCTATTCACTGAGTCTGAGCTACTCAAACTTGAGTGATTGCTTGTAAGTTGTGAATTGTATAGTTATCCTTACAGTCAGAATGGTTTTTTTTCTTACTCACAAAGTAATTTGTTTGTGGGTTTTCTATTGGAGCTGGTTTAGTTTTTCATTTCCTAATAGTGAGTTTGTTTGGCAGTGATTGGCGTTTTGCAAGAACAGCTCCTTAGGGCAGAAAGATGTTCTGCTGGATGAGATTCTTCCTGTTATTCCTATCTAGGAGGTGGGGTGTTGCATGGGGAAGCTGAATCCAAAGAGGATTCCTCTCAGTGGTTCACCTGCACAGAGTAACCCCAGTAAGGGCATAAACTGGACAGAGCCAGGCCTGTGTAAATGCTACCCTTGGTATGTCACCACAGCATTTTATTGTAATAGTTGTCAGGAAAGACTTGATTTTAATTACACACATAATAAAACAACCAATTGGGCAGAGATGGTGGCTGCATCCATTGTTTTCACTGAGTAGTTTGGGCACATAGTAACTCATTTTCTGGATGAGTGTGAAGATAAACTGTTTGCTGGTTTTCATCCAGGAACAGTTATCTCACTGCTTGTTTTCACATGGCATGCACAGCAGAATCCTGCATTGGCTTTGGTAGCCTGACTTGCCACTGCGTTTTGAGCAGGCAGCTTAAACTGGGCTTCAGATTCTTCCAGTCCTGGGAGCATCTGAGCTTCCCTGCATCACATAGCTAGAGGGATGCGTGTCAAGCGATGTGTTTGCATGTTGAAGTATGCATCCGTAGTGTTAAAAATCTTCCTCCAAGAGCCTAATATGTGTGATTCAGGACTGGGTTTAGAGCAGGAAAATGGTAATAAGATACACAGCCAAAGAGTCTTCTGAGACCCGCAGAAAGACTCACGTGATGCATGAATTTAGCTGTGATTCATGTGCCACCAAAAAGCTGACATGGAGGCATGATTCCCTTTGGCATCAGCCTCAAGGTAGACTTGTCAGCACTCACACATGTGACTCAGAATCTATATTTAAATTCATTCGCTGCCAAGGCATTTTCCTCCATAGCAACATTAGGAACTCAACCCCTCTCTGAAACTGAGCACACTCTGTGCAGCTTCTGAACACTTCACTTAAAAATGCAAGCAGCCTTAAAGACACTGCACGCTAAAGTAACCCCGTGAGAGCCTACATCTGTCTGGTTTACAGTTGGTTTCTAAGTTATAGTGATATTCCAAGAAATGTGAGTGTTATTCCTAGTGTGTTTTAAAACTGGGTCCTTTTAGTCTCTCCATCCATTTCTTGTGTAATAAATGAAAAGGGAGTAGGCTAATGGGAAAGGAAGAACTCACTGGAATGTTTTGGCCTCGAGGCTTTTTTGAGGTTCTAATAACTGACATAGGTTAATTGCAAACAGAGGTAACGAAGGACACCTCTGGCACGTGGTGGTGTGGGGAGGCCACAGGCTGTGACAGCAAAAAGAAGGGACAATAAAAGCCAGTAAGTTGGCTCCTGTGCAGGATGAATCTCTGCTCTTTGGGCCTTGCAAAACCATTAGAGTATCCTGGGTCCCTGTGCTGACCCATCACAAGAGGGCCCTGCTCACAGGTACTGCTTGCATCCTACTGGAGCTTTTCTGGGTATATACAAACAGCTGCCTGCAGAATGATGTAAAATCACCTTCAATGGACATTTTACTGGGAAAAAGCTCAAAAGAGAATGGGAAAAAGGGAACAGTTTTTTAAAAGGAGCTGGTGGATGGGAGGAGGAGAAAACTGGCTGATGATTGGCAGAGTTAACTCTTCCCCATGCCATGTAAGTTGGTCTCATTCATCAGTGTTCTGCTTTACTTGCAGGCATCGACTCTTCCGCGAGCATTGCGTTTGTGTACAAGGAAACTACATCAAGGATTTAAACATTCTTGGTAGAGACCTTTCAAAAACCATCATCATTGACAATTCACCGCAAGCCTTTGCTTACCAGGTGAGTATGATGCTGATGGGGGAGAGGTGAAACACTACAGCCTGATTTAACAGCTTCCATATGGCTTGTGAACCAAACCCTAACAAAGCAGCCAGGTTTGCTTGCCTTTCCCTTATATTTAGTGAAGAGCTGATTGAGTGCAAACCGAGTGACTTCTCTGATCACTTCTGCTTCTCACTTAGCTTTTTGGCAGAAGCCAGCAGGCTGCCAAGTCTGGTGCTTGGTCTCTAGCATGGAGTTCATTTCTTAATGCTGGTGAAGGGATTAGGATCAGATCTCTGGCTGAGGTGACCACAGCTGTGAAAATGGCTCATGCTGAGGTACTGTGGGGTTACACACTGTGGGGGGGACATTCCCAGCAGCTGGCGAAGGCATAGAGAGGGATCCCCAACGTCTCGCCTCCATCAAAGCAGCAGCAAAGCAAAGAGCTCTTTGGCTCAGCCTCACTTGCACACACACAGACAGCATCCACCAGTGCTTTAGTGTAAGAGTGTCTCAGAACACCAGCGCCTTTCTGATCTTCAGAGCTTCAAGAGCTAGTTCTGTTTCAGCTTTGAGGTGGAAATCTGTGTACTGAGGTATGCAAAGGAAGCAGGCGTTTTGGAAGTGAAGTTCAATGCAAACTTCAGAGGAAGAATACATATTAATAAACTTCAGCTTGGAAACATTTTTCCTCAAAGTGCTGTTTCACAAGTTGTATTTTTAGATGAATTAAGTATGAACCATGTGTTGATGGTTTTATTCTCTCTTTATGTTAGCTTTCGAATGGAATTCCTATAGAAAGCTGGTTCATGGATAAAAATGACAATGAACTCCTAAAATTGATTCCTTTTCTGGAGAAACTTGTAGAGCTGGTAAGTGTTTCCTTGAGGTGGCTTTTCCCCACCCGCTGCCCAAAACCTTAGTTATCTCTTTTAGGTGTTTTTATGGATATAAAGACTAGAGCAGCTTGCTCCAAGCCCCTGTGTCCAACCTGGCCTTGAACATTGCCAGGGATGGGGCAGCCACAGCTTCTCTGGGCACCCTGTGCCAGTGCCTCAGCACCCTTACAGGGAAGAGCTTCTGCCTAAGAGCTCATCTCAGTCTCCCCTCGGGCAGGTTAAAGCCATTCCTCTTGGCCTGTCCCTATAGGCCCTTGGCCAAAGCCTCTCTCCAAGTTTCTTGTAGGCCCCCTTAGGCAGTGGGAGACTGCTTATGTTTTGTTGTATTAAAATGCCAGTGGTAGAAAGCTGACCTTGTTGAAGTAATGGGGTTTATAGACGTGTCTGTCCTGAAACCTGCACCTTTGTTTTCTCTCTCCCCCTCCCTGCAGAATGAAGATGTCCGACCTCACATCAGAGACAGATTTCGCTTGCATGACTTGCTACCCCCCGATTAAAGCCTTTTGCCTCATTACTGAAGGGGGAGAAAATGCAGGACCCTTTTGGACTAAAACAAAACATTGCCATTACTGTTGAAATTTTGCATTTTTGTACCCCGTCTTGCTTTTCTTATCTTTGGTGCCCAACAATAATCAAGGGTTACAGGAAGAGACTTTCTATGGCTGAGGTTGAACACATTCAGTACTCCACCGTACAAGCCCGTGGGTAGGCTAGAACAGAAGAGTCTTTAGAACTAGTGCAACTCCAACACGTTTTTGTATGTCCAGGACATCTGCAGTTTATAAAGAATTCTGTTTCTGCCACCAGCAGTTTGACCTGTAGAAACACAGGATTTTATGATACAACAGAGATTGAAAATGGACTCGTGTTTTCTCTCTGTTTGGTGCTCTAAGTGGGTTTGTAGCCACTTTTCTGTTACTTTTAAGATTCTCATTTCAACAGGAATGGCCAGTAAAAAGTTGTTTTATTTTTCCTGTTAAGGTTTATAACCTTTTTACATTTTTGACCTGTATTAGATTAGAATTTCATTATGCATTCCTTTTAGTTGAGGCGCTTCATAGTTTTTCTGGAAATAGCCAAATTTTCCTAGTTTTTTATTAAACAGTTGATGGCCGTTTTCCTGCTTTGTCTGCCTGCATACTGTATATTTGTTTAAAAATACTCTCTAGTTTTAGCCCACATAAGTTTCATTTAGAAAGAGGAGAAAAAAAAACCCACCCTGCATTTATCTTTTCTTTCTGTAATATTCTACTGTAGTTGGAATCTTTTCAGCAAATCAAGAGACTGGCTAGATAAGAAGATATAAGAGTTACTAATATTCAGACTATTTTAAAGCGTTGATGGCCCGTGCGCTGGACAGACAGTATCTCACGGTGGCACAGACGGACAAGGAATACCTCAGACGATGCTGTGGGTGCAGGTCTGGAGAGGAGCACCGGCCCGGGGCCGGGCGGCTGGGTCGCTGCTGCCTCCCCCGAGGCTGCCGTGCTGGGCTCTTGCCGATGTCCGGTGGTGCCGGTGCCCCTCGGCGGTGCGGTGGGTGCGGAGCTGTGCGCACGGCAGGGGGTACCCCGCTGTAGCTACGCATACCCGGGGTCCCCCCGCTGCCACCGTGGGCCCTGCGCTCCCTGGGAAGGCGCCGGCAGCCTCGGCGCCAGGGCCGGGGGTACCGGTGGTGAATCCATCTTCTCGCAGGAGGCTTTTCACAGAGGGTTTAGGTTGCAGACGTTGGATGCCTCCGACCGCATGAACACGCCCCAGGCTCGGACTGGTTTTGTGTAAGAGATGTCACAGAACGGCACTTTTTCTAAAGAGAAGTTTGATATTTTGTATGCTTGCTCAGAAAGTACAGTATTGGAAATTACAGGTGGACAACTGCTAATGGAGAAGTATGTCAATTAATTTTTTATGTATATTACCTGTTTACTTGTACAATTTTATTGTACAAATTACATGCAGCTTCATTTTCAAATGAGTCCTTAAAATAAGGAAAATCTTTTTAGGAAAACATTTAATTTTTGTATTTTTGATTTTAAAAGGCATGAGTTATGTCAACTTTTTCCAGTGTATTAATGAAGATTTTAACTTTTCATCAGGTTGAGTGTTTTCTTACTATATTCTCTGTTGTGTATGTAGCTAGCACATTGTGTCAATGAACTGTTTAAAGAACTTAGCATGTAGAGCAAGCCTGTTTTGTGGAAAATCCTTCATTAAAAAGCAAACCATCATGGCAGATTTTCTGCAAAAGAAGTGAAAACATTTGCAATTCAGAATACTGATTTTTTTTGTATTTAAAGAAAGGTATTTTGCTTGCAGGAAAGAAATACTATGGATTCATTTTAATGAGAATCTTTTAAATGTATTTATCTTTAGGGCATCTGGGCATCTTTACGCTGTTTGTCTTATGTCTTTATTGAAATAAACTGTACATAACATGACTTTTATATCTGCTTCTGTGCAGACGCGTGCTCCTGCAGCCCCTCGGTGCCCCTGGGTTTATGGCCATGAGCTGGTTCTCAAGTGTTTCTGGGCTCTGACAGTGATCAGGGTTTGGATTGCTCCATGTTTTGCCAGCTCTTTCTTCGCTTGTTCCTTACAATGTAAACCTAAACCTGGGCTTTTTAACTCCTTTAACAGTGAATCCCTGTTTGCTGTGGAATTCTGCCGTGTGGCTCCCAAGTCATTGCCACGACAGAACTGCTTTAAGATTCACTGCTCAGCCAGAGTGAATGGGTTTCATTGAGTAGCTCGTGGCTCTTCTGTGCCGGTAAGAGACCATCGTCTGTTCAGAGCGTGTCCCTGAGCACATGGGTCTTCTCTTTAGCTGACCCCGTTCTAGAAGTGCTTTCCTTAGTTGAGGAAACCAAAGCGTACGTTGCACTTTACAGCTGTGTCTGTGTGGGGAAACGTGAGCAGAGGGTTTAGTTCTGTATCGCTGCAGAGCAGAAGTAGCAGAGACTGGTGAATAAACATAGGAAGTAGTTGTATTTTAATGTGCTGCAAGTCTGGTATTTATCACCCTGAGCTTCCTCTGCAGAATGGGTCCACCTCCCCCCAAATGCAAGTTCCTGAACACGTCAAACACCATGGCATGAAGGCTCTTGGCATGGAGCACAGGTATAACCCTTCAGGTTCTAGTTTCACCTGATTAGTCTGGAGGGGGAGGCTCAGCCCTGCCTCTGACGTGGGTCTGGATGGACTGTGTGTGCCAGAGGTGAGACGGGTGGGGGGGAGGCTCCACTCCATGTGCTGCAGAACTGCGCAGCAATCCTGCAGCTCTATCATTGATTCCAATCCTGTGTCATCTTAGAAAACGCAACATCCTATTGCCAGAGTTTGTCTCCTTTTGTGGTCTTTTCCTTGAGCCTGGCAATCGTGTGTTTCTTTTGCATGTCCATATGTATCCCATTGGAGGTCTGAGCATTTTCCGTTCTGACAGCAAAATAACATCTTTCATGCTTATTTTGCAATACACATTCAATGTGCTTGTGGTTTTCTAAGTTGCTCTATAGCTGGTACAGTGTGCACCTCGGTGTTCCTTGCTTCCTTTCCATCACTGATTCATTTCACCTTCCATCTGTGTAGGAAAATATGTCGTTGCTTTTGGAATGTATCTGAAAGGCTGGAACGTGACAAGACCTGATTAAGAGTCTCCCAAATGAGTGCTGTGGACCACAGGCACGCTGAGGAGGGAGATTGCCTTCAAACAAAGCCCTCAAGCAACCACAACTGAGGTGCAGGAGGAGGACGAGGCCAGCCTGGGGCTGCTCCTGCTGCAAAAACCCAGTGTCCTTCCATGGCAGTCATCCCCTCCCTGTGTGCAGCTCTTCCCAATGGATGCCCAAGTGTGAGACCAGGAAGTTGTGGGTGAGGAGAGGCTGAGTGGGTGCTTCCAGCAGGACCTTTAGCAGCAGTTGCTTGTTCAGTAAAGAGACCTGTCCAGAAACACAAACCTGTTGTGACTTTACTGTGTAAATACCCAGATTCCTTTCTTTTTCCTCCTGGCTCTGCCCTCCTCACAGCACTTCATGGCCAGTCGTAGCCTTTACTCTTTGCCTGAACAAACTTATCAACATCAGTGTGTTGAAGTAAATGATGGGATTTGGAACTTGGCAATTTCTACAGGACCCAAGGCAAGCCCCAGCCTGCACCAGCTCTGTGCCCCTTGGGGCTGTTCCTCTTCCATGTGAGGATGGGATTAATGCTGAGACCACCCAAGCATGGGGAATGAGAAAAGAGAACTGTGCCTTCATCCCCCGACTCGCTGCAGTGCTCCTGGGATGCTCCCCTTGGAGGATGTGGAGAGGAGACCTTTGCAAAGCTTGGATTTCCACATGAAACGAATGCTTGTGTGGTGCAGACAGATAAATTGGAGCCTAATCAAAGTCAAAGCCACAGAGCAAACATTCACATCCTGCTGTCGGTTGAAAAGCTGACAGTACCTCCTGTGGGAAACCAGCTCGGAGGGAGGAGTCTGTGCCAGCAGGTGCCACGGGACAGGAATCACTCCTCTGTTGATGTCTTCCACTGTACGGGGAGCACTGGGTTTCACAAGCTGTGTTTTTCTGGAGAAGGGACTTCCTTGGATGTGTGTGGCAGGATGACAGACGGCACCTTTGATCTGTAGCCAGGCCACTCCTGTATTTCATGCCATGAAACCCCTTATCAAAGACCAATAACTGGAAAACTGGAGCAACCGCAGTCACACAGGCAGGGAGGTGAATGGCTTTGGTTTTAGAAGTGCCTCTTCCTGGGAGAAGGGATGCAGTGTGCATCTCTTCAGACCAAAAAACTGCTTTGAGGGCTGGAGTTAAAAGGGACTTTCAGACCCATTCTGTGAGTAGAATAAAGCAGGAATGGGAAGAACAATGCAAAAAACAGGGACTGCAGCAGCATTCCCGGGCTGGCTGAATGCAGGGAGGCTTTCTCTCTTCTGTTTTCCTTCACCTCCCTGGGTCACATTTGTTACCTGCTTCCATCCAGCTGAGAACTAACCATGATAAGAGAAAGAAGAGACATTGAGATGATGGCAAGGAGGCTCCAGGGCTCGGGTCAGTTATTGGTGCTGGCGATGGAACCTGAGTAAAGCTCAGGTGCACTCTGTGAACCCAGGGCATCTTTTTCATCGTGTTCCACCTCACTGGGCAGCTCTTGGCACTTCCATGACCGCCCTCACTGCAAACTGAGCTCACGGAGCCCTGTGTCCACGCGGTGAGGATGCCGCTGTATAGGTCTGTGGTTATCTGGGCTATTGCGCCGTATCTGTGGTTATTTGTAGTGTCCGGCAAACGGCTAAACCCGAGAGGGGGATGAAGGCGGGAGCCTTCGCTTCCTGCCCGCCTCACACAAAACCTTTCATCCTCCTTTTCCTCCCGAGCGCTCAGGCTCCCGCAGCGCGGGGAGGCGGCTGGGACCTTCCCAGCTCTCACGGGTTTGCTGAGCTTGAGGAGGGAGGACCCGCGGCGCTGGGCCGGCAGCGGCGGGGGCCGCGGTCAGACCCGGCTCTGTCCGATCAGGACTCACGGGTATCGGGCCGCGGTCAGACCCGGCTCTGTCCCGGTCCGGACTCACCGGTATCGGGCCGCGGTCAGACCCGGCTCTGTCCCGGTCCGGACTCACCGGTATCGGCCGCGGTCAGACCCGGCTCTGCCCCGGTCCGGACTCACCGGTATCGGGCCGCGCTATCGAGGCTCCCCTCCTGTCGCGAGGCCGGGCCGTGGCGGCACCGCTGCCCCTCAGCCCGCCCCGCGGTGGGCGGAGCTCCGGCGGTCCGCCACCGTCCCGGCGTGCCCCGCGCGCGACGCCGGCTGTGCCGCTCTGGAGCGGCCGCCTCACCGTGCCCTGCGAGTGGTGGCGGGGAAGATGGCGGCGGAGGCGGTGGATTCGTGGGGTAGGTTTAGCCGCTGCCCCCGCCGGTGATCCCCAGTCCGCGTCCCCCGCGCTCACCGCCCGCGCCCGCTCTCCCCTTCCCTACAGATGCCGACAGCTTCGAGGTGGTGGAGCCAGTGGCGAAGCGGCTGGTGCCGGGAGTGGCCGGAGACCGCTGGGCCGGCGAGGATGAGGAGGACGACGTGAAGGTGCGGCCGGGCCCTCGTCGTGCGCCGGGCCGGGCTGGGCCGGGCCGTGGGGCCCGCGGGGAGCGGGGCCGGGCCCGCCGCCATGCGGTGCCTCGTGTGCGGGGACCGCGGGCCCGGCGGCGCGGCTCGGCCAGGGCTGGGGCCGCGGGGGGGGCGGGGAGGCCCCGGCGGGGGAGGTCGGGCGGCCGCGGCCACGCGTCTGCGGCGGGGACGCGCCGGGGCCGGTGCCGGTGCCCAAAGGACAGCGGCTGCCGCGAGTGGCAATGGCCGGGAAGACGCGGCTGACAGGGCCCGGTGTCCCCGGTCCATGCTCCGAGCGGGAGGGGCCGTCCGGGTGCACTCCCGCTGCCCGCGGGCCTGCCAGGGGAGGGAAGGACGGGCCCGCAGGCGCTCTGTAGGCCTGGGGAGGCTCAGGGGAACCCTTCTGCCGCTTCCCAGCTGCTGCCAGCCCTGGGTCCTCTGGGGGCCCCGCTGCTTGCCCACTACCCTCCGCAGCACTTCAGACCCATGGCTCTGAGTCTGGATGAGGTCCTGGGTGAGCACTGGGATGTGGCTTAAAGAAAGGTTTAAATTGGAGCTGCTGTTGACCAGAGACTCCTGCGTTGTCCTTTGCACCCCTTTTGCCCACTTCACATACACGCTTTCGCCCCATCATTTGAAAATGCAGCAGCCTTACTGTGTGGTTGTGGATTTGGTAGTGTCTGAATTACTTAACGCAGGTTTATTATATGACAGGGGGGGTTGCTGTGTTTCACGAGTGGTGTCTGCATAGAATTAGGGTTAAAATGTGCAGATGGTCACTTTGATGCTTCCAAATGCTTGTTCCAGCTGCCCCTGTGGCTGGAGGCCACCGAAACCTCAGTTTGTGCCACGTTTGGATGGACAGGAGGGAAATGATGCCAGGGAGCACTGCAGCAGCGAGTGTGAGGAATGGAAACAGGTCAGCTGAAAAGGCCTTTCTGTTGGCAGTGCAGCAGTGGCCAGGCCCAGGTGACATGGGTGCTGTTGGTCACCTCTCGAGCAGTGCTGCTGCTTGCAGGGTGAGGCCATGCTGGGTTTGTTGGTGAGGCCACTGGCTGCCACTGGAACCTCTGAGCCCAGCAGTGTGCACTGAGCTATGCTTGCAGTCGCTGTGACAGACCTGGTTCATCTCCTCTCCGAGAAGCAGCGAAGGTGTTGGTGAGAGTTACAAGCTATCCATGTGCCTCCTTCAATGTAGCAACACCCACACCTTCAGCTACCAAAGGTATGGCACTGCAGCAGGCAAAGTAAAGGTTTCTCTGCGTGGAGTACCTGCAGTCCTTTGTAGTGTGGTTAACATGTAACTGTGGGCATAGGTGTGATTTCTGTGTACACACAGAGGTCTGTTAGAGACATTGTTTCTGTAAGGCTTTCCTCCTGCCTTTGAAAGTGAGGAACATCTCTTCCACAATAGAATGCGTCCAAGAGAGCTGTGCTCTTCAGGGACACCTCTGCTTTGCCCTTTGATAAGGACACAGAGTTTTCTCACATATAATAAGAATGCAACTACTTAACTCTGTCAAGAGTCATGGTTTAGAGGGGGGCTGGGTCTGGAGAGGAGGAGCAGTCCAGCAGAGATAGCTGCTTTGTTCTGCTTTGATCTGCTCTTCTGCAGAAGGCCCGAGGTCACAGAGCTGAGCCTGTGGTGCTTCTTGGGCTCTGGATTCCCTGTTTGCACCTTGGGAAGTGCATAAAGGACACAGTCTAAACCAGAAGCTTGGTGTGGTTTGTGAGCAGGAGCAGGTTTAGGGTTGGTATTTCAGTTGGGAATGGGTTTTCTATATTCAGATCCTGGTGTTTATTTTGGAAGATTTTTCAGGAATGAACTTGCAGGAACTGTTAAATTGGGAAACTTTTGACTTCCCCAGGTTTAAAATTAGCATCTTCATCAGTGACAAAACTCTCTGGTGTTTCCCAGAGCACAAGTTTCCCAGAGGATGGGCCTCCAGCCAAGGAATTCTCATCTCACTCCTGGGCCATTCTGTGTGTAGCAAAGCCAGGGCCACCCAGACACTGAGCTCTGAAGGTAGGAGAGCCCATGGGTCTGGTGGCAATCTGTGCGCTGGAGGGGCTGCTGCTCCCCAGTTGTGTCTTCTGGGTTTCGGGGGCAGAATGTGCATTATTGTTTGTTTAAGGTACATGTGATGGAGCATATGAAATCACGAGAGAGCTGCTCTCCTCAGGGGCTTATTGACGTGACATGAAGATGTTTGCAGGAGCCTCAGTTCAGTGCATCTACGTATTGCAGAAACACTCTGCAATAAAGATGTCATTTTTGAGTTACTTTGTATCAGTGCAAAGATACAACAGGAGAGCAATTTTCTTTCCTTCCTATAAAGTTCCCTGGAATTCCTAAAGCACAGGAATAGGTGTGGATGCTCCCCTGCCCCCAGTTACAAATACACTCAATTCAAATAAGCTCTGCCATCATGTCCTGCCCCTGCGCAGGCACGTGGGGAAGGGGTGAGCCTGGCATCACGTGGGGGCCCTTGCCCATTCTGGTGACATGCAGTAGCTGCCCTCCGCCCACGAGTACCTTTATCCCATGGACAGGGTCAGGGTGCCCTGCTCTGGGTCTGGCACTCTCAGATACTTGACTTGAAGACCTGTGAAGGACAGGGCAAGGGCTGAGGCGGCAGTAATAGCAGGAGCTATTTAAGAAGTGGGTGTAACAAACTCTTAATTAGATGTGAGCTAAAATAATGCTGCTCCAAATTCAAGTCAGCTCCTTGGAATGGGGAAGGAAGCTGGAGCCCTCCCAAGTGCCAATTAACTGGAGTGAGCTGGTGGATGGACTCAGTGGCTCCCTTGCTTGGATCAGCATGTTGAAGCCCTGAGCGTCTCCACCACTGCCTTCTATTTGCTGTGCTGGAGCAACCTCAGAATTGAACAAATCACTTGATTTAATCAATTACGTGCATTGCTGGGGAGGTGAAATCACAATGTTCGGGACCCGCGGGGTTTAAGCTTGTCTATAACGGAGCCCTGGCAGGGGTAAAGGAGGCCTCATCAGATGGCATCTCGTGAGCCTGCAAGTCGGGTGGAAGCCGGTAACTGACGTTTTGAACTGCTGTGAGTCTCTGGGCTGTCACTTGTGGTGTGAGCATTGGGTGGTACTGGGCACATGCCAGCAGATCCAGGCTAAAGCAGTGATTTCCACAGGGCGGCCATGGGCTTGATTTACAGTGGGGTTAGGACAAGAATATGGATTCCCATAACCCTGGTCTAGAACAATCAGGAAGAAACTGTAACTATTGCTGTAGAGTCTGCAGGTGACATTGGAAGGTCAGCTCTGTAGAAACAGTGCTTCTTCTGTATTTGTCTGAACCATGGATCATCCATTGGGCAGAGGACAGTGGCCAGGAGGTGTGGGGGATGGTGGGCATAAAACAGTTTGGCTTGGAAGGGACCTTAAAGCTCCTCCAGCTCCAACCCCTGCCACAGGCAGGGATGGCTTCCACTGGAGCAGCTTGCTCCAAGCCCCTGTGTCCAACCTGGCCTTGAAGGTTGAAGGTTGCTGAAGGTGAAAGCTGGAGGCAGAGTTACTGCAGACACCGCAGCTGAGACTGCTTGAAAATACACCTGAGGATGTGGTGGCTATTTGAGAGCATGTAAGTGATTTATGTGTGGGAAGAGTCTGTCAATAGCTCCTTGGTGATGAGGGAGCCATCGGTGTGGTGACTGTTAGAGGTTGTTATTCCTGTGTGGAACCAGGCATCCCCTCTGCCTGCTCCTGCTGCACCGTGTTGCCCATGAGTTACTGTGGGTGCTGATGTGGCCATGACCTGTTTTTGTGACTACTGACATGAGCTTTATGATTCTTTAACCAAAAGCTGCTGTTTTCAAGGTAAGAACTGGTCCAGAAGCCTCCTGATCAGCTCCAAAAGCCCTTGTACAGGTTTCAACTTCCTTCCCACTTCCTCCCTCCATACATAAGATTAATAGATTTAAAGAGGTGGTACACGAGCTGCTGCTCTTTGCATTTGTTACCTAAACAAGTCTGTGTAAAAATCTTAATTCAGACTCTTTTTGTAGGATAACTGGGATGATGAGGAGGAAGAGGAGGAAGTAAAGGAGACGGAGGTAAAACAAGGTAAGACTTAAAGCACACATGGCTCTCTGTGCACAGCAGAGCAGATGTTGGTTTGTTTGGAGTGTATCTGAAGAATCAAACCCACTGAATGGGGTTGGTTTTGTTCTGACCTGGGGCTCCAGGGATGACTTTGGTCAGTGTGTCTGCACTTGCTGGGAGTAAGCTTTGGTGTCCATGTGTTACAGAACCAAAAGTCTCTGAAAAAAAGAAAATAGCAGAAAAAATAAAAGAAAAAGAAAAGCTACAGAAGAAGAAGCAAGAGGAGCTTAAAAAAAGGGTAACTCCTGTTTCCTTCTGGGTCTCAGAGATGTAGAGGACAGGGTTGGTTTGATTCTTTTGAGGTTGAACAAGCCCTGTAAAGCTCTTGACTATGATAACCTCAGTCTTGCACTGAGTAACATGGGTGGGGGGCATCACCTTTAATATCTGTAATTGGGCCAGTTACTGAAGTGATGCTCATCTCTGCTGCTCATGGTACAACCTGCAGTGATGAAAAGCAGAACTAAGGTGCTGCTTCCCACTTGTTATAAACTGTTTGTTAAGCGATGTGGTGGTGTTACTCTGCTCAGGGGCAGAAATAACATTGTCCCTGTCTACGTTTCTCACTGCAGTTAGAGGCCCCAGAGGAGCCAAAGGAGCTCACCCCAGAAGAACAGTTAGCAGATAAGCTACGACTAAAGAAATTGCAAGAGGAGTCAGACCTGGAGTTAGCAAAAGAAACCTTTGGTAAGTGCGAGTTGGTGCAACTGCAGCAGCACCAGAGGACTGCGTCCTGAAATCAGCCTGGTGGGGAGTACCTGCCGAGGGAACTGAGCGGGATCTGACTGTCAGCACACACAGGTTGTGTGACTGAGACTAAAGAGGGTTACACTGGAACTGCTGGAGGCACATCTTGGTGATAGGGACTAACTGGAAGAACCACAAAATCATCTTTAGCACAGGAGGTGCTTTTCCTTAGCAGGTAATAGTAGGAGCCCACAGGAGACAGAGGTGGCTGGCTGAAGTTTCCAGCATTGCACTTGGATGTATTGGTACCTGTGGTAAAAAGCTGCGTGAGACAAGTGTGTAAAAAGAAAACCAGGAAGTGCTGTCTCTGAATGTTCTGAGTGCTTTACAAGAGGGAATTTAACAAGGCTTTGGAGGAGTGTGGCACAGCAGAACTCACTCCAGTGTGCTTCCCTTCAGGCAAACTGTGGCAGGCCAGGAGGAGGGAAAGCCAGCCAGGTCAGGGCAGTGAGCTGGTGGAGATGAAGCAGATTTAGAGCAGATCAGTCTGGTTTTGTGCTCTGACAGCATCAGCAGAGATCCTGACTCCCAGCAGCATCCTCCACACATGAGAGCATGTTTCCTTGATTATAGTGAATTATCCAGCTTGGCAGGGTATGGGCAGGGGATGCACCACATACATCTGCAAAGAACCAGCTGACCTTTGCACTGGGGAGCTCAAGACAGGAATTCCTTATTTAAGGGAAAGGGGCTTCCTGCAGAGCACATTGCTCCAGGGAATGGGAATAGCTGGTGCAAATTACTACATTTTGGAGTCAAACACCTGTCCGTAGAGGCTTGTAACTGGGGCTGTTGGCTTTTATGTGGTGGAAGCAGTGAGCAAAGCTCAGGTTTGGCTTTGTGGAGCTTTGGTGGGGGTCTGGACCCGAATGTCGGCGAGGTTACTGCTTCCTCTGGTGTCACCTCGGGGCTCACAGCTAATGGTTGTGTAACACCTCTGTCTTCCCGTGCAGGTGTAAATAACACTTGTGGAATAGATGCCATGAATCCCTCCTCAAAAGATGACTTTACGGAATTTGGCAAACTACTAAAAGAGAAAATCACACAGTATGAGAAGTCCTTACATTATGCCAGCTTCTTGGAAGCGTTAGTTCGGGACGTGTGTATTTCATGTAAGTGTCATGGGAGCCCTTCTAGAGCATGCTGCTGCCTGAGCTCTAATGTTCAAGGTTGTGTCACGACTGAGCTGTGTAGTTTACACTAATTGAAGAAGAAATCCATTCCCCCAGTGAACATCCGACTCCATTCCCATGAACTGTATTAAGGGTTGTCTCCCTTTACAGGAGGCTGCTTATTTGGGGATCTTCAAACGGTAACTGTGATTCCAGGGACCAGACTCAGCCTGTATTCTGCTGACTTAAACCAAGTAATTGCCCGTCCTCATCAGAGATGCTTATTTCTATGTTTTGGAGAGTGGCGTTGTTGGGTTATTTAGCTGCCTTTGAAAACAATATTGACACAGAATCCTTTTTCTTTTCCTGACTTAGTGGAAGTTGATGATTTGAAAAAGATCACAAATACCTTGACAGTACTATGCAGTGAAAAACAGAAACAGGAAAAGGTAAGGCTTCTGCGTGGTGCTGCTGCAAGGGCTGGGCTGGGGAGGGCAGTGCTTGGACACTGCTCCAGCTGCGGGTTATGGTTTGGGAGTAGAAGGAGATTAAATGATCACACAACTAACCCTGCCTTGAACACTGCCAGGGCTGGGGCAGCCACGGCTTCTCTGGGCACCCTGTGCATCAGCACTTTAATTCCTTCATTAAATTGGTGATTCCACAGAGCTGAACACCAGATGCCGCATTTACTTTGTTATTCTACTTGTGTAGGGCCTGGGTAAAATAGGATGACAGACAAAACATGGGCAAGTCCATGGGGGAGCTGTGGGACACCTGAAAATACCACAGCTTTGCTAGGAATGGATTGTAATTGATGGCATTGCAGGATGAAACACAGGGTAGGAGTCGTGCTCATTGCGTGGCTGTGTGAGTGCTCATACCCAGAGATGTGAGGTGTTACTGGAATTGGGGTAATGACTCATTGCTGTGGAGCTGAAAGTCAACGTGCTCTTCCTACTTAAGCAGAATAAAGCCAAAAAGAAGAAAAAAGGTGTTGTTCCGGGCGGTGGCTTAAAGGCTACGATGAAAGATGACCTGGCTGACTACGGAGGATATGATGGTGAATATGTACAAGACTTTGAAGACTTCATGTGACATTTATCTCCCTTTCTGTTGTTTTTCTGTTGCCCATAATCCCTTAAACATGTAGCACAACTTTTCTTCCTTTAAATTCTGCCAAATGCTACAATCAGAATTGCAGTATCTGTGCTGGTGGTTTAACTCCAGATGGGTGCCTGGCCAGGGCTCAGAATGTTTCAAAGCTATGTAAATTGCAGTAACCCCCCCCCCCCCCCCCCCCCCCCCCCCCCACT